>OX439141.1:137710842-138148977 GCA_949318255.1 Pollenia labialis | reverse complement strand
TTAAAAAATTAAAAATTGTTTTCATTTAAATGAAAAAAAAAAAAAAATTACAGCCGTATTCATAAAAACTTATTTATGATTAATTAACCGTTTTTAAGCAAAAATTGCTTAAGTTGATTTCATAAACGAAAAATAACTAGTCTATTAAACCTTTCATAAACCACTCATAAAGTAAGAAAATTTATTGTTGGATTTATCCTTCTTTAACCCAAAAATAAAATTACATTTTGGTAAGTGTTTGCATTTTATAATATTATTTTTGTGAAACATGTTTTAAAATAATAGAAAAACGTTTTGTTTATTAATATGGATATGTTTAATACATTTACATAATTGAATCTCAAAAAAATAAATAATCAAGCTCGAATTAAAAAACCAACTTTTATAATTTACATAATTTTTTTTTTGTTTTAGACAACCAATTTAAAGTTATATTGTTAAATATTTTAAAAAAATTTTATATGATTTAAATGAATGCGTCCAGAGGCAAAAGCAGATATTCTTTTTAATTATTTTTAAAATTATTGCAATTAGTTTTTTTTTAATAAGCGAAATCACGATGGGTAGTGAGTGCAACGTGTGCAAACGATACATATGCGTGCAAAATTGCACACATTTGCACAACACAACAACAAAATGTACGTATTTGTAATTTGCTCTATTTTACTTTGTTCCCAACAAACACGAGGTCAAACCTTTGATATGAAATGACTTTTTCAAACGTTTTTCAATTTTTTCTTTTTAATATTCAATTCAAAGTGATAATGATTGTTGCGGGTGGGGTAAAGACTTGTGAAGCATCCCCCTATGAATACGCCACTGAACTTTGGGTTCTCTGGCCGGAAAGATAATTGCGTGGCGGAGTCTTTGGAAAAGCGTTGGGAGGGGGTTGAAATTAAGACCTAAGGCCCCCGAGTCCCTAAAAACAATACAATAAATAAATTGGGAGGGGTGCCCAGCCCGAGTCCCATAAGTATAACTCACATTTAGTGTGAACATTTTATTGTGGCAAGATTCTTCCCTGAAGGAAACTTGGGGACAAGTGTCTCCAAGTCCCCAGTTTTGTCGACCATTTTAGTGACTTCTTGGCGTCATGTCAACAAAGTGCCCACAGTTTTTTTATTTGCTTTGATGAGAATGAGAGCTCTAATTTGCCGCCAAAACGCTAATATTCGTCGGCGACATTGTTTTTATTAATCTAGCATTTTTTCATTTGTGCTATAACAAATATGCAGTACATTAATCGTTATAAGTTTAAAAAGTAGATAAAATAAAATCCATTTGTTTTATTTTGTATTTCTTTTTGTATATTAAAAATTAATTTAATGAAACAATAATTAGAATTGTGGTTATTTTGTTGAACTATTTATGGTTTTAATCCAAATTTTTAATATTTTAATTTTCATTAAATTATTTTTTTTTATGAAGAAAGGAATTTTACAACATGAAAATTAATTAAAATTGTTATTGATAATCATTCATTCTTGACTGACCTGAGATTCGAACCCAGGCGGCTGGTTACCATGACATGTTTCGATCACAAAATACAGAATAAAAGTGAACAAAAAAAGTCTAATCATTTAGAGCAGGGATTTCCAAAATTTTTTTGGTTGTGTATTAGTGAGTACCAGCCCAGCAAATAAAATTGGACCACCTGACCCATTTTGATAAAATGGACTACTCCATGGACTGGTTCGATGTAATGCAAGCATGGACCATGTCATTGTTAAAAATTATTTGTAGTGAGACGACATGTCTTCGTTTTTTAACGACGTGCTTTCATTTTTAAACGACTTCAAAACTAATCCTCTTGAGTATACCATGGAGTAGTTTTAAAACTACTCCTTAGTGGTCCAAGGGTGGGTTATATGATCCTCTCCTAGGACATCGTAATGTTAAATAGACCAGGGTTTTTCCATATGTTTGGGTTAATTTTGGACTAGTCCTGGTCCTTTGTGGACTACTCTTTACACGCGTGTTTGCACTGGTCCTATTATTTGCAGGGAGAGAGTAAGCAAATTGAGAGAAAGCATTTATTTACAGCCGAAATAAAATGTTAGTAATATACATATATTTTAAGTTGTATAACACAAAGGTACAAAATTAAAAATTTTTTGTGTTGATAAAAAATTTGTAGCAATTCTTTACCAATTCAATGTCGCTGATTTTAAAACTACACTTTTTTTTATTCGGAAGCTTTTTGACTCTAAATCGGTTTCAAATATCTTATCAAACAATTGTAAAAAATTAAAGATTTTTATGTTTTAAAAATTCATAAAAATAAATATTGCACGCAAATCACAGCTGATAGAATTGGTAAAGAACTGCTACAAATTTTCTAGCAACACAAAAAATTTTTAATTTTTTTCCCTTGTGTTATACAAGTTATAAAATAAAATCTTCTAAATTTATACTTTTATGGCAGTTTCGTAATAGTAGAATGCTTTTCAAATGGGATGAACTTGGAACAAATAAATTTTAAATCCGAAAAAATTTGTTCGCATAGGTAAGTAGTGCCGAATAAAGAGAGGCACCTCAATGAATTTTTTTTAGTTCAGGATAGAACTCGCCATCCAAATCTTTCCAGAACTCTACAATATTATTTTTGTCTGGGGCATTTACTTCGCTTCGTTGTATGATTAGTTCTGATTGAATATCAAATTCGTAGTTGCTTACATCGCAACGAAAAGGGTTTTCGAAAAGATCTAATAGCGGTTGTAAAATTACAAAATCTTGAAACCTGTCTTGAAAATTATTGAAAAGTGTTTCAAATATTTCGTCATATTCATATCTTTTGTCGATTTCGAGATTTCTGCAAACAAGTGAAGTTTTTGAAAAGTTGAAAAAATCACCACTTTTAATTTGGGAAAAAATTTGAAAAAGTTTTGTTTAAAAAGTGTGAATGATTTTTGACAAATCTCATATATTGCGTTCCTTTCCTTGCAATTCCAAATTAAGTTCATTTAACATACTTGTCGTATCTGCCAAAAAAGCTAAGTCTAAAATAAAATTATTGTCTTTTAAACACTGGACTAAAACTTTTTCTATTTTCTCAGTTTCTAGAAACTGAAGAACTTCTTCTCTTAAATCATAAAGTCTGTTCAGGCAATCACCGCGACTTAGCCACCGAACTTCTGTTAACATTTTCAGGTCACAATTCACAGCATTTTTGTTTTTTAAAAAGGTTACAAATTTTCGGTGGATAAGCGCTTGATGTCCGCCTCGAATTTTATTTATTTTATCCTCTGCTGTCTTCATAGCTGGGGTATCATTTATGAATTTCGATGCAAGAGCGGTCTGATGAATTATGCAGTGAAAATTATGAACTGCAAATTCGTGTTGTTTTAATTGGCCTATAAGTCCATTATATTTGCCCAACATTACATTGGCTCCATCTGTGCAGACTCCAGCAAATTTGTTTATGTTTACAATGGAAAGAAGCTTTTCTCTGACAACATCATACAACAACGTGCCAGTTACATTTCCAAAAAATGATTCTAAAGTAAACATTGACTCAAAAATAGTGTATTTGCTGTCTAGGCAACGAATACAAATTACAAGTTCACACAGATCATTTATGTCAGTGCTTTCGTCTAAACAAATTGAAAAAAATTCGCAATTAACTACTTTTTCCCTAATTGCAGATTCTACACAAGTTCCTAATTGAACAGCACGACGGCCTACCGTTTGACTGGACAGGGGAAGAGACTCTATAAATTTAGTATTATAACTAAGCCTTTCCCAAATTTTCTTCAGCAATTGCTTGATAAAACCACCATCCCACAATGGTCTTCCTTTCTTAACAATTTCCAATATTACTTAACTTGAAATCTCCATTTTCAGTTTGGGAACTGATTTTGGTTCATTAATTTCCTCTTCTAATAACCATTTTTTCAATTCAATATGAGAATTATAACGTGAAAAAGTTATTTTAGTAAACAGTTAGGGTATTCATAGTGGTAAGTAATATAGAAATGGTATTCACGGTGTTGGGTTGCTCATACTTCAAACATCTGTGCATACATTTTTATTCTAGCTAATGGTATATCATAACATTTTAGAAAATACCAAATGTACACATGAGTTTGCCTGCAAAAATTTATAAAGTCATTATAACAGGTCAAAGTTACGTTAAATAGTTACCATAAGTTAGTAAGGTTAAAGGCAGCATTAGTCTTTACTTTCTGTTTCTGTTCTGTTCCGTGCCGTTCTGTTTCAAAATTGAAAAAAAAGTAACTTTTTCTGTGGCAACTTATTAGCCATTTATGACAAATTTATTAGTTTTGCACCATCCATTGTTTTATTTCAATAACTTTTATGCACATAAATTTGAAGAAATAAAATTTAATTAATGTATTTTTTATTATTTATTTTGCGGTCACTTACAATAACTTTACAAGTTTTTGATTTTTTCAAACTGAACCGCAACAGAACAGAACAACTAATCAATTTCACAGGTTTTTTAATAACAAAAACAAATCAGCTGGTTCGTAACAGAACAGAAAGTAAAGACTTACTGAGCCTTAACTCTTTGGGCTCGCACAAATAATTGTAGCATAAAAAAGTAAGCAATAAAAATAGTGCGAAACAATAAAGTTTCGTTAATACATCAATAAAACACATCTTCTTACCCAAACACATTTGCTTTTATGTGTAGAGGTTATTTACACATAAATTGTTGCAAACAAGACTTTTTTACTTGTTTTTTAAATATTTCTACTTACTTAAGAAAAGTGTTTTCAAAGAAAGAAAAAACCCACCGACGCGATTGGTACAGAAACCAAAATATTTTTACAAGCAAAATACGTCTTTTTAAAGAAAGCAAAACGGACCCTTTTACAGGTATCAAAGAATTTTTTTTCACAAACAAAACACATATCGTTAGCTTAAACGTTGCAGTAAATGTTATTGTTAAAAAAAGTTACTAAATAAAATTTACGCTAGCTTTGCTGTTAAATATTTTCAACAATTTAAATTATGTTAAAATTAAATAGAAATGTTATATACTTCTGCATTTAAGTTTTAAAATTTAGACTCTTAATATTGAACGCAAGGCATTGGATGTTACCAAAAGCATTTTTGACCGCACAATATTTTTGAGTGTACGCTGAAACAAAATAATATAGCATCCGCTAAACATGTACACTTGTCGAAGTCACACCGACGACTGAATTGAAGAGCATAAAAATATGTGTTTGTAGTGGTTTGCACAACCCAGCAAATAAAATTGGACCACCTGACCCATTTTGATAAAATGGACTACTCCATGGACTGGTCCGATGTAATGCAAGCATGGACCATGTCATTGTTAAAAAGTGTTTGTAGTGAGACGACATGTCTTCGTTTTTTAACGACGTGCTTTCGTTTTTAAACGACTTCAAAACTAATCCTCTTGAGTATACCATGGAGTAGTTTTAAAACTACTCCTTAGTGGTCCAAAGGTGGGTTATATACCATGGAGTAGTTTTAAAACTACTCCTTAGTGGTCCAAAGGTGGGTTATATGATCCTCCCCTAGGACATCGTAATGTTAAATAGACCAGGTTTTTTCCATACGTTTGGGTTACTTTTGGACTAGTCCTGGTCCTTTGTGGACTACTCTTTACACGCGTGTTTGGACTGGTACTATTATTTGCAGGGAATTGTGCAAAGAAATGGAAACCCCTGTTGTATTGGTATGCACAATTGTGCAAAGAAATGGAAACCCCTGATTAAGAGCAGGGATGATAAAGTCAGTACAATTGTACTTTTTTCAGTACAATTTGCTTTGCAAAAGTACTAAGGTACTCCAATGACATATTTAGTACAATAAAAAAATTTCCAAATATCAGATGAATTGCCAAAGACATATTGTCTACACAACATTCGCCAGCGAATATGGAATGGAGTTTTTCGTAGCAAAATATGATAAAAACAAAGCGAAGAGACCGTCTTTTCGTGAATATTGCATCAAATTTAATTCAGACAAAATATATACTACAGTCTGATCAATCTTGTTGCTATAAATAAACGAAAACTTTTAAGCTTGATTTCTTAAAGTATTGCGGCGCTACATGTTGTACAATTCGATCAAGTTTTACAACCATTTGTTACGTTAGAGGTGCGGTTGCTCATCCGTCGAATAATAAATCAGTTTGATTTGAGCTTTCAAATTGGTACGTTTGCTGGCGATTTTTCCTTCGTTTTTAATTTCCATTCTAACGTTTTGAAAGCAGCAGCGTGCAAAGCAAACAATATTTTAAAAAACTAATACAAAATTCCAATGCACAATTTAGTAAAGAATACAAAAACTACCGGAACTATTATTTAATTTCTTTTCTTGCTCCTTTTCTAACTCCAATTCATTTATCGCTACTAGTGCTAAAAAAAATCGGTACTCATGTTGACTTTATAAAAATAATTTCTTAATAAAGCTTAATGAAAAGTTGGTTAAAAAATGTTACATATACTGCGAACGATCAACTGGTCTTTTCAACTCAATTGTGCGGCCAGTTACAGCGTGCATAGGTCGCATAAGGGCCCTTAGACAATATCTTTTTGGGGTTATTACTGGGTGCAACGTATTTATACCCTATTCCACTTTGGCGCCCTATACTCCAGTGGGAGTTAGAGGAATTTAAAAAAAAAACCCTGTTCCACTATCAACTTTTAAGAAGCCAGATAAGAAAGCATCGTCTTAATTCCTTATTACATATTAACTTAATGTTTTTTGTCAATTTCCAAAGATGTAATTCAAATACGTATGTATAAAAGTATAGTACAAGTGAGTTTTAATGTACATATGTTCGTACATTTTCCTTTAATTTTAATAATAAAACTAGTAAAAAATATTTTTAGTACAATTAGGGTCAAAAAAGTACAATTTTTTACTTCATTAATTACAATTTAGAAAATGTCATTTATCATCCCTGATTTAGAGTGACAGTTGTCAGCAGGGTTGATAAAGTTGGTACAAATGTACTTTTGTTGGTACAATTCAAAACTAAAAAGTACGCTGGTACCCCCGTAACTCATTTGGTACCATTTCCAAATTTTTAAAACTTATTCATAATTGGATTTACTCTTTTGCAAGGCCATTTCCACGAAATACTGAACTCCGCTATTGTGAATAGATTTTTGCACCTGTTCATTGAACGATTGCGTATGCCACATTCTAAATTTAGTGTCAGCGGCAGCATATAAGCGTTCATTTTCTGATGATACTGACAAGTTTTTAAAAGATATAGGAAACCACTTCTGCAAAAGTTCTACATTGTTGAAGAGACGAATTCCTCTCAATTCAAGAATTTTGGAACGAACTCATAATATTTTCAAATATTCGCAACGTCAAGAAGTAATCAACAGAATTTTGGAACAGTGAGAGACCAATTGATTATTATTTTACTCCAAATAATTTTGAAGGAGATTTTATAAGCGCTAAATTAAATTTTATTTTCTACTCCTTTCCTGTTTCTGCCGTATGTATTAAAAATTATAAACACAATTAATTTGGAAATTCAATCCTAAGATGTTCGTACGCACATATTTTTAGAAAGCTCAAAATCCTTTAAAATTCGAGAGGAAACTTTGAGAAGTATTCGTACATTTTCCAAAAAAAAGACGATTAATTCTAAAACGTGTATGAAAACGCTCTCTGGCGGTAATCAAAAATAAAAATTAATGGATTTCTCAACCCTAAAAGCCGCATGATACAGGCTTGGTTACATCAAATACAATTTGCTAGTTTCTTTCATTTCTAACAAACTATTCAACAAAAATTTGTTTAAGTATATGATACAATTTTTTTTTCCAAACTAATTTTCGCAGTTGACTCAAGTAAGAACAATCGAGTGACTATGATGCGGCAATTATTGTCCCCAATTCGCTTTGTACCAACTAGTGGCGATTAAATTGGTAAAAGCAGGGTAATCGTGAGATTTAAGAATATTTGATTGGTGCAATTTCATTATTGGCCGTCAATAAAGCACAACCAAAATTGTGACATATTAGTGTCATCTTGAGCTTCTAAATTATGTATGAGCACCCAGGAATCAAAAAAAAAATATCCATTATTCTAAGTAATTTCTATTCAATATTAATAGCATAACTAAAAAGTTAAATAAGGGATTGTAACCAATTACATTTTTACAACTATGAACGTCGATCCAAAACCAAAGCGTACTTTAATGTTTTTTCATTTGCATGTTTTTAAACAAAAAAAAATGCAATCATTCAGAACCAAAAATAAAAACGGGCTAAATAGAAATAACAAATAGGGATAAATTTGCTGGTTTTTTAGTTAAGGGCTAAAAATTTTCTTTCGCGTTTCAGGAACTTGAAAAAGGGCTAAATTTAGCCCGAAAGAGGCTGGGTTGGCATTACTTAACATACACGAAAATAACATGCTACTATTGTACAGGAGATCAATATAGTGTTCATATTTTTACTTAATATTAAATATTAATATTATAATGCCTAAATAGTGATTTTTTTCTGCATTTATGCTTTGTAGATTCCCAATAAAAAATTTTCTTGTTTTGCGAAGCACTACACGGAAAGAAAAAACTCGTTCTAATTTTAGATTTTTTCTACTACGAGTCGTACTCAAAAATTTAAGTGTGAATAAAACTTGAAAGTACTTAAAACAATCCAAAATGGGATAACTTTCGAAAACTAATATGCGTGCATTCGTGTGTGTTTGTAAATGTGTGTTATATGCAGACAACAACAACAACACTAGCAGAAGAAAAATTTAGAGTATAGTATTAATCGAGTAAAATAAGAAGCCATAATTCCCATATTCTATGTGTTAAAGTTTTCAAAGTAGAATAACTACGAAAACCATATTAGGCATGCTGCTGGTACCTTTTAATGCAACAAATGTGCAATAAACATGTGTAACGGGTAAGTAAAATGATAATATTCTCTCTCGTTCTGGGGGTAAGTGTTTAGATTAGAACTAATCTAATCTCACTCTCGGAGTATTTCAAGTACGAATCGTGATTAAACCATCTTGGAAGTTCTTAAATTAGAATTTTAGATTAAATCAACTTTATAATACTCGAATCGAGCGCATTTTGATATTAACTCAAGCTTAGTTTTACTTAAATTAATCTTATTTTCGGATTATTTTAAATACGAATTTGGGATTATAGATGGATAATTCAAGTATTTCGCACTTGAATGAAGCATTCTGTACTTGATTTAAGACAATCTGTACTTACCGTACTATTGACACCGCTTCGGCTTGATTTAAGTACGAATGGATTGATTTGTTTTTCAGTGTAACAGTAAATTTTGAAAAGTAAGCGCACGCAATACGACTTACAGAGATGCAGTAAGGTAAGTGAACTAATTCTTAACAAATTTGGTGTGTAAAGCTGATCGTTACATTTACCAATTTTTCTATGCGATGAACAAAGCGCTTTGTGTGTCAAAAATGTATTGCTTCAAAGTGGAAACTCGCCATATAAAATTCAAGCGTTCGTAAGTGATATGGTAAGCGAAACTCTTACGTTTCTCCCTTACAATTTTTAAGTTACAAACCTGCTTTGTTGAAAGCTCCATTTTGTTGTTCAGCAGCACTAAGTAACTACTCACTAGCAATGGTGGTGAGTGGTACTCAAAGGATATTTCTGTCAAGTTCTATTATTGAAACATATCTGTGTTTCGAGGACTTACAGGTTCAGTCAAATACATTTAAAATTATATTTCAACTAGATTTTCCTGCTGTTTTACATGTGGTGCTTTCGCTAAAAATTTCGAATATCATTTCTTTCCGAAATCCGTAACCGAACTCGAAGGATCGGTCGGACACTACACCTTATCTTTCCAAGGAATCTTTTAGTTTATGAACTTAATGATTTATTTACCTTGTATCTCAACTAAACTTGGTAAAAAACTGGAAGTGATTTTTAAGGCTTAACTATGACTTGCGGAACATTTCAGTTTAAGTTTTTATGTAGAAGAGATTTTTTGAAAAAATATTCATTTTAGAAAAATAAAGATTTTTTGGAAGCCAAACCAGACCAAAACAATTTTCTCTAAAAAAAATATTGAAACGCAGTTTGCGACTTTTATCGTACTTTAAAACAAATATTTACACGGTCGATTTAAAACAGTAAGCAATTGAACAAAATAACGAAAACAAGATTGTAAAATAAATAAACAAAAACACAGCCAGTAAAAAAAAAAGAAAAGATTAAAAAAAAACTAAATAAACTAATAAAAAAACAATTGTGGCATTACATAAAGAACAAAACAATGTAATAAAACAAATGACAATGAAAACAAAAATTATAAATAAATAAAATTAAGTTGTTAAATTATTAAATAAAGTGCGTAGTTTTTTTTATCTGAGCCTTAAGCCCTAAAGTTGTCATAAATGTCTTAGTAAATTTCCTCAAAGATATTTTTTAATTGTAATCTTTGAAAAACATTATTTTGATAAATAAAATTTTATGGAACCTGGGGGTCGATTCTGGTTCTGTGAAACTGTGAAATGAAAATTTTTTTCACATATTCCTAGAGTTTCTGATTCTCGTTTAGTGAAAAAATGATAAATAAATTCGAATGTTTTCATATGAGAAGAACAAATGGAATGAAACAAATTGTTTTCACATTTTCACAGTAATGTGATTCTTGTTCTGTGTAACAGTGCAAAGAAGTGTCACAAACTTTTCATTTATGTCATATTTTTACACATTCATTTTAACGGTGAAAAATAATTTTAATTAAATTATTTAGAGAAAAATATGAACATTGCCAACGATAAATAATAATTTAGAGAAATAAAAATAATAATTTTCTAAAAAGATGCATATTTACAGATTTTAAACTTATTATATTCATATAAAATGCCAATTTTTGATAAAATAAAAAACATTACTGACGAAAAACGTTAATAATGTTTTCTTGCATTGTACCATTCCGAATTTATTTCGATAATTCCATTAAAACTAATAATCCTAACATTTTTTAAATTAATTATATTTTTTGTGTATTTGTATAATTTTACACTTGATTAAATGACAAAGTAGATATGTAATTACCATCGGCGGTGAAGAATTTAGGTTTAGCGACGGCTTAAAGAAAATTTAAAGCCGCCTACAAAATGTTTATGTTTTATATTTAATAACATATTACTAAATAAATCTTTATTTGGCTTTTTATTTGTTAATGATTTCACAATTTTTTGGGCTTATGGTCGTTTTTTTAAAGCTTTTGTTTAACTTGCAATTAATGTATGTTTGGGTGGAACCTTGCAACTCAATTTGAAGCAGATATGTTCAATTGACTGAGCTGAAATTATGTACTCACGTTCAGTTTTGATGACAATACATTGTAAACCATGGTGGAATAAGTAGGTGTCATCGTTACGGCAACAAATACAACATTACAACAAAATTGGAAATTACTCACCGTTTGCGTCAAAAAATAATTTTAACAAAAATCAAAGCGTGCCGCTGAACGTGATGAAATAAATAAATTTTTAGCCAATTTTTATATTATTATAGTCAATATCTAATTTATTTTAATTAAAAATTATCAAAAACTTTATTAAAATACAATAATCTCAGCACAAAACAAATTGTAAACATAAACAAAATTTTGACATAAACCTAGACAAACAATGCAGGAGCAAAAAATCGTCATCTGGCGTAGTGCTGCCACCTTTTTATTTCACCATGTTGTAAACTATGAAACGTCATTCTAAATCAAACATAGCAGCACAGCCAAAATGGCGATCTAGCTATTTTTAATGCAATCCTATAATATACATAGGTATCAAATGAAAAGGCTTGCTAAGAATAACTCGAAAGCTTAAACGAAAGAAATTAAGGCCCAGGCCCACGATGTCGACAAGAACATTTCTTTCGTATATTTGTTTTGAAAACAACAACAAATTTTAGTTTTTTATTATTGTTTTCAATATAAATATGCGAAAGAAATGTTCCTGTAGACATCATGGGCCTGGCAGTAACTTTTACTTTAAAATTTTACTAGCAACTAATAGAGGCATTACCTTATTTATAATTCATTGTCCAAATTTGGAATTTTTGTTGCAGAGATTCATGATTTTATTGGTGAAATGAGTTCCGCTCCCAAACTTTCTCACCACTCTCACAAATTGACTCAAGAATTGATGCAACAAAAATTGCAGGTCTGGACCGGCACTATGATATAAAATCTTGCCAATTGTCATCACACAATTTACACGATGTAAAAACTTGTCGCGAAATTTACTTGTGTAGAAAAACAAGTAAATTAAATAACTTGATGCGATTGATATTCAAAAATAAATAAAAAGTAAAAACCCTTTTTCAAAAACAAGCTTTTATTTTAATACCCTAAAAAGAAACTTTCACTTAAGTCAATAACATTATTTTCGTAGGTGTCAGTTTTATGCCAAAATTATTTACTGCAATAAATATTTTGGGGTAGTCGCGCGGGCAAGATGTTTACCCAAAAAACTCATTTGTCAACTCATTGATTGATCGATTTTACATTTTTATGACTGCTCTTGATTTTTGAATAAAAATTTGTTTCCGTAAAAAAAATTGCTGTTGTTTTTATATATTAACACATTTTATGTAAAATTTTTTCCTTTCCTATTTCTTGCGCGCACTTGGGCAGGACATTGGGGCCAACTTCTTTCAGTTGCAATATCGGTCATGAAAAAAACCCAAATGCAACAAATTCGGAATTTTCGGTTTACTCATTATTTATTTTAAATTAAAAATATTAACCATGTACATATGTAGGTATATGTATATGTATGAAAATAAAAAACAACAAAAACTCCTTTACTGAAAAAAATTATATTGTATAAAACAAGAGGAGCCATAAAAATGTATTTTTTTTCTCTCTTCAAAAAAACTCTTTTAGCAAAAATAAATGCTAGCAGCTCAAGCATTAAAAAAAACTCGTTTGCGGCTTAGCGCCGTTTCAAAATCCTAAGCTTCGATATCTGCATTTGACTTTTACATTTTATTAATATAGTTACAAAAGCAAGGCCCATCTATCAGGTCTGCTTACTTGTACAAAAACAAAAAACGTTTCTTTTTAGTTGTCAAAAATTTACTACCACATATACAAAGCAAAAAGAAAAAACGTGTATGTGTCGCATACCATAAACGTATAAGTTAACGCTGCATTTGTTAACAGCAATAAAATAATAAATGCTGACACCATGTCTACTAAATTGCAGCACACTGTGAGAACATCCGCTAGTTGCAAAATCAAATGATCCAATTACCAACCAAATTCCGGGAAATAAATCATGCGATGGAATAGATGGAATTGTGCAAGTAGAATATAAGAAATGAAAATTGTTAATTTTAAGTTTAGTTCTAAATATTCTTTCGGCCTGGAGGTAACTCCAAACAAAAATAAATTTTTTTTAAATAAAAAACTTTTCGAGTTTTAATTGGCGCCCGAGCAGGGACCCGAAAAATAAGAAAAAAAAACACAATAAAAAACATACCAAGACAACCCAGAGTGTCTTGAGTAATCGTACGTGTGTTATATTATCCTTTTCGGTTTCCCAAGTGTCCCCGCGGTCGGAACTCCCGCGAAGATTGTGAAGAACGAGGCCCCCAAGTATCTTAAATAGAAAAAGGGACGGTGTTGCACACCAGCCGCTTCACTGGACATTTAAAGTGGTATAAGTTTAAGTTAATAATAAGTGAAAATTAAAAATAAGTGAAAGTGAACAATAAGTGAAAATTAAAATTAAAAAAAGAAAAAATCTTTTTTTAGACTGTTGAAAAATAAATCTTAAAACTTTTAAATATTTAAATAAATCTAAAGAGAAATTTTGCACAGGAATAAATGTGGACAAAATTATTCTCCTATTGATATAAATTGGTTTTAAGTGCTAAATGATTTATTAAAATAAAAATAAAAGCCAACAAAAGCTTGAACATAAATATAATACAGAAATAAGAATTGAAAAACAAAAGAACCATTTAGTAAAAGCTAAGAAAAAAAAATTCAACACAATTAAGAAGTAAAAAGTGCAAGAAAAAAGAACTAGTTAAGGAAATAAAAATTGAAGAAAAAAATAGAACTAAGTGTCCAAATATCAGATTAAGAAAAAAAACTTAAACAAATTAAGAAACAAGTGAATAATATAAAAATAACAATAAAAATAAAGATGAAAAATTAATCCAAGATAAGGAAAAACAACAACAACAACGTTATTACAAAGGCAAAAACAGCGACAACAACCTACAAAATTAAAGAAGCAACATCAGCATTAGATCATCATGTTCCAGACAACAACATTATTGTAAGAACATTATTTTTTTATTTACAAAATTTATATTAGCATTAAGTTAAGTAAATCAGGGATCGCGGTAATAAAATTTTTTGAATAAAAGAAAATATAACTTTTTTTTTGCTTAAAGAAAAAGAAACGTTTTCCTTTAAATATGTCGAATCCAAATAACCTTATCCGACCTGCAATAATAAATCCCTCCAATCCCAATACAACCCCAAATCCCGCACCTTCCGTGCAGCATGGACAGAACGTGAATCCTGCTCTAATAGCGAGCATAGTACAGAACGTATTAGAAACACAATTTCAGGGTCTATTACGGACAAACTCACAAATAAATTCGGACTCTACTAATTTCTCGGATCAGACGATCGATCCATCCCCTGATAATAATATTTCGGACTTAGACAAGGTTCCCGACGTAGTGAAATGTTTGCGTAATTTTTCTGGTAATCCAATGGAGTTTAGCTCCTGGAAAAAAAGCGTGGATCGAATTCTTCAGATCTACGAACCTATTAGAGGCACCCCCAGATATTATGGCATCTTAACCGTTATTCGTAATAAAATTATTGACAAGGCGGACGCTGCCCTTGAATCGTACAACACGCCGTTAAATTGGCAAGCGATATCCAAATGTCTGACGTTACATTATGCGGACAAAAGAGATATACGCACGCTAGAATATCAAATGATATCCTTGGTGCAAGGAAATCGGACGGTTCAGGAATTCTACGGTCAGGTATATAACCAATTATCACTTATCTTGAACAAGATTGCCTGTATGGATCTAGCGAATGAGCCTTTACAGCTTTTTACTCAATCATATCGGGATAAGGCACTCGATACTTTTGTTCGAGGACTTAATGGTGATTTGTCGCGTCTTCTAGGCATGAAGGAACCCGTGGATCTGCCACAGGCTCTTCACCTATGCCTCAAACTGGAAAATCAGAATTTTCGTTCTGATTATGCCCAGCGAAGTCGAAATTTTTCTAATGGAATTTTTAGTCAACAGATTCAAAAATCAAAACCGAGGTTCCAACAGAAGAACCATCCAAACCAGCAACAATTTTATCCTCAAATTGCATACATACCGCGTCCTCAAACTAACACTTATAATCAAGTACCGTTTCAAAATCCGAATTTTCATGATAATAGGAATAACCATCAAAACATGTATTTTCCTCCTCAACGTCCGGTAGCACCTAAACCACAGCCTAGGCAAGAGCCTATGGAAGTTGACCAAAGTATGCAATCAAAAAGGGTGAATTACATGAATCGACCAAGACAGAATGATTTTTATGGTAAAAGACCACCACAGGCACCATTTCATGCCCCAGCAAATAAAGTACAGAGAAACTTCCATTTAGACGCTTCTAATGCTGTACCAGATGGAGCATATTATCAAGACTACCCTCAGGAAGAAAGTGAAGTCTATAGCAACACGGAAAATAACGATTTAAGTTATTTGCACGATTATCCTCGGGAAATTAACGAAAAAACAGTAGAATATCAAGAGGAGCAACCAGTTGATGTTAGCGACCTTCATTTTTTAGGTTAACAGATTCATCGTTGCCTTATGTACGATGTAAAACAGAAACTGGAGAAATTCTCAATATTTTAATAGACACAGGGTCTACAAAAAACTACATACAGCCATCTCTTTCGAAAACAATTATACAAAATCAAAAAAATTTTTATACAAGATCAGTAGCCGGTGACATCGAAATTAGTAGTCATACGTTTATTAATCTTTTCAATATAAGGGACAAAAAGTTTAAATTTTACATCCTTCCTAGCTTAAAATCTTTTCATGGCATTTTAGGAAACGATAGTTTGAAACACTTAGGAGCAGTTATTTACACCAGAGATAGTTACTTGTTGCTTGAAAACGGAACCAAAATTAAAATTCATCAAAGAAAGTCAGAATCTATCAATATGATCAAAATAAGGGATGAACATATGACAAATAAACAAAGCAATATTATTACCGAATTGACAAGGAAAGTGCCAAATTTATTTGCTGAACCAGATATGAAGTTAACATATACCACCAAGGTTATAGGAGAAATTCGAACAAGAAATGATACGCCAGTATATACTAGATACTATCCTTACCCCATGGCTTTAAAAGCTGAGGTAGAAAACCAGATTCAAGCAATGCTTAATGATGGCATCATAAGGCCATCACGTTCTCCATACAACTCACCAGTATGGATTGTTCCAAAAAAACCGGACTCAGCAGGAAATAAGCAGTACAGAATAGTAACAGATTATAGGAAGCTTAACGCAGACACTATAGCGGATAGATATCCAATTCCGGATATTAATGAAGTTCTTGCGCAATTAGGGAACAATAAATTTTTTTCGGTACTCGATTTAAAGAGCGGATTTCATCAGATCCCGCTAAAAGAATCTGATATAGAAAAAACAGCTTTCTCCATTAACAATGGAAAATATGAGTACACGAGATTACCTTTTGGCTTAAAAAATGCCCCGTCTATATTTCAAAGGGCGCTTGACGATATATTACGTGAATGTATCGGAGTATGTTGTTTCGTTTATATCGATGATATCATTGTTTTCAGTCAAAACGAGGACAATCATGCCCGCGATTTAGAAAAAGTTTTCAAAATTCTTGAAAGTGCGAATATGAAAGTCCAATTGGACAAATGTCATTTTTTTAAAAAAACAGTTGAATTTCTAGGTTTTATAATTTCTTCTGAAGGAATTACAGCAAATCCAAACAGAATAGAAGCCATATCTAAGATTCCGCCGCCCAAAACACTAAAAGAGTTAAGATCATTTCTAGGTCTGTCAGGGTATTATCGCCGTTTCATTCAAGATTATGCGAAACTCGCTAAACCTCTGACATCCCTTTTAAGGGGGGAGGAAGGACATGCGTCTAAAAATCAATCTTCAAAAATTAAAATAAGCCTTAATTCAGATGCTATTGCAGCTTTCAATAAAATAAAATCAACTCTTGTTTCTGGAGATGTAATGTTGGCATATCCGGACTTTAGCAAGGAATTCACACTAACTACTGACGCATCAAATTTTGCCCTTGGTGCCGTTCTTTCGCAAGAAGATAAACCGATCATCTTCATATCTAGAACGCTAAACAAGACCGAGGAAAGTTATGCCGCTAATGAAAAAGAACTGTTAGCAATTATATGGGCATTGAATTGTTTAAGAAATTACCTATATGGTACTGCTAAAATAAATATTTATACTGACCATCAGCCCCTTACTTATGCGTTAAGTAATAAAAATAATAACACTAAGATGAAGCGTTGGAAGGCTATTTTAGAAGAATATAACTATCAACTGCACTATAAACCAGGGAAAATAAATGTCGTCGCCGATGCTTTGTCAAGAATTCCACCTGAAATAAACACACTCACATCGAGCGAACATAGTGAAGAAAGTTCCGCTCAAAATTTGATATACTCTGTAGAAGTACCTATTAACGTGTCCAAAAATCAAATCTTTCTTGAGCAAGGTCAAACTCAGTCATATGAATTTAAGATAATTTTTCCAACTTATCATAGACATCTAGTTATGGAGCAATATTACGATTCAGAAAATCTCATAAGAATTTTAAAGCGCTACTTAAATCCATCTGTCGTTAACTGCATTAAAGCCGATGAGCGCATTATGGGAAAAATTCAGGAGATATATCCTTTTCATTTTAGCGCTTATAAGGTAAGGTTTACGCAATTACAAGTCGAAGACGTCATTAGTGAGCAGGAGCAAGAAAATTTAATTCTGCGCACACATAATCGTGCACACAGAAGTGCCCGCGAAAATAAAATTCAAATTATCGAGAAATACTATTTTCCGTCTATGAACCATAAGATCAATAGAATAATAAAGAATTGTATAGTCTGTAAAGAGAACAAGTATGACCGTCATCCAGCGAAACCAGAGATTCAACCAACCCCCATTCCACAATTTCCAGGGCAAATTGTCCACTTTGACATCTTTATCACAGATAAACATTTAGTTTTAACGGCCATAGATAAATTTTCTAAGTTTGCGGTAGCAAAAGTGATTAAATCCAGAGCTGCCGAAGATATCAGGCAACCTTTAAGGGACATACTTTATTTTCTTCTTCCGGAGACCATAATCTTTGATAACGAAAAATCTTTTAACTCAATTACCATAAACCATATGATAGAAAATGAATTAGGCATTAAAGTTTATCGCACAGCGCCTTACACCAGTTGTTCAAACGGGCAAGTGGAACGATTCCACTCGACGCTGCAAGAGATCATGCGATGTCTTAAGACTGAGAGAGCTCATGGTACATTTGAGGAATTGCTAGAGAGATCAGTAAAGGAGTATAATTTATCAGTTCATTCAACGACTAATAAGAAACCTGTGGAAGTCTTATATGGCAGAAATATTAGCAGAGACCCAGAGCAATTAGAACATTCTCGTAGGGAAACAATGCGTAGGATACAGGAAAGACAAATACATGATCTTAGTTACCACAATAGATCGAGAGATCCACTGAAGACGTACTCGGACGGAGACATTATATACGTAAGAATTAATAAGCGACACGGTAATAAACTTACTGCAAGGTACAAAAAAGAAATAGTAGCTAGTAACGGCAATTCTACGGTTAAAACAAGATCGGGAAGGACTGTTCATAAAAATCGCATAAAAACCTGAAATTTCGGTATCTTTTCTTTTCCAGATCAATTCTAATAATTTGCAAAGCGGAATTCCAGATAGTTGACTACACGTCCGCTCACATCGTAGTCATTAATGATGGACAAAGTAAAGTGCAAGACGGAGTTTTTAGAATTATCCATCCGATAGACGTTAATCAATACGACACTTTTGTAAAAGAGACCAAAACCTTTGTTGAACGGAATATCCCAAAAACCAATCCCTTTTATTCTATCCTTAATGAAGACATAACACAAGCTTTGGACCTAATCCAAAGCATTGTTCCTTTTAGTAACGTTGATAATAATAAAAGAAAAAGTAACAATAATAGTACTAAAGATAATAATACTAGTAATAAAAATGAAGGAAGTAAATTTTTAAGAAGTAAAAGATCATTTAACATTATCGGGACTGCATGGAAGTACATCGCTGGCACTCCAGACCATGATGACTTCGAAATGTTAGATTTCAATATAAATGAATTAAATGAAAGTAATAATAAACAGATTGTTATTAATCAGATGTTAGATGACAGATTAAATAATGTAACAAAAATAATAAATGAAATGTCAAATGCCATAGGCAAAAATGATTATTTAAATAATGAAATAGCTTTAAGTTTGCAAAGTCGAATAAGACTAATAAAAGAACAATTGATTAATATACACTATGCCATTCAATGGGCTAAAAGTGGAGTGATAAACTCCATTATTTTGAATAAATTAGAAATTAAATTAGCATTAGAAAAATTAAACACAGAAAGGATGCCATTCGCATCTAATGAAGAGGCAATGGAATACGCCAAAGTAAATATTATATATAAAAATTCAATGATATTGTATGTAATAAAAATTCCATTGACAAATGAAGAAATATATGAAAATTTATTATTATATCCTGTAAAAAAAAATGAAAAAATTATAAAATTATCTTTCAATAAAATCATAAAGAATTCAAAAGAAATCTTTGGTATAAAAAGTAATTGTCAAAAATATAATTCTGTTAGAATTTGTAAGAACGACCAATTAATAAATTTAAGTAATAATACATGTTCCACAAACATCATAAATAGTTTACCATCATATTGCACTTACACCAACAGCCAACATATCCCGTCAATCGAGAATATACTTCCTGGAGTGATCCTGCTTAATGATTACAACGGTACTATACTAATTGATGAAGTTAAACACCATCTGTTTGGCACTTACCTGATAAAATTCTCAAATACAACAATAGTGGCACAAGATAAAATATATCGTAACTTCGAAGCCCCACAGATAGAACCTGTTCCCGCTGTTTTACAACATACACCCTCAGAAAAAAGTTTAGAAAATATCCTGACTCTCGAAAGCCTAAATGATTTACACATCAGTAATATTCGCAGAATCAAAACATTAGCCTTGGGAACTATTATCAATGGAGGTTCAACTATGGTTTTCTTACTGGCCTTTGTAGCTATTGGTTCCTTGATTCTTCATCTGTATAAAAATTCGCGAAGAGTAAATGTGGTCCATCTAAATGCAGAAAATGCAGCTCCACCATCTGAAACAGGAATTACCTTAACTAATATTCAACCTACAAACAATATGCGTACATCAAGTTATCGGATAAATAATATCCCATATTTTTAATAAAACAATTGTGGGCAATTGTTCTTAAGAGGGGAGGAGTTAACGCTGCATTTGTTAACAGCAATAAAATAATAAATGCTGACACCATGTCTACTAAATTGCAGCACACTGTGAGAACATCCGCTAGTTGCAAAATCAAATGATCCAATTACCAACCAAATTCCGGGAAATAAATCATGCGATGGAATAGATGGAATTGTGCAAGTAGAATATAAGAAATGAAAATTGTTAATTTTAAGTTTAGTTCTAAATATTCTTTCGGCCTGGAGGTAACTCCAAACAAAAATAAATTTTTTTTAAATAAAAAACTTTTCGAGTTTTAATTTATACATGCACATGTAAACAACTTTTGACAACTAAAAAGAACATAAACAATGATCATCAGGCTTCTTGCGCAGACCTTTTCAATGGGCCTTGCAAAAGTTTCACAGCTGCAATGGAATGAAACACTTTTTCATTAAAAGAACGGGAATCGCATTTTGTGTAAATGTGAAGTGCTAATGTGAAAATTGCTCATAAAAACGAAAATGAAAAGTTTTTTTTCATTTCACAGTTTCACAGAACCAGGGGTCTAATCACCGCATTCGATACTGTCGTATCGAATAAACTATCGAATGTTTTTGCATACGATAGACACTGACATATCGAATGAAAACTCGAGAAATGTAATGTCGAGTTACTCTTTATCGAATGCTACTATTTCAAATTCAATAAATTCCATTCCATATCGAGAGTCGTGATACCAAAATAAGTAATTTCGATCAATTTTGCTCGATATCGTATGCGGTGATTAGACCCTTGAATCGACCCCCTGGATTAAGTTTAGAAATATAAAATCACATGGCTCCAGTGTACTCGAAAAGATTATCACAGATAAAAAAATAATTTTAAACTTGTTGCACTGTTGGTGGATGCATTCGATATATTCACTAAATATTTACTAATCATTGGCTTCGGAGGAGCCTACATTCAACATTCATTCTTTATACGTTAACCTAATTCATACATGTCATATCATCCAATCATTCGCTTTTTACTTCAAACATCATTCAACATTAATACGTCATACTTATATTGACCAGACGGGAGTCCTCATTCATGCATAGTGGTGGTATTGTAATCATTCAATCTTCATTTTCATTCAGCATTCAAACTTCACAGACCTTTTAACATTATGCATCGGACCGGGTGGATGTCCTGATTCATTTATGGTGCTGGTTTTGGCATTCTATCATTCGATCTTTATTTTCATAACATTTCAGTCGGTCCTTCTTCTTCATCTTCTTCTAACATCGTTTCATCATAATCATAAACCGTTACACCATCTTCTTCTACATTTTTCTCATCATCATCATCAATTAGCTTTCTCGTCTAATGCATCCCATGTGCAAAAGCATACCTCGTTTGTAAAAATCGTCTTTCTTCAGACAGGTAACTTCCGTAAAGACAATCTCGCTGAAAGCCAGAAAGCATTTCCCGCAGGAATAGCAAAGCTTTTGACACTCTATCACATAGCAAATTAATACAAATGTTTGAAAGATTTGGAATTCGTGGCAATTGTATAGCATGTTTCAAAATCTACCTCACGCTCAGAAAATATATTTGGGGTATTCACGCACACCTTGTGAATCATGTTATATTGTCATAATGTTCTAACATTTTACAATGGTTTAAAAATATTGTTGTTGTTTTGTAAACAAAAAGTGTCTTAAATAAATATAAGTAACTTTGCCTTGCTGTGTTTATTGTGCTGTCGTAATTAATCCAAAGTGACCTGCGCTGAATGGCTGAGCCAAGCAGCATTAGTTTTTGTAAACAGTCGCCGTTGATGGTAAAATTTATCCGGCTTACATCCGAATTTAACCTGCGGCTGGCAATTTTTGCAACAAATCACTTGCGGCATCAAATTCGATCGGCTTAGGACTCTACTGTTTGGTAAACAAACAAAATAAAACTTATTTCTGATTTGCGTCTGAAAAATAGAAAATAGTCAGGTAAGATCTAATTATATTTATTAATTCATGGATTAGAATTAAAAAATATTTTTATTTTTGGTAAATATTAATTTTTTATATTTGTTTTAAATCAGAGTTCAGAGAAGGTCATATGTGATCGCTCATATTCAACCATTCTTGAATCTTTTACATAAATGAAAAATTAAATATGTAACTTTTTTCACAGTCATGAATGAATTGTTAATATTTCGGCAAATTCATTCATGTTTTTGAGGAAAAATCCAATTTTGCCTTTCTTCAGTCATGTAAAATGAGGAAAAAAAAAGTTTTAAAAACGATCCTCACTAGTAATGTTGTTGTTGCTCGACAGTTTGAATGACTACAGCTCGAAATGCCTGTGTGTATTTGTGTGTGTAAAATATTTTTGGCAAAGGCAACCAGCCAAAGTGTCTGTCTGTTGCATTTTTTGTAGGAAAAAATTATTGGAAAAAAATTAAAAGAACTGCACATATCGTCATCTTAAATGCAAAATAACATAAAATTTCATAAGTTTACATGCAAAGCAAAAAACTTTGTAAAATGTTAATTATTTGAGATTTAAAATCAATTTGAAATATTTCAGATAAAAATGCGATAACCCATATATTTTTGAAGAAAAATATCATTTTTATTATTTTTTAAAATGTGTTATTATATATTAATTTGTATTTTTTAGAAACAAAAAGACATATCGTAAAAGAAAGTATATTAGTATTAAGTGAAACAAACATATAATATATTAAATTATTAAATATTTGTGTTTAATTACCGGAAAATGGAATATATATATATATAAATATATGATAATCACACGATTAATATGTAGCATCATAAGAATTGCGTTGACATGGTAAAATAAGTTTGCTTTTCTGATGCAGCGCAGGCAGTAATGCATTTAACAATGTGGAGAACTTATATTGTTATAGATATTATGGCATACCTATTATTTATAATTTTTTTTTATTGATTTTAATTACTTATAAGTAGTGGTTTAAACTAAAATATGTACTTCATTAAATTTAGCTATGAATTGATTTTAAAAATACATCTTTTTCATTCTTATCTAAACGTATTTTGATCTCCATAAAATGAATTATCTTAATGAATTTTTTTTTACAATGAACAAATTTTACAAATATATATTTGACTCATATTCATTCATACCTATTTGTCTCCAGTTGACGAATTATTTCAAAATAACTCTGCATCATATACTTTCAAAGCTAATGCAACAAGTTAATTTTAATTAGGTAATTTATGAATAATATAAAGAAGAAGGAAAGAGTAGTCCAACTAAGAGTAGTTGTTGATAGCAGCTCCGGTATTAAGTAAACGTAAATATTGGACAAAGTAGTACTTCTCCAAAGAAAGATATTATTAGAATCAAATAGAGCTGAAGAATTAACAAAATATAGCTAAGCAGTCTATATTCCACTACTTATTTAAAAAAAAATGCGTTTATTCTAAAAATTGTCTTTTTTAAGGATATTGATGAAGGGCCACTTGGAAGAATGCAATTCTAACACAAAAACCCCCGAAAATTTTAAATAAACTAATAAAAAATATTTCTTTTGTATTATAAACTTCATATTTTATGGTCCCATACAGATTTATTATAGGGAAGTTCCACTATATTTAAATTTATTAAAAAGGAAATACATATGTACATACATATATAAACTAAAAAATCTAAGGACCTGCAGATGTTGTCATTTATTCTTGGAAATTCTTAGCGTTTGGGAGTGCAATGGGGTAGGCTACACAATTTCAAGATTACTAACGGTTCGGTTCTCCTACTGTCACATTTGCTTTTATGTGTAGAGGTTATTTACACATAAATTGTAGCAAAACAAGACCTTTTTAATTTTTTTTTTTTAAATATTTTTACTGACTTAAGAAAAGTGTTTTCAAAGAAAAAAAACCCAACGACGCGATTGGTACAGAAACAAAAATATTTTTACAAGCACAAAATACCAACAAGTTCTTGTGGCTATTTTTTCTCTTAATATTTCTGCCTTTAGGTACGTCTTTTTAACGCAACGAAAATGTAACCTTTTTAAAGGCATCAAAGAATTTTTATTTTTCACAAACAAAACACATATCGTTAGCTTAAATGCAAAACAATGAAGATATTATTGGAATATTTGAAATTGACATGTTTTGTTGATTACAATTCACGTTACAACATATTTTTATAAAATTTTAAACTTCTATCTAAAAAAATAACCAAGTTATTTACAAAATGAAAAATTAAGTGTTATCAAATACATATGTATATCATTTTTCTTAACAACATAACGTATAATCACACTCAAGAAAAAAATTAGCAGAGTTTTTAATTATTTTTATAAGAACACATTTTTTTACAACATCAAAATTGGGTGATCTGTTTGATTACTGTTACTACGGTGTTAGTGAAATTTGTGATCAAATAATAATTAATAATAATAATTTTCAGTATAGCATAAGAAAAAATAAAAAAGTGCTGTAAAATTAAAAGAACCGAACCGTTAGTAATCTTGAAATTGTGTAGCCTACCCCATTGCACTCCCAAACGCTAAGAATTTCCAAGAATAAATGACAACATCTGCAGGTCCTTAGATTTTTTAGTTTATATATGTATGTACATATGTATTTCCTTTTTAATAAATTTAAATATAGTCGAACTTCCCTATAATAAATCTGTATGGGACCATTAAATCTGAAGTTTAAAATACAAAAGAAATATTTTTTATTAGTTTATTTAAAATTTTCGGGGGTTTTTGTGTTAGAATTGCATTCTTCCAAGTGGCCCTTCATCAATATCCTTAAAAAAGACAATTTTTAGAATAAACGCATTTTTTTTTAAATACGTAGTGGAATATAGACTGCTTAGCTATATTTTGTTAATTCTTCAGCTCTATTTGATTCTAATAATATCTTTCTTTGGAGAAGTACTACTTTGTCCAATATTTACGTTTACTTAATACCGGAGCTGCTATCAACAACTACTCTTAGTTGGACTACTCTTTCCTTCTTCTTTATATTATTCATAAATTACCTAATTAAAATTAACTTGTTGCATTAGCTTTGAAAGTATATGATGCAGAGTTATTTTGAAATAATTCGTCAACTGGAGACAAATAGGTATGAATGAATATGAGTCAAATATTTATTTGTAAAATTTGTTCATTGTAAAAAAAAATTCATTAAGATAATTCATTTTATGGAGATCAAAATACGTTTAGATAAGAATGAAAAAGATGTATTTTTAAAATCAATTCATAGCTAAATTTAATGAAGTACATATTTTAGTTTAAACCACTACTTATAAGTAATTAAAATCAATAAAAAAAAATTATAAATAATAGGTATGCCATAATATCTATAACAATATAAGTTCTCCACATTGTTAAATGCATTACTGCCTGCGCTGCATCAGAAAAGCAAACTTATTTTACCATGTCAACGCAATCCTTATGATGCTACATATTAATCGTGTGATTATCATATATTTATATATATATATATTCCATTTTCCGGTAATTAAACACAAATATTTAATAATTTAATATATTATATGTTTGTTTCACTTAATACTAATATACTTTCTTTTACGATATGTCTTTTTGTTTCTAAAAAATAATAAAAATGATATTTTTCTTCAAAAATATATGGGTTATCGCATTTTTATCTGAAATATTTCAAATTGATTTTAAATCTCAAATAATTAACATTTTACAAAGTTTTTTGCTTTGCATGTAAACTTATGAAATTTTATGTTATTCTGCATTTAAGATGACGATATGTGCAGTTCTTTTAATTTTTTTCCAATAATTTATGCCTGCGAAAAAGCAGCACTTACATTTTGGTTCACCATGGTGCTGCAGCCAACAAATAATTTTACAAAACAAAACACACACACATGCTTTCACGTTGCCCATCGGGAAAAATTGCCAGCGCTTTCACTTTGCAGGCCTTAAAGAAGGTTTACAACTGTATTTTTAATAAACTTTTACTTATTCCACTCTGCATTATTTTAAAAATTCTTTTAGAATAGTTTTTATTAAATATTTTAGAAATTGAGATTTTCTATTCTAAGATAAGGCCTGTCGAAATCGTTTTATTAGTAGCTATTTTGGAATTTGTATCAAGTTTAATTATTAAATTACTCACTTCACATTATTAGCAACAACAATAACAATGGGATAAAGCTTTATTCTTAATTATTTTTAGAAGACCTTTAAAGTAGATGCAAGAAAAGAGGCTTTGGTATCCAATGACATACTGTGTAAATTAGAAATACATTTGGAATGCGACTGAAAAACTTTATATCGCCATTAAGGCATTCTATAAGGCCTCTTTACTTCTTCATTTTCCCGCTGTTCAGGGACGGGCAAATCGCGTTTTTTTTCTTTATGAGGAATTTGAATGTGAATTTTTTTAAATTTTTCATATCTGACAAATTCACATATGAATTTTTTTGTTTGCTCAAGTCCCCATCATAACGTATTCCATAATCTGGATTGATTGCAACTTTATAGTCCGGATTGAATAACAGCCGTTTTTATTTATATTTTTATTTAAATCACAGTATGCTTTGAAAAATACAGATAGAATAGTGTGATGTCAGTATGTTTGCACATGCGTTTTTAGTTTAGTATTGATGCAAGATGCCTTCAGTGAAGAGTTGTGTGCTCTATTTATCTATTATCTATTTTAGATAAAGTAAAAATTGTTGAAGAACTTAGTAGAGGTAAAAGTGGAAGGGAGTTGGCTGCCAAATATGATGTTGGTGTTTCCACTATTTCAGATATAAAAAAAAGTAATAGCTTCAAAAGGTGAGTTAATTTATTTCATGATTTTAAATTAAAAGCCAAGGATGCTGTACAAAGTTTGGATGTCTCAATAAAGTGGGCCGAAGAAAATGATGTATTACGTGATCAAGCCTTTGAAAGAAGTTTAACAAGTTCGCGACAAATAACCGTATTAGATTACTTTGTCAAACGAAATTATTATTATTTATTGTTAAGCATGTACATACATAAATATGTATGTAAATGGGTATTTTTATATTTTAACTGAACTGCACAAATTAATATTTATGGTTTTATGCTATGAATTATTATAATTTTTAATAAATACATACATTCGCTAATCCGGATTGGGGTCTGCAATCAATTATCCGGATTATCGAATTTTTACTGTATACATCTAATAAAATAAATAAAATACAAATTCAAATGTATGTTAATTATGTACTGATGGTTCTTATCGAGTTATAATGCTCATTGGCAGTTCGTCTTCTTCAGTCCATCCATGATTTGGGCGCAGTACTACGTTCCAGCATTTTGCAATGGTTCTGGTCGTTATTTTATTCCAAGCGTTTGCCAAAAGATAAACAGCGTTACGAAAATGTGGGCCATAAGACTTTTCTTATACAGAAGTCTTTGAAGAATTTCAGTGCAGTTTGCTGGAAAACACATAACAGTTATCATTCCATCATTACTTCTCAACTCTCTCTCTCTTTGGGATGACAGGGCGCATTAGGGCTGCCAGGTACTTTTTTTCGTTCTCCCCAAATTTAAAAATAAATTTCCCCAAATATCCCTCGATAAAAGAAAGAATCCCCAAAATAAGCCCCTGTAAAAAAATACATAAGTTTGAACGGATAATTTAACTATTTATTTGAGTTTTACTTGTACCATGTTCTACAAGATATCATTTTTATCGAAAGGAAATACGTAGTTGTTTTTTTTTTAAATACAAATTTCCTATAATGAATTTGCATGGGACCACAAAATCACTTAATTTTTAAGAAAGTTTATTATACAAAATTAATTTTTTTCCACTTTTATTAAAAAATAATGAGGCTGTTCTAGTTTGGATTACATTCCTACGTGCAGCCAGGGCTGCCAGTTTAGGGGTTTTGACCCCAAATTAGGGGTTTTCCTGTTGCTAAAAGGGACAGAAAATTTAATTTGGGGTTTGGGGTTTGCATTGGGGATATTAAAAAAATAACTTGGGATTTTTTGGGGAAATAAAAAATATGAGCTTAATTTTTCTATTAAAGACAACAAAGTTTAATGCACACATAGTATGTGTCACATACACATTACAGTGGATTTTTTGCAACATCACTTGGTATCAATGAGCACCGGGCAAAAAAAGTTTTGTTTTTATTAAAAAAAAATATCTGATAAGTTTGAAGTTAATCTGTCAATAAGTCCAAAATTTGCATTTTCCTGGACAACTTCATGTGTATTAGAAGTGGTTAAAAAAAATTAAAATGAACTCGAAAGCCAATGAATGGGCTTATTGGTTCCTTTGTATATAAAAACATTTAATATGAAGTTTGGTGACGAATGGGTAAAGGAAAGTCGATTGAAATTTCAAATAGTGTGTACAAGGCAAAACAATCACTTATTTAAGTTTTTGGAAAATTGTTTAAATGTCGTAAAAGTTTTTAGTCTAGAATTTTAACATTTCGAAATGTTTTTAAAAAAGAAATAAAGAAAATCGGTTTAGAACTAGTAATAAATGATGCCCCAGACCACTAATGTGCCAATTATTGCTTGACCTAGAAATGCGAGCACACACCTTTAATAGTTTTAAAATTGATTTGTGCAAAAGACTAAAAATTGTCAAATAATAATAACGCATTACAGAAAATACAGTACGTTACGGTACGTTACATTGCATTGCACAACATTTACGGTCGACTAAAGCAACCTTAATTCTTAAAATGTAGAATGCAAACAATTAAGCATGAAATGCAAGAGCCTTCAAACCTGTCTTTGTAGAGAAACAAATGAAGCAATTCTCAAATGGATAACTGGTGCGCGTGGGAATGTAATCCTCATTATTTTTTAATAAAAGTAAAAATAAAATTAATTTTGTATAATAAACTTCTAAAAAATTTAGTGATTTTGTAGTCCCATGCAAATTCATTATAGGAAAGTTCGACTGTATATATATGGGGGATTTCGTGTCAAGTGACCCAACTTTGAAATCGATGTCTTCCGATTTGGAAGAAAGTTAGTCCTATTGGATAGTACTTTAGACACAAATTTTCAACCAGATCGGTCAAAAAGTTCCTGAGTTAGAGGAGGTCAAAGTTTGACATTTTGGCCATACAGGTGTTCTTTCTCATCCATGTAACATATTACCTATTGGTGTTAGCAAAATTTATCCCAAGTAGCTTCGATAGCTAAAAGTTCGATTTAAAAGTTGGGTCACTTGACACGAAATCCCCCATATGTATATATATATTTAAAAAACAACTACATATTTCCTTTCGATAAAAATGATCTCTTGTAGAACATGGTACAAGTAAAACTCAAATAAATATTTAAATTATCGGTTAAAAATTATTTATTTTTTTACAGGGGCTTTTTTTTGGGGATTCTTGCTTTTATCGGGGGATATTTGGGGAAATTTATTTTTAAATTTGGGGAGAACGAAAAAAAGTACCTGGCAGCCCTGCGTGCAGCAGTTATCCATTTGAGAATTGCTTTATTTGTTTCTCTACAAATACTGGTTTAAAGGTTTTTGCGTGCTTAATTGCTTGCATTCTTCATTTTAAGAATTAAGGTTGCTTTAGTCGACCGTAAATGTTGTGCAATGCAATGTAACGTACTGTATTTTCTGTAATGCGTAATTATTATTTGACAATTTTTAGTCTTTTGAATAAAAAATTATATTGCACAAATCAATTTTAAGACTATTTAAGGTGTGCGTTCGCATTTCTAGGTCAAGTAATAATTGGCACATAAGTCATTCATAATATCATTCATTACTAGTTCTAAACCGAATTTTTTTTTTATTTCTTTTTTAAAAACATAATGGTATGTTCATTTCGAATTATCTATGATCTAGACTAAAAACTTTTACGACATTTTAAAAATTTTCCAAAAACTTATATAAGTGATTGTTTTGCCTTGTACACACTATTTGAAATTTCAATCGACTTTTCTTTACCCAATCGTCACCAAACTTCATATTAAATGTTTTTATATACAAAGGAACCAATAAGCCCATTGGCTTTAGAGTAAACATTAATTTTTTTGAACACCTCTTATGCACATGAAGTTGTCCAGGAAAATGCAAATTTTGGACTTTTTGTACATAATCGAATTATTGTCAGATTATCTGCAAACTTATCAGATATTTTTTTTAATAAAAACGAAACTTTTTTTCTCCGGTGCTCATTTATATCAAGTGATGTTGCAAAAATAACCATAGTGCACTTTAATGTGTATGTGACGCATACTATGTGTGAATTAAACTTAGTTGTCTTTTATAGAAAAATTAAGCTCATATTTTTTTTTTTTAATATCCCCAATGCAAACCCCAAATAAAATTTTCTGTCCCTTTTAGCAACAAGAAACCCATTAAACTGGCAGCCCTGGGGCGCATTGTCCAGGCTGTAACGGAAGTTGTTTGGAGGATAGAAAGAAGTTTACCTAAACAACATTTTTAAGCTACAGAATTAAACAAAACCGAAAGCAATAATTTTTCCTCTGGTACAAAATTTTCGTGAAACGATTTGTCGAAAAATTATCAAGTCATCCGAGTTTTTGTTGGCTCCTTTAAATGCTCTAGGGTTTTGGGCGTTACCAATTGCACAAGGCTTAACTTTATGTGTTCCTGTTGCATTGGTGCAAGCGAGAAATGTAATTTATTTTTGCTTATCATTCTAGGAATAACGGTAAATAAAAAATGGCTTTCAACAGTTAAATTGACTCCTTTCGTGAAATTTGCGTGAAATTTAATAGTCTATATCATCTTATTGACTTTTCGAATAGCAACGATGTCTTAAAAAGAAAAATTATAGTTTATTTAAATTAATTAATAAAATAATTCTTTATTAATTGTACTCTAATATTAGCACTTATGTCTGTAAGCAGGGTAATCGTGAGATTTAAGAATATTTGATTGGTGCAATTTCATTATTGGCCGTCAATAAAGCACAACCAAAATTGTGTCATATTAGTGTCATCTTGAGCTTCTAAATTATGTATGAGCACCCAGGAATCAAAAAAAAAATATCCATTATTCTAAGTAATTTCTATTCAATATTAATAGCATAACTAAAAAGTTAAATAAGGAATTGTAACCAATAACATTTTTACAACTATGAACGTCGATCCAAAACCAAAGCGTACTTTAATGTTTTTCCATTTGCATGTTTTTAAACAAAAAAAAATGCAATCATTCCGAACCAAAAGTAAAAACGGGCTAAATAGAAATAACAAAATGATACAAATTTGCTGGTATTTTAGTTAAGGGCTAAAAATTTTCTTTCGCGTTTCAGGAACTTGAAAAAGGGCTAAATTTAGCCCGAAAGGGGCTGGGTTGGCATTACTTAACATACACGATAATAACATGCTACTATTGTACAGGAGATCAATATAGTGTTCATATTTTTACTTAATATTAAATATTAATATTATAATGCCTAAATAGTGATTTTTTTCTGCATTTATGCTTTGTAGATTCCCAATAAAAAATTTTCTTGTTTTGCGAAGCACTACACGGAAAGAAAAAACTCGTTCTAATTTTAGATTTTTTCTACTACGAGTCGTACTCAAAAATTAAAGTGTGAATAAAACTTGAAAGTACTTAAAACAATCCAAAATGGGATAACTTTCGAAAACTAATATGCGTGCATTCGTGTGTGTTTGTAAAAGTGTGTTATATGCAGACAACAACAACAACACTAGCAGAAGAAAAATTTAGACTATAGTATTAATCGAGTAAAATAAGAAGCCATAATTCCCATATTCTATGTGTTAAAGTTCTCAAAGTAGAATAACTACGAAAACCATATTAGGCATGCTGCTGGTACCTTTTAATGCAACAAAAGTGCAATAAACATGTGTAACGCGTAAGTAAAATGATAATATTCTCTCTCGTTCTGGGGGGTAAGTGTTTAGGTTAGAACCAATCTAATCTCACTCTCGGATTATTTCAAGTATGAATCGGGATTAAACCATCTTAGAAGTTCTTAAATTAGAATTTTAGATTAAATCAACTTTATAATACTGGAATCTTATTTTCGGATTATTTTAAATACGAATTTGGGATTATAAATGGATAATTCAAGTATTTCGCACTTGAATGAAGCATTCTGTACTTGATTTAAGACAATCTGTACTTACCGTACTATTGACACCGCTTCGGCTTGATTTAAGTACGAATGGATTGATTTGTTTTTCAGTGTAACAGTAAATTTTGAAAAGTAAGCGCACGCAATACGACTTACAGAGATGCAGTAAGGTAAGTGAACTAATTCTTAACAAATTTGGTGTGTAAAGCTGAACGTTACATTTACCAATTTTTCTATGCGATGAACAAAGCGCTTTGTGTGTCAAAAATGTATTGCTTCAAAGTGGAAACTCGCCATATAAAATTCAAGCGTTAGTAAGTGATATGGTAAGCGAAACTCTTACGTTTCTCCCTTACAATTTTTAAGTTACAAACCTGCTTTGTTGAAAGCTCCATTTTGTTGTTCAGCAGCACTAAGTAACTACTCACTAGCAATGGTGGTGAGTGGTACTCAAAGGATATTTCTGTCAAGTTCTATTATTGAAACATATCTGTGTTTCGCGGACTTACAGGTTCAGTCAAATACATTTAAAATTATATTTCAACTAGATTTTCCTGCTGTTTTACATGTGGTGCTTTCGCTAAAAATTTCGAATATCATTTCTTTCCGAAATCCGTAACCGAACTCGAAGGATCGGTCGGACACTACACCTTATCTTTCCAAGGAATCTTTTAGTTTATGAACTTAATGATTTATTTACCTTGTATCTCAACTAAACTTGGTAAAAAACTGGAAGTGATTTTTAAGGCTTAACTATGACTTGCGGAACATTTCAGTTTAAGTTTTTATGTAGAAGAGATTTTTTGAAAAAATATTCATTTTAGAAAAATAAAGATTTTTTGGAAGCCAAACCAGACCAAAACAATTTTCTCTAAAAAAAATATTGAAACGCAGTTTGCGACTTTTATCGTACTTTAAAACAAATATTTACACGGTCGATTTAAAACAGTAAGCAATTGAACAAAATAACGAAAACAAGATTGTAAAATAAATAAACAAAAACACAGCCAGTAAAAAAAAAAGAAAAGATTAAAAAAAAACTAAATAAACTAATAAAAAAACAATTGTGGCATTACATAAAGAACAAAACAATGTAATAAAACAAATGACAATGAAAACAAAAATTATAAATAAATAAAATTAAGTTGTTAAATTATTAAATAAAGTGCGTAGTTTTTTTTATCTGAGCCTTAAGCCCTAAAGTTGTCATAAATGTCTTAGTAAATTTCCTCAAAGATATTTTTTAATTGTAATCTTTGAAAAACATTATTTTGATAAATAAAATTTTATGGAACCTGGGGGTCGATTCTGGTTCTGTGAAACTGTGAAATGAAAATTTTTTTCACATATTCCTAGAGTTTCTGATTCTCGTTTAGTGAAAAAATGATAAATAAATTCGAATGTTTTCATATGAGAAGAACAAATGGAATGAAACAAATTGTTTTCACATTTTCACAGTAATGTGATTCTTGTTCTGTGTAACAGTGCAAAGAAGTGTCACAAACTTTTCATTTATGTCATATTTTTACACATTCATTTTAACGGTGAAAAATAATTTTAATTAAATTATTTAGAGAAAAATATGAACATTGCCAACGATAAATAATAATTTAGAGAAATAAAAATAATAATTTTCTAAAAAGATGCATATTTACAGATTTTAAACTTATTATATTCATATAAAATGCCAATTTTTGATAAAATAAAAAACATTACTGACGAAAAACGTTAATAATGTTTTCTTGCATTGTGCCATTCCGAATTTATTTCGATAATTCCATTAAAACTAATAATCCTAACATTTTTTAAATTAATTATATTTTTTGTGTATTTGTATAATTTTACACTTGATTAAATGACAAAGTAGATATGTAATTACCATCGGCGGTGAAGAATTTAGGTTTAGCGACGGCTTAAAGAAAATTTAAAGCCGCCTACAAAATGTTTATGTTTTATATTTAATAACATATTACTAAATAAATCTTTATTTGGCTTTTTATTTGTTAATGATTTCACAATTTTTTGGGCTTATGGTCGTTTTTTTAAAGCTTTTGTTTAACTTGCAATTAATGTATGTTTGGGTGGAACCTTGCAACTCAATTTGAAGCAGATATGTTCAATTGACTGAGCTGAAATTATGTACTCACGTTCAGTTTTGATGACAATACATTGTAAACCATGGTGGAATAAGTAGGTGTCATCGTTACGGCAACAAATACAACATTACAACAAAATTGGAAATTACTCACCGTTTGCGTCAAAAAATAATTTTAACAAAAATCAAAGCGTGCCGCTGAACGTGATGAAATAAATAAATTTTTAGCCAATTTTTATATTATTATAGTCAATATCTAATTTATTTTAATTAAAAATTATCAAAAACTTTATTAAAATACAATAATCTCAGCACAAAACAAATTGTAAACATAAACAAAATTTTGACATAAACCTAGACAAACAATGCAGGAGCAAAAAATCGTCATCTGGCGTAGTGCTGCCACCTTTTTATTTCACCATGTTGTAAACTATGAAACGTCATTCTAAATCAAACATAGCAGCACAGCCAAAATGGCGATCTAGCTATTTTTAATGCAATCCTATAATATACATAGGTATCAAATGAAAAGGCTTGCTAAGAATAACTCGAAAGCTTAAACGAAAGAAATTAAGGCCCAGGCCCACGATGTCGACAAGAACATTTCTTTCGTATATTTGTTTTGAAAACAACAACAAATTTTAGTTTTTTATTATTGTTTTCAATATAAATATGCGAAAGAAATGTTCCTGTAGACATCATGGGCCTGGCAGTAACTTTTACTTTAAAATTTTACTAGCAACTAATAGAGGCATTACCTTATTTATAATTCATTGTCCAAATTTGGAATTTTTGTTGCAGAGATTCATGATTTTATTGGTGAAATGAGTTCCGCTCCCAAACTTTCTCACCACTCTCACAAATTGACTCAAGAATTGATGCAACAAAAATTGCAGGTCTGGACCGGCACTATGATATAAAATCTTGCCAATTGTCATCACACAATTTACACGATGTAAAAACTTGTCGCGAAATTTACTTGTGTAGAAAAACAAGTAAATTAAATAACTTGATGCGATTGATATTCAAAAATAAATAAAAAGTAAAAACCCTTTTTCAAAAACAAGCTTTTATTTTAATACCCTAAAAAGAAACTTTCACTTAAGTCAATAACATTATTTTCGTAGGTGTCAGTTTTATGCCAAAATTATTTACTGCAATAAATATTTTGGGGTAGTCGCGCGGGCAAGATGTTTACCCAAAAAACTCATTTGTCAACTCATTGATTGATCGATTTTACATTTTTATGACTGCTCTTGATTTTTGAATAAAAATTTGTTTCCGTAAAAAAAATTGCTGTTGTTTTTATATATTAACACATTTTATGTAAAATTTTTTCCTTTCCTATTTCTTGCGCGCACTTGGGCAGGACATTGGGGCCAACTTCTTTCAGTTGCAATATCGGTCATGAAAAAAACCCAAATGCAACAAATTCGGAATTTTCGGTTTACTCATTATTTATTTTAAATTAAAAATATTAACCATGTACATATGTAGGTATATGTATATGTATGAAAATAAAAAACAACAAAAACTCCTTTACTGAAAAAAATTATATTGTATAAAACAAGAGGAGCCATAAAAATGTATTTTTTTTCTCTCTTCAAAAAAACTCTTTTAGCAAAAATAAATGCTAGCAGCTCAAGCATTAAAAAAAACTCGTTTGCGGCTTAGCGCCGTTTCAAAATCCTAAGCTTCGATATCTGCATTTGACTTTTACATTTTATTAATATAGTTACAAAAGCAAGGCCCATCTATCAGGTCTGCTTACTTGTACAAAAACAAAAAACGTTTCTTTTTAGTTGTCAAAAATTTACTACCACATATACAAAGCAAAAAGAAAAAACGTGTAGGTATGTGTCGCATACCATAAACGTATACATGCACATGTAAACAACTTTTGACAACTAAAAAGAACATAAACAATGATCATCAGGCTTCTTGCGCAGACCTTTTCAATGGGCCTTGCAAAAGTTTCACAGCTGCAATGGAATGAAACACTTTTTCATTAAAAGAACGGGAATCGCATTTTGTGTAAATGTGAAGTGCTAATGTGAAAATTGCTCATAAAAACGAAAATGAAAAGTTTTTTTTCATTTCACAGTTTCACAGAACCAGAATCGACCCCCTGGATTAAGTATAGAAATATAAAATCACATGGCTCCAGTGTACTCGAAAAGATTATCACAGATAAAAAAATAATTTTAAACTTGTTGCACTGTTGGTGGATGCATTCGATATATTCACTAAATATTTACTAATCATTGGCTTTGGAGGAGCCTACATTCAACATTCATTCTTTATACGTTAACCTTATTCATACATGTCATATCATCCAATCATTCGCTTTTTACTTCAAACATCATTCAACATTAATACGTCATACTTATATTGACCAGACGGGAGTCCTCATTCATGCATAGTGGTGGTATTGTAATCATTCAATCTTCATTTTCATTCAGCATTCAAACTTCACAGACCTTTTAACATTATGCATCGGACCGGGTGGATGTCCTGATTCATTTATGGTGCTGGTTTGGGCATTCAATCATTCGATCTTTATTTTCATAACATATCAGTCGGTCCTTCTTCTTCATCTTCTTCTAACATCGTTTCATCATAATCATAAACCGTTACACCATCTTCTTCTACATTTTTCTCATCATCATCACCAATTAGCTTTCTCGTCTAATGCATCCCATGTGCAAAAGCATACCTCGTTTGTAAAAATCGTCTTTCTTCAGACAGGTAACTTCCGTAAAGACAATCTCGCTGAAAGCCAGAAAGCATTTCCCGCAGGAATAGCAAAGCTTTTGACACTCTATTCACGCACACCTTGTGAATCATGTTATATTGTCATAATGTTCTAACATTTTACAATGGTTTAAAAATATTGTTGTTGTTTTGTAAACAAAAAGTGTCTTAAATAAATATAAGTAACTTTGCCTTGCTGTGTTTATTGTGCTGTCGTAATTAATCCAAAGTGACCTGCGCTGAATGGCTGAGCCAAGCAGCATTAGTTTTTGTAAACAGTCGCCGTTGATGGTAAAATTTATCCGGCTTACATCCGAATTTAACCTGCGGCTGGCAATTTTTGCAACAAATCACTTGCGGCATCAAATTCGATCGGCTTGGGACTCTACTGTTTGGTAAACAAACAAAATAAAACTTATTTCTGATTTGCGTCTGAAAAATAGAAAATAGTCAGGTAAGATCTAATTTTATTTATTAATTCATGGATTAGAATTAAAAAATATTTTTATTTTTGGTAAATATTTATTTTTTATATTTGTTTTAAATCAGAGTTCAGAGAAGGTCATATATGATCGCTCATATTCAACCATTCTTGAATCTTTTACATAAATGAAAAATTAAATATGTAACTTTTTTCACAGTCATGAATGAATTGTTAATATTTCGGCAAATTCATTCATGTTTTTGAGGAAAAATCCAATTTTGCCTTTCTTCAGTCATGTAAAATGAGGAAAAAAAAAGTTTTAAAAACGATCCTCACTAGTAATGTTGTTGTTGCTCGACAGTTTGAATGACTACAGCTCGAAATGCCTGTGTGTATTTGTGTGTGTAAAATATTTTTGGCAAAGGCAACCAGCCAAAGTGTCTGTCTGTTGCATTTTTTGTAGGAACAAATTATTGGAAAAAAATTAAAAGAACTGCACATATCGTCATCTTAAATGCAGAATAACATAAAATTTCATAAGTTTACATGCAAAGCAAAAAACTTTGTAAAATGTTAATTATTTGAGATGTGTTATTATATATTAATTTGTATTTTTTAGAAACAAAAAGACATATCGTAAAAGAAAGTATATTAGTATTAAGTGAAACAAACATATAATATAATAAATTATTAAATATTTGTGTTTAATTACCGGAAAATGGAATATATATATATAAATATATGATAATCACACGATTAATATGTAGCATCATAAGGATTGCGTTGACATGGTAAAATAAGTTTGCTTTTCTGATGCAGCGCAGGCAGTAATGCATTTAACAATGTGGAGAACTTATATTGTTATAGATATTATGGCATACCTATTATTTATAATTTTTTTTTATTGATTTTAATTACTTATAAGTAGTGGTTTAAACTAAAATATGTACTTCATTAAATTTAGCTATGAATTGATTTTAAAAATACATCTTTTTCATTCTTATCTAAACGTATTTTGATCTCCATAAAATGAATCATCTTAATGAATTTTTTTTTACAATGAACAAATTTTACAAATAAATATTTGACTCATATTCATTCATACCTATTTGTCTCCAGTTCACGAATTATTTCAAAATAACTCTGCATCATATACTTTCAAAGCTAATGCAACAAGTTAATTTTAATTATGTAATTTATGAATAATATAAAGAAGAAGGAAAGAGTAGTCCAACTAAGAGTAGTTGTTGATAGCAGCTCCGGTATTAAGTAAACGTAAATATTGGACAAAGTAGTACTTCTCCAAAGAAAGATATTATTAGAATCAAATAGAGCTGAAGAATTAACAAAATATAGCTAAGCAGTCTATATTCCACTACTTATTTGAAAAAAAATGCGTTTATTCTAAAAATTGTCTTTTTTAAGGATATTGATGAAGGGCCACTTGGAAGAATGCAATTCTAACACAAAAACCCCCGAAAATTTTAAATAAACTAATAAAAAATATTTCTTTTGTATTATAAACTTCATATTTTATGGTCCCATACAGATTTATTATAGGGAAGTTCCACTATATTTAAATTTATTAAAAAGGAAATACATATGTACATACATATATAAACTAAAAAATCTAAGGACCTGCAGATGTTGTCATTTATTCTTGGAAATTCTTAGCGTTTGGGAGTGCAATGGGGTAGGCTACACAATTTCAAGATTACTAACGGTTCGGTTCTCCTACTGTCACATTTGCTTTTATGTGTAGAGGTTATTTACACATAAATTGTAGCAAAACAAGACCTTTTTAATTTTTTTTTTTTAAATATTTTTACTGACTTAAGAAAAGTGTTTTCAAAGAAAAAAAACCCAACGACGCGATTGGTACAGAAACAAAAATATTTTTACAAGCACAAAATACCAACAAGTTCTTGTGGCTATTTTTTCTCTTAATATTTCTGCCTTTAGGTACGTCTTTTTAACGCAACGAAAATGTAACCTTTTTAAAGGCATCAAAGAATTTTTATTTTTCACAAACAAAACACATATCGTTAGCTTAAATGCAAAACAATGAAGATATTATTGGAATATTTGAAATTGACATGTTTTGTTGATTACAATTCACGTTACAACATATTTTTATAAAATTTTAAACTTCTATCTAAAAAAATAACCAAGTTATTTACAAAATGAAAAATTAAGTGTTATCAAATACATATGTATATCATTTTTCTTAACAACATAATGTAAAATCACACTCAAGAAAAAAATTAGCAGAGTTTTTAATTATTTTTATAAGAACACATTTTTTTACAACATCAAAATTGGGTGATCTGTTTGATTACTGTTACTACGGTGTTAGTGAAATTTGTGATCAAATAATAATTAATAATAATAATTTTCAGTATAGCATAAGAAAAAATAAAAAAGTGCTGTAAAATTAAAAGAACCGAACCGTTAGTAATCTTGAAATTGTGTAGCCTACCCCATTGCACTCCCAAACGCTAAGAATTTCCAAGAATATATGACAACATCTGCAGGTCCTTAGATTTTTGAGTTTATATATGTATGTACATATGTATTTTTTTTTTAATAAATTTAAATATAGTCGAACTTCCCTATAATAAATCTGTATGGGACCATAAAATATGAAGTTTATAATACAAAAGAAATATTTTTTATTAGTTTATTTAAAATTTTCGGGGTTTTTTGTGTTAGAATTGCATTCTTCCAAGTGGCCCTTCATCAATATCCTTAAAAAAGACAATTTTTAGAATAAACGCATTTTTTTTTAAATAAGTAGTGGAATATAGACTGCTTAGCTATATTTTGTTAATTCTTCAGCTCTATTTGATTCTAATAATATCTTTCTTTGGAGAAGTACTACTTTGTCCAATATTTACGTTTACTTAATACCGGAGCTGCTATCAACAACTACTCTTAGTTGGACTACTCTTTCCTTCTTCTTTATATTATTCATAAATTACCTAATTAAAATTAACTTGTTGCATTAGCTTTGAAAGTATATGATGCAGAGTTATTTTGAAATAATTCGTGAACTGGAGACAAATAGGTATGAATGAATATGAGTCAAATATTTATTTGCAAAATTTGTTCATTGTAAAAAAAAATTCATTAAGATAATTCATTTTATGGAGATCAAAATACGTTTAGATAAGAATGAAAAAGATGTATTTTTAAAATCAATTCATAGCTAAATTTAATGAAGGACATATTTTAGTTTAAACCACTACTTATAAGTAATTAAAATCAATAAAAAAAATTATAAATAATAGGTATGCCATAATATCTATAACAATATAAGTTCTCCACATTGTTAAATGCATTACTGCCTGCGCTGCATCAGAAAAGCAAACTTATTTTACCATGTCAACGCAATCCTTATGATGCTACATATTAATCGTGTGATTATCATATATTTATATATATATATTCCATTTTCCGGTAATTAAACACAAATATTTAATAATTTAATATATTATATGTTTGTTTCACTTAATACTAATATACTTTCTTTTACGATATGTCTTTTTGTTTCTAAAAAATACAAATTAATATATAATAACACATTTTAAAAAATAATAAAAATGATATTTTTCTTCAAAAATATATGGGTTATCGCATTTTTATCTGAATTATTTCAAATTGATTTTAAATCTCAAATAATTAACATTTTACAAAGTTTTTTGCTTTGCATGTAAACTTATGAAATTTTATGTTATTCTGCATTTAAGATGACGATATGTGCAGTTCTTTTAATTTTTTTCCAATAATTTATGCCTGCGAAAAAGCAGCACTTACATTTTGGTTCACCATGGTGCTGCAGCCAACAAATAATTTTACAAAACAAAACACACACGCATGCTTTCACGTTGTCCATCGGGAAAAATTGCCAGCGCTTTCACTTTGCAGGCCTTAAAGAAGGTTTACAACTGTATTTTTAATAAACTTTTACTTATTCCACTCTGCATTATTTTAAAAGTTCTTTTAGAATAGTTTTTATTAAATATTTTAGAAATTGAGATTTTCTATTCTAAGATAAGGCCTGTCAAAATCGTTTTATTAGTAGCTATTTTGGAATTTGTAGCAAGTTTAATTATTAAATTACTCACTTCACATTATTAGCAACAACAATAACAATGGGATAAAGCTTTATTCTTAATTATTTTTAGAAGACCTTTAAAGTAGATGCAAGAAAAGAGGCTTTGGTATCCAATGACATACTGTGTAAATTAGAAATACAGTTGGAATGCGACTGAAAAACTTTATATCGCCAATAAGGCATTCTATAAGGCCTCTTTACTTCTTCATTTTCCCGCTGTTCAGGGACGGGCAAATCGCGTTTTTTTTCTTTATGAGGAATTTGAATGTGAATTTTTTTAAATTTTTCATATCTGACAAATTCACATATGAATTTTTTGTTTGCTCATTTTTCATGAATGAGGAAATTCAAAATATTTTTTTTCCTCACCCTCATGAATGAGAAAAAGCAGTACAATTTAAAATTTTTCACGCTCGCTCATGACTGAAAAATGAGCGAACGTTTCCGTACTCTGTTTTAAATCAGCTGATTTAAATTCAAAATAGCACACTGAATTATAAAGGGTTGTTCACAACAGTCGTATTTTTCATGTTATTATTTTAAGGGCTAAAAAAATCAGAGCAAGTTAAACTCTTTTTTTTTTTTTGCTAAAAATGTGTTTAAACCAACAAATCTATAAATCACAAAACATATAAAACATCGGTAAACGCATAAAATTGGACCATATGAATTTGATAAGATTTATCGTAGTGCTGCCACACGTTGTTTTTTTTTAACAACATATAATACATGGGAGACTGATTTATAGTTGTTGAGTTTAAACTACATATAAATTCAAGTTTAGTTCAACTAAACCAGAGTTTAAACCATCAGTGATTTATAAGCCATAAGAAACATAACTTTATAACATCACAAGGTGTCCCCCAATTGTAAAAATAAATCACAGTTTAAGTGAAGAAACCGCGTCTGATTAAGGTGTGCCGCAAGGCTCCAAATTAGGTCCTGCTATACTGCTATAGTAGTAGCCCACAAAAATGTAGATTCCGCAGCAATAATAATAATCCCTGCCGATAGCGAGACTAGTCCATACATGCATGTAAAGAGTAGTCCATCAAGGAGTAGGAGTTCTCCAAAACTACTCCAAAAATGTGGGTAAAAGGTGGTCCATTTAACATAACGATGTCCTAGGAGGGGACCATATATATATATATTTCTGGCAGCACTGCATGTTAATTTCTTATAACATGGCCCGTACTACAGTACATTGGACAATGTTGTAAGTAGTCCATTTAAGCCACAATGGGCCGCGTAGTCCAATATTATCTGTAGGGATGCAACACCAGCTCGATATTGCAGTAAGATGGTGCCACAACCATGGTTTAATTATTAATGCATCAAAAACAAAACTTATGCATATTAAACTACCACATTTGCTTTATAGGGAAATAAACCTAAAATTTCATTCCACAGAAGTTATTAGATTTTGACTACTACGGAGATCAATGTTCCATTACAATTGAAATTGTTGACGCTTACAAATATGTTGGAGTGTACGAAGATCACAATTTTAAATGGATTATGCATATAGAAAAAGTTCTTAAAAAAAAAGAAAAGCGTCGTTTATTTTTCGTTATTTCAGTTAGAAATCCACCAAAACTGTTGTAAGACAAGCAAATTTTTTTTAGTCGAATCGCATCTTCGTCTTGGTATAACACATTGTGAGAAACTCTAAAAACACACAAAACAACTACTAAAAATATTAAAAACTACACGACCTTCGAACTACATACCAAGCACTACAGCAAACAACATGAGTCCAAACAATGGCAACAACATAGTGAGTAATGTTGACAACAATTACAACACAAACTGCGTACATAACGTCATCAATAACAATTTAACAACAACATCATCAACAACGTATAACAACTTAAATGCTTTTAATACAACAGGTATCAACAATTTTTAAACTAATAATATAGCAAAGAATTACAAATACTAAACGTTTAAAGCATAAACTTCACTAAATTATCGATCGAATTCAACCATTATTCAAGATTCCTCATAAGAATAGATCACAACCACCAGACCCGGCTAAACGCTAAAGGTAGCTACCGTGTACAGAGGCACATAAACCACTACGGGAAAAGCATCCTATCCGCAGTTCTACCTACAATACTAAACAAAATGCCTACAGAAATAATATCGATTAAAATAATTAATACATTTTTATAAAATTTTGTACAAAACGTTTATACCCACCCTTTGGGTCAATACCAAGGTATTTACCAATTCTTATCCACTTTTCCCTATTTACCAATTGGATATTTATCTTTAACCATTAATGAGTTTTTACATTGTTGCATTTTTTTAGATCCATAAATGACTTTAAACAAAGCTAGATCTAGCATGACAAATGCTTAATTGGCAACACTGATTATAACTGAACTTGGCAAATTTGGCACGATCATAACACGTAGCTGTTGAGCTCAACTGCTAGAAAACTGTTGAGCCGAACACTTTCGTCTTAGAAACGGCATTATATGTATAATAAAAAATTAACAGCTGATAAATATAAACAATTGAAAAAAAAATAAAAGTGATAATAAAATTTATTAGTTTAGCTAAAAAGTATGGATAATACAGAATTTATATCTGAGTTTCAGCTGTTGAGGTTGAGTGTTATGTCCACAAGAATTAATTACATTTAAAACAATGTATTTTACATGTTCATACACACAAACACAGGTAATAATAATTACATTTAAACATAAATGAAATTATTCCCAGCAAACACAGAAATACTCCTTATGTATTGCCAAAGTATTGCCTGGATGAAAAATATTATTGCGGCAATAATCGATTTCGTATTGCGGAAGATACTTCCTTCGGGAAGAAACGTATCTCGATAGCAATGCTCCTTAGCAATACGAAAGCGATTCTGCTAGATGATAAACTGGCAATATCGCCAGATAACCACATATAAGAAAATAAGAAGATATCGCCAAAATATCATTGGGATGATAAAAAGAAGATTTTGCATTTTGTAAAACATTCATTTTATTTAACATACATTTTTTTATCACAAACATACATATGTATAAGTAAATTATACTTACAAATAAAATAAAGTAAAATAAAATAATTTTGTAATTTCCAACAAATTCCTTTAAAATTGCATCCATTATGAGGGTTGAGTAATATCTGGATTAAGTTGAAAAGAAAACGGATTAATATATTACAGATATATTTAATTTATATATTTACCTTCTGCAGAATATTTTAGATTTAATTTTTCTTATTTTTTTTTTATTTATGACGTACAAATATTTTATAAATTTTTTTTTCTCTAGAAAATAAAAAATTGCTTTGATTATTTCCTCTTAGATGACAAATTGGGGATATTGCTAAACTATTGCCTTAGGGGATATCTTCCATTTGTTTGCAGGGTTATTACCAACAATGAGAAAAGAATAAGTACTATAAATTCCAACTAATTATGTCTGGATTAATTCCGGCAGTTGATATAAATTAATTTCACACATTGCTTAATTTTCTTAAAGACAGGAAATTGCAAAACAACGTGCCAATATATCTGTCTTAAATTTCTCAAGAATTATTTGTGCACTAAATTAAATTTAACTTTAATTTGAACTTTTTAATTTTTTTTCGCTTGCTTAATTTCCTGCCCTGCAATTAATTAAAATGCAAGTATGCACTTTATTCTTTTCTCACATTTATCATTTTCTCACAATAATTTTAATAAACTAAAAATATAAAAACCAATATAATTAATAAAAATGTCAGTAATAATTTTGCCATCAAAAAAGACGCGTGTTTTAATTACTCCAGATTTTTTTTATCTGAAAACCCGCGAATATAAATTTGTTTTTTGGGTCTCAAGAACTTAAAGGACGTTTCTGGCGCAGTCGGTAGGATACGCGTTATCCTTGTGAAAAAAAATAATATAAAATTCTTTAATTTTTCGCGAGTGATTGGATATTTTAATATAACTAACGCGTTTCGAAAAAAAAGTTCCTTTTGGTGAACATTTTTAAGACCACTTAATAGGTCAAGAAAAAAAATATTACAACTCCTTTTTGATGAACATTTCCAAAAGAAAAAAGAGGAGGAGCATATTAAGTGAATCATAAACAAAAAGGCTGACAAAATTTTTTTGGAAAAACGGCCCAACTGTAGGCCAAGAAGTCAACATACGGGGACACCTGAACACCAACCAGCACCACCATCAACATTCAAGGTCGGAAATTTTTTTATTTTATTTATTTATTATTTCAAGAAACCCTTTGATAAAGAATTTTTTTTATATAAAATTTTTTTTTTGAAACCCTTTATATTTGAGAAACAAAATCCTTTCCTAAACTATTTAAAAACTGTGAAATTCTCTGGTTATATATGTTTTTCATATGAGTGACAGTGATTTAAGTTCAAACTAGAATAGGACAACTTTGGAAAAAAAAAATATATAGAAAAAAAAAATATTAAAATGGTAGAACCAGCACAAGCACTATCAGTAAGAATAAATCCCATTAAATACCTTAATGGCCTCCCTGAATTTACAGGAGACTACCGGGACGTACAAACCTTTATAAACCTTATAGATAGGGTACACCCAATATATAGAAAAAAAAATATTAAAATGGTAGAACCAGCACAAGCACTATCAGTAAGAATAGATCCCATTAAATACCTTAATGGCCTCCCTGAATTTACAGGAGACTACCGGGACGTACAAACCTTTATAAACCTTATAGATAGGGTACACCCAATATATAGAAAAAAAAATATTAAAATGGTAGAACCAGCACAAGCACTATCAGTAAGAATAGATCCCATTAAATACCTTAATGGCCTCCCTGAATTTACAGGAGACTACCGGGACGTACAAACCTTTATAAACCTTATAGATAGGGTACACCCAATATTACAAGTTTATGACGAACCATCCCAACGTCTCTTCTTTTATTTTATTTTATTTTAAACTCAAACCACTAAAAATCCAAATAATAAAATCCAAATAATATATACAAAAAAAAAACAACATCCAATATATCACACAAACTAAAAAAAAAAAAAAAAAAAAAAAAATACGCGCGAAAAATCTCTTTGCTATTAAGAGTTTATTTAAAAAAAATAAATCAATACTTAAAGCAACTCATTTTAAAATTTTTAATAATATAAAAGCAACAAAACAAACAAACAATTCGACATACCTACACACAAACCAATAATTTGCTAACCCATTATAATAAAAACATCAACAAGTACCTATAACCAGCGCTGCCAGAAGTAAGATTTTACCTTATTTTTGAAGATTTTTTAACCGAAAAAAGATTTAAAAATTTTTTCCCCAAAAACAAGATTTTTTTATTTTGTCTATACGAAGGTCAGTTCAATTAAAAAAACCTTCTTTGTTCCCATTTAAAAATTTTTAAACTAAATAATACAATTAAGTATAAGATTTGTTTTGTTTTTTTTCTTGATTATTTTATGTATTAAATAAAATATGAATTGTTTTTATTATTTATAATAAAAAAAAACTACTTTTTTTCTAAAATAAGATTTTTTTTGGTGAAATTGAGATTTTTTGCTGGAAATTTCTGGCAGCCCTGCCTATAACTAAAAATATGGAAACAAGAAGTGAATCCACAGCTAAGAGAGCAAGAGAATCTCAACAAAATTTAAGACAAGACTTTTCTGTTGAACAATTTGAAAATTATCCCAAAGTACCTCGTTTGTCAAATAATGATAAAGCGTTCTTTCGAGAACTAATAAGAGAAAGTGAACGTATAACAGCTGAAGTTATTAAAAGTTCTATAAAAGATAGTGAAGAAAAACACTTTGATTTTATAAAAAAATTAATAAAAGAAAGTGAAGAGAGAATTCTAACTGTTATTGAGAATAAAATTGATAACGTAAAACTTGAACTTAATACAATAAGTGAAAGAGTAACTCAATTAGAGTTGAAGAGCTCAGAAGCTCTTCATATGAAAGAAGAAATAATTGAATTAAAGAGAAAAATTCTTAAGCAAGAAAACTCTGTTGTGGCTAGCAGTATACGAATTGCTGGTGTACCCTACCTTGCTAATGAAAACTTAAATACCATCTTTGAAGATATCTGTAATAGCCTTGAAATACCTACACCTCAAATTGAAAATATTTATAGACTTAAAAAAATCTACAAAGATAATAAACCATATAATCCCACTGATGAAGTGATAGTGGTAAAATTAAATTCACCTTTTGATAAAAAGTATCTATTAAAAACATATAAATACTGTCGCGATAATAAAACGACTTTATCCCTAAATCAAGCAGGCTTCGATAGTAATGCACCGTTTTATTTAAATGAAAATCTTACACCACATAATCATCGCATATTTAAAAAAGCGCTAAGCATGAGAAAAGAGCGACAAATAAAATCAACATTTACATTGCGTGGCATGGTGTATGTGAAGAAAAACGATTCAGATGATCCAATACTGATCGAGTTTATTGAAGAACTAGATAATCTTTTTCGTGAATAATGCTTGGAAACATATCAGTAACTCCACTAACTGTGATGCCATATTTTTTTACTTAAATATTTTTAAATTTGTTTTATATTTTCATTATTTTAAAAACAATAATTCTTGCATTTTTCTTTTATTTTCTATAAAAATAAATCCTTTTTTCTATATAATTTTTAGTTTACAATATTCTTTTAAAATTTATTGCGTTGCGTTAGGTTACCAATATGATAACTTTATCTATTGATAACCTTGGTTCTAGAGATGGCAACTATAATATGGTTCGCATCTTGGCTAAAAAACAGGGTTTTACTATTTGTCACATCAATGCTCAGAGTCTGTTACCTAAGATTGATGAATTTCGGTTTTTTTTGAGAATTCAGGCATTGATGCTGTATGTGTCTCAGAAACATGGTTTATAAGGGAAATTAATGACGATATATATGAATTAAAAGGATACCGTATCTTTCGATCTGATAGATGTACTCATGCCGGAGGTGTTGCCATCTATATTAGGGATAACATTTCAAGCAAACTTATTAGTTCTTATAATGTAACTGATGAAGTTGAATATGTGTTTATTGATGTCAATTATCGTGGTGAGAGGATAATGCTTGGTTGCGTATATAGACCGGATAAATATATGAAAATTGACACTTTCATCACTGAATTGGAACTCTTATCGGTTTCGTACTCTGAAATTGTAATAGCTGGCGATTTTAATAGCAATTTGATTGACAACATAACGGATGTTACTAATGCTTTGTCAATATTTGATTTGTATCCAGTTAATACAACTAGACCCACACATTTCACAACCACAAATAGTAGCTTGCTGGACTTATTTTTTGTTAGCAATTTGAGAAAGGTCTTAAGTTATGAACAACTGGCAGCACCTGCTTTTTCACATCATGATCTTATTTATATTTCCTATGACTTTGCTAATAAAGATAGACCCAAAAAGTCTACTTTTCGGGACTTTAAGAATATTGATTTTTTAGCCCTAAAATATGACCTTGATAATATCGCTTGGGATAACATTTTATTTTTACCATCGGTAGATGAACAATTGACCTTTATTAATCAGCATGTTTTACAGCTTTACAACAAACATGTTCCCGTCAGGAACAAAGTTATCAGAGGCAGGGTACGACCATGGTTCACAGAAGAAACAAAATTATTAATTAATCGTCGTGAATGTCTTTACAATAGGTGGAAGCGTTACAAGACTTCAGAGCTCAAACAGGGATATCGTATGGCTAGAAAAGCTGTTGTCTCAAATATAAGGCGGGACAAGTCTACTTATTATACTGATAAATTTAACGCAGCGGCTGACAGTAGGAAGACATGGAAACAGATCCATGACATTGGTATTGGTAGATCAAATCGGCAAACAGTAGATGCTGACGTTGATTTACTAAATAATAACTTTGTAAATATTCCTCTTCCAAGTGTACAATTGGACTTCTATGATCGATACCTACCTTCGGATTCAATAGATGATGAATTTAATTTCCAATGCTTTAATGCCTTGGACGTTGCCGCAGGTTTTGTTGCGGTCAAGTCTAATGCAGTTGGCTTGGATGACATAAATCCAAGGTTCGTGAAAATAGTTTTGCCTTGGATAATTCAAACTGTTACGTATCTCTTTAATACTATCATTACTACCAGCACTTATCCCATCAACTGGAAATACGCCAAAATTGTTCCCGTACCAAAATCGGATAAAGAATACCGTCCAATTGCAATTTTGCCTTACTTATCCAAAGTCTTTGAACATTTGGTACATAAACAAATTTATCAGTTTGTTAATGACAACAACCTTCTGACTGATCGTCAATCTGGATTTAGGCCCCAACGTGGCTGTGTCACAGCCTTAACAGACGTAGTAGAAGATATTCGAGGCAAACTGGATAGTGGGAAGATATCGTTTCTGGTCTTACTAGACCACTCAAAAGCTTTTGACACAGTGCACCATTCAGTTCTTTGCCTTAAGCTAGCTAAATTTTTTAACTTTTCTTCGACCTCTGTTAAATTAATGTCGTCCTACTTGTCTAATAGATTTCAATCTGTTGCTAATGATGGATCTGTTTCGCAACCATTATTGGTCTCAAGGGGTGTCCCACAGGGTTCCATTCTTGGTCCACTGCTATACTCCTTATATGCAAATGATCTTCCACTTCAGATACACTTTTCTAAGATTCAAATGTATGCTGATGATGTACAGTTGTATCTCAGTAGTTCTAAGGATACTATTGCTTCTAAAGTTCAGGAATTAAACTATGACCTAGGAAAAATATTTACATGGGCCTCGGCAAATGGTTTGAGGCTGAATCCGAAGAAATCGAAGTTCATAATTATATCGAAAAAGTCGGTGGTAATAGAGGATGATATAAATATTTTTCTTGGCGGCGAAAAAATTGATGTAGTTGATTCTGTAAAAAAACCTTGGTGTTATATTTAACAGAAATCTTACCTGGACCAATCATATTAACCAAACTTGCGGCAGAATTTATGGTATGATACGAAGTCTTTGGGCCACACAATATTTCACTCCGCCAAGAGTAAGATTACTTCTGGCAAAAACGTATTTATTACCGACTCTATTATACGCTTCCGAGCTCTTTGCCGGATGTGACACGAAGGATAACTTAAAACTCTGCACGACTTTCAATAACATTATACGTTACATTTTTAGCCTTGGAAAATTTGACCGTGTGTCCCTGTTCTCTTGTCGTGTATTAAAAATTTCCTTTAGTAATTACCTTAAATTCAAAAATCTTATACTTCTTCACAAGATTGTTATGACGAAAGAACCAAATTATCTTTTTGAACGTTTACAGTTTGCAAGGTCGAATAGGGGAAACTACATTATACAAATCCGTCACCGCGACCATGCTTCTGAGCGTCAATTTTTTATTCTTACCATTCGTCTCTGGAACAGACTACATAGGGATACTCAACGCACAAGCAACGGAATACATTTTAGGGAATTGTTGTTTAAACATTTTTCGTAATTTTGTTTTAATTTTTTGTCTTAATTATTATTAAATGCTTATTTTTGGTTATTATGATTTTAATATTGTTCAAAGCCTTTTGATTCTCAAATTTGTAATTCAATTTAACTAAGTTTTAAGTAGAATTAAGTTATTTATTTGCAATGTTCTGTTTAACTTGTCTGATTCTAATACTGTAATTTATAAGATATTGTATCTTGTTGTAAATTAATAAATACAAATACAAATATAATTAAAGAAGGTTGAAAGGGAAAGCTAGGGAAATTATGGAAATTAACTGTCATGCCACATCCTGGGCAGATATTAAAAATATTTTAATAAACAATTTTGGTGAACGCAGTAGCATAGAAGAGCTATTTGATAGACTTAAAGGAGTCACATACAAAACAAATTCGGTAGAATTTTACAACGAAGTCAAACAAAGACTTAGAAGTCTTAATAATAAAACCCTCACAACAGTAGGACCTGGCGATGCCACAAACATTATAATAAAAAATAATATGGCTTCCGCCCTAACCATTTTTAAAAAAGATACCTGAACCAATGAGAACAATATTGGTTTGTCGCAATCCACCAAGCCTTGAAGAGGTCATGGATTTCCTTTTCCAATCCGGTTATGCATATACAAATTATAGCAAAACTTTTGAAAATGCTAACAAAGGTAACCACAAACATTTCAAAGACGGACAAACCCAGAAACCGAGACAACAAAATCATTCTCCAAATAATAACTTTAACAATTATGGACCACAACAACAAAACAATTTCCCAAATTACAATAACCCTTATATACCACAACAAAATCACCCACAAACCCCTAATAACCATCTCAATCGGAGATTACCACAGCAACACAGCACAGGACGATTTAACTATCCAAACCAATACCCTAGAAATAACTTCCAAAATAGTGGAAATTACCAAAATTCCCAACCGCGATTTAACAATTCCCCCTTTAGACAAAATAATAACAACCCTCATTACAATGCCCCCAGAACACAATTACCCCCAGAACCAATGGATATTAATATGGTTGAAAATCAATTTAACCAGACCCATAACTCTTACGAAAATTGCCAATGTAATCAATCTCAGTACGATGGGATAATCGGAAACAATATACTTAAAAACTTATAAGCCAAAATTGACTATGCAAACAATATTTTAATAATCAACAATAGAAGTGTACCACTACTTTACTCAAAAACTCAAACTGTAAAATTTATAGTAAACGAAGAAAACGGACTTATACACCTAAAAGAACAAAAGACCTCAAATGGAAATATCATCCTACAGGAAGGCATATATGATACCCAGAACTTTAAGATTGAAATACAAACCATGTTAGAAAGCCCAAATGTAGTACACATAAAAAATGATGATATGACTGTTGTGGACGAAGAAAACTTTTGAATAATAGACTCGGACTCAAAAGACATAACGGACATAGCCAACCAAATAAGGACAACCCATATGAACAAAGAGGAAAAAGCTAAAACTCTGAAATTAATAAGAGAGTTTGAACACATCTTCTATCAGCCAAATTCGGATCTAAGTTTTACCAATGTTATTAAACATAAAATCAATACACAAAACAATATCCCTATATATACGAAATCGTACCGTTACCCCTATATTCAAGCTCAAATACAGGACATGTTAAATACTGGAATAATTCGACATAGTAACTCACCGTACTCAGCCCCAATCTGGATTGTTCCGAAAAAGGACGATGCCATTGGTAAGAAAAAATGGCGACTTGTGGTCGATTACAGAAAGCTAAACGAGGTGACCATTGACGATAGATACCCAATCCCCAACATTGACGAAATACTAGATAAATTAGGGAGAAGTATGTACTTCACCACCCATGACCTGGCAAAAGTATTTTATCAAATCGAAGTTGATCCTGACGATGTACACAAGACCGGATTCAGCGTAGAAGGAGGTCACTACGAGTTCCTTCGAATGGCCTTTGGCCTGAAAACAGCACCCGCGACGTTCCAAAGGCTCATTAATAATGTCTTGAAGGACTCTATAAATAAAATATATTTTGTTTATCAAGATAACATAATCATATTTTCGACGTCCTTAGATGAACACATTAATTCTATTAGGCTAATTTTCACTAAACTGGAGGAAGCAAACCTTAAAGTTCAATTGGACAAATACGAATTTATGAAAAAAGAGACGGAATTCCTAGGACATATCGTAACCCAACATGGTATTAAAGCTAACCCAAAGAAAATTTAGACCCCAAAAGAAATCAAACAATTCTTAGGCCTTACAGGATACTATAGGAAGTTTATAAAGGATTATTCACAAATCGCGAAACCGATGACCAAATTCTTACAAAAGGACTCTAAAATTGATATAGAAAACCCAGCCTATAGAGAAAGTTTTGAAACTTTAAAAACTTTATTAGTTAACTAGCTTCACCCGGTGCGCTTCGCTACACTGCTTTAACCACTTTATCGGTTGAGAGATATTTAATATATGCATCCTATGGAAGGTAGTTCCCCCCTGCGCCTACCCATTTTGTCTTTATTTTTAAAGTAAAGTATACCATAAGAGTGACTTCTACAAAGTTTGAACGTTCTCACTATAACAGTTTTTAAGATATCCGATATTAAACATTGGTGTCCTACGGGGGGTAACACTTCCCCCGCTGCTATTTTATTTCAATTTTGGGGCTCAGAAAAGTTCAACAAATTGCTTGCAGCGGCTCTAATTTATATTTCTACCTATGAGGGGTACTGCTCCTCCTCTGGCTACCCCGCCCATTTCTATATTGAAATTTATAGTTTAACATAATAGTAGCTTTAACTACGTTTGAAGACTATCCCTTTATTTGTTCTTCAGTGGAGCGATATTTAATATATGCATCCTATGGGAGGTATTTCCCCCCTGCGCCTATCCGCTTTATTTTTATTTTCAAAAGTGAAGTATACCATAAGAGTGACTTCTAGAAAGTTTGAACATTCTCACTATTACAGTTCTTAAGATATGCGATGGTAAATATTGGCGTCCTATGGGGAAAACCACTTCCCCCGCTGCTACTTTATTTAAATTTCGGGGCTCAGAAGATCGTACTACCAAAAGTTCAACAAAATGCGTTCAGTGGCTCTTATTTATATATCTATCTATGAGGGGCACTGCTCCTCCCCTGTCTCTCCCGCCCATTTTTATATGGAAATTTATAGTTTACTATAATAGTAGGTTTAACCACGTTTGAAGACTCTCCCTTTAATAGTTCTTCAGTTGAGCGAAATTTAATGTATGCATCCTATGGGAGGTATTTCCCCCCCTGCACCTATCCGCTTTATTTTTATTTTCAAAAGTGTAGTATACCATAAGAGTGACTTCTAGAAAGTTTGAAAATTCTCACTATAACAGTTCTTAAGATATGCGATGTTAAACATTGGCGTCCTATAGGGGATTCCAATACCCCCGCTGCTATTTTATTTCAATTTCGGGGCTCAGAAATGCGTCCAGCGGCTCTTAAGATATGCGATAATTAATATTGGCATCCTATAAGGGGTACCAATTCCCCTGCCCCTATCGAAAAAATAAGTAGCCTATTTTATTTTTAGGCCTCACATAATGTTACTGTAAAAATTTCAGGAAAATCGGTTCAGTAGTTTCGGAGTCTATAAGCCAACAAACAAACAAACATACAAACATTTTTCATTTTTATATATATAGATGACCCAATACTAGCATTTCCCGATTTTTCACAGCCCTTCACATTAAACACCGAAGCAAGTAATTTCGCGTTTGGCGCCGTTCTGTCACAGAACAATAGACCCATCTGCTATGCTAGTCGAACTCTTAACAAACATGAAATAAATTACAGTGTTATAGAAAAAGAACTTTTAGCAGTTGTCTGGGCTACAAAGTACTTCCGACCGTATTTATTTGGAAGGAAATTTATCATTGAGACCGATCACAAGCCTCTCGAGTGGCTCTTTTCAGTAAAGGAACCAAATTCAAAACTTGTGAGATGGCGATTAAAACTAAGCGAATTTGATTATGAAATCAAATACAAAAAAGGATCATGCAATGGTAATGCCGACGCATTATCTAGAATAATTTTAAATTCTCCAACAGAGATCAATCTTTTGGAAAACCTGAACACTGACTTAAGGACATCCCATCTACCCATTAATCACTATAAGAACCAAATAATAATAAAAAAAATATCATCCGGTGCAACTAGAATAAGAACAGAAAAAATATTTAAAAATACAAAAAAAACTTTTCCTTTTAAAGAACTAGATCGAGCCACCACCATAACCCTTATAAAAAACCATTTTCACCCTACCCAAATAAATGCTATTTTAATTGACGAAACATTTTATTCCATATTAAAACAAACGTTCAACGAAGTTTTCCTTAATCACTCAGTCATTAAATGCTCAAAAGAGTTGGAAAACGTTGTCGACGAAATAAGACTACTAGACCTCATAAAGGACGAACACTTAAACAAAAACCATAGAGTTGTATTCCTCTATGGTTTTTGTATATCAAGAACTGAAAATAAAAATTTACAATCCAAACCTTAAGTTACGAATCACACAATTCGTCAACAATTGTGAAGTTTGTACTATGGAAAAATATGACAGGAACCCCCCAAAAATCCATTTCAAACTAACTGAGACCCCAAGCAGACCCAAGGAAATTATACACATAGACGTATTTTATTCATTACAAAAAACTCTTTTCATGACATTCATAGACAAATTTACGAAATTCGCAGCCGCTTACAAAATAAACGGCATAACATGGACCGAATTCAAAACCAAACTACTACTGTACAAAAACATTTACGGTGACATAGGACAGATTACAGTTGACAACGAACTAGGATTCAAGGCGATTCCCTTGCAGGAATTTCTGAAAACTGAAAATATTAGAATCCATTACACCTCGAACAGCAACCATACGTCCAACACCGACATCGAACGTCTCCATAACACAATTAACGAACACTTAAGACTTCTACGACACGACGATGTCAATAAAAACGAGACAGTAGAGGAAAAAATTATTAGAATAATCGGTTTTTATAACAGGACAATTCATAATACCACAAAACAGAGACCAATAGACTTTATAAACGGAAAAATTCACGAAGACCAATACGTAGGTATAAAGGACTTGATCGTGACGAAAAAAGAAAATAGTATCAACAAACTTAATAAGGATAGAAAGGACATAGAAATAGACGAAGGAATTAACTACATAAAAGAAATTAGAGGCGGAAAAAACCATAGAAAATATCGGATAATTGATACTAAAAAGATTGACAAAGATCATGTAGAACATAGGGACACTGGACTTAAATATTATAAGGCTCACATAATACAAAGCAAGCAATGCCAAGATAGAGACAACCCTACAATAAAAATCTAATTATACTTGAAGATGACAATGATGACAAACTGGACTTTGATACTAGCACTTTTCATGGCAACTAACGCACAATTATTGGACATCCAAGATCTTACCAATAATAATGGATATATTCCTATAAAATTGGACGAAGTCAGACCCATAGAGACATTTTCCAAAATCATACATATTGTAAATATAACCTTGTACGAGGACTCGCTCAAATTGATCGCATCTAACGTAGCTACACTAAAAAGTACTATGACAGATACAAAGAACTTAATAAACACAATAGAGAAAAATTTCGTAATACTTAGGGGCAAAATTGAAAACTTATGCCCACACTTTAGACAGAAACGAGGACTAATAAATGTATTAGGAAAAGGACTAAAAATCATAACCGGAACAATGGACAGCGACGATGAAGAACACATAAATAATTCACTAAAACTTCTCTATGAAAACAACGGACTTTTAACGAATACGGTAAATAATCTTACACAAGTTAACAACAATTTTTCATACCAAATAAAAAATATAACAGACCATATTAACACACAATAATTACACATAGGACAATATCTAAACCAATTCAAAAACGTATTACAAAACAAAATTACAACAATAAAAGACGAAATAGATTTTATAGAACACATTTATCAAATAAACATGACATCGCACTCTTGCGAAACCACATCGACGACATAGGACAAGTAATTTTTTCAAGCAAATTAGGAATTATCCCAACAGACATTTTAACCCCAAAAGAAATGGACTTGATTACGGACTTCAACAGCTATCTTCTATCTATATATATAAAAATGAAAAATGTTTGTATGTTTGTGTGTTTGTTTGTTGGCTTATAGACTCCGAAACTACTGAACCGATTTTCTTGAAATTTTTACAGTAACATCACGTGAGCCCTTAAAATAAAATAGGCTACTTATTTTTTCGATAGGGGCAGGGGAATTGGTACCCCCCATAGGATGCCAATATTTATTATCGCATATCTTAAGAGCCGCTGGCGGCATTTTGCTGAACTTTTTGTAGTAGGATCTTCTGAGCCCCGAAATTGAAATAAAATAGCAGCGGGGGAAGTGGTTCCCCCCATAGGACGCCAATGCTTAATATCGCATATCTTATGAACTGTTATAGTGAGAATGTTCAAACTTTGTGGAAGTCACTCTTATGGTATACTACACTTTTGAAAATAAAAATAAAGCGGGTAGGGGAGGGGGGGGAAACCTCCCATAGGATGCATATATTAAATATCGCTTAACTGAAGAACTATTAAAGGGGGAGTCTTCAAACGTGGTTAAAGCTACTACTATGGCAAACTATAAATTTCAGTATAAAAATGGGCGGGGTAAACAGGGGAGGAGCAGTACCCCTCATAGATAGAAATATAAATAAGAGCCACAGCACGCATTTTGTTGAACTTTTGGTAGTAGGATCTTCTGAGCCCCGAAATTGAAATAAAGTAGCAGCGGGGGAAGTGGTTTTCCCCATAGGACGCCAATGTTTACCATCGCATATCTTAAGAACTGTAATAGTGAGAATGTTCAAACTTTCTAGAAGTCACTCTTATGGTATACTACACTTTTGAAAATAAAAATAAAGCGGATAGGCGCAGGGGGGGAAATACCTCCCATAGGATGCATACATTAAATATCGCTCAACTGAAGAACTATTAAAGGGAGAGTCTTCAAACGTAGTTAAAGCTACTATTATGGTAAACTATAAATTTCAATATAGAAATGGGCGGGGTAGCCAGAGGAGGAGCAGTACCCCTCATAGATAGAAATATAAATAAGAGCCACTGCATGCATTTTGTTGAACTTTTGGTAGTAGGATCTTCTGAGCCCCTAAATTGAAATAAAATAGCAGCAGGGGAAGTGGTGCCCACCATAGGACGCCAATGTTTAATATCGCATATCTTAAGAACTGTTATAGTGGGAATGTTCAAAATTTGCAGAAGTCACTCTTATGGTATACTACACTTTTGAAAATAAAAATAAAGCGGATAAGCGCAGGGGGGGAAATACCTCCCATAGGATGCATACATTAAATTTCGCTCAACTGAAGAACTATTAAAGGGAGAGTCTTCAAACGTGGTTAAACCTACTATTATAGTAAACTATAAATTTCAATATAAAAATGGGCGGGAGAGACAGGGGAGGAGCAGTGCCCCTCATAGATAGATATATAAATAAGAGCCACTGAACGCATTTTGTTGAACTTTTGGTAGTACGATCTTCTGAGCCCCGAAATTTAAATAAAGTAGCAGCGGGGGAAGTGGTTTTCCCCATAGGACGCCAATGTTTACCATCGCATATCTTAAGAACTGTAATAGTGAGAATGTCCAAACTTTCTAGAAGTCACTCTTATGGTATACTACACTTTTGAAAATAAAAATAAAGCGGATAGGCGCAGGGGGGAAATACCTCCCATAGGATGCATATATTAAATATCGCTCCACTGAAGAACAATTAAAGGGATAGTCTTCAAACGTAGTTAAAGCTACTATTATGGTAAACTATGAATTTCAATATAGAAATGGGCGGGGTAGCCAGAGGAGGAGCAGTACCTCTCATAGGTAGAAATATTAATAAGAGCCGCTCCAAGCAATTTGTTGAACTTTTGGTAGTAGGATCTTATGAGCCCCAAAATTAAAATAAAATTGCAGCGGGGGAAGTGTTATGTGTAATTTACATATTTTTGTTAAGAAATAGTAACTTGTCAAGATTTGCGCTCAATAATCTTGTGCGGCGTTAACTAAGAATTAGTCCAGAAGTTGAGAATACTCTTTCACTAGTCGCGGAACTTGTAGGTATATTTAACACCTGTTTGGCAAGCTTCTGTAAAATCTTTAAATTGTTTGCATACTCCCAAAATATTAATATATCGTTTTCCCATTGTGTTGAGCTATTATCCATCGCGTCTTTATGTGTTGTTTTAAAAATTTAATCAATTGTTTGTTTAATTCTGAATGCTTAAAGTATTTAACTAGTTTTTTGACGCTTCTATAAGTTCGCATATTTCTGGTATAGGATTTTTCTCAAAAAGATCGTCCATAACCAAATTTATATTATGGCACGCACAAGACAATCTTTTATAGTGGCTAAAAGCAGATACAACATTAGCTCCATTGTCTGTTACCATTACACAATTCAGAAGCTTTTCCCTTAATTCATAATCATCAAGAATATATACTACTCCTTGTAAAATATTTGATCCTGTTTTCCTTTCGTCCATAAATTCTTTGACACCTAATATGGCAACATTTAAATTATATTCGTCACATATATGAAGTGCAGTAAGGCTTAAGAAACATTTCTGTGTATACGTGTCTGTCCAAATGTCCGTTGTAAACGATAAAAGTTTTCCCTTTAGTTCCTCCTTGATCCTGCTGTATTCTGTTGTCATATCTTTTGTGGTAATTGTTTTTCTAGATACCGAAAGGTCTTTATAATTTTGCATCCCATATGTGGCACCTGTTTTTATTAGGGCTTGTGCGTACATACGTACATAATTCTACAATGTTAAAATTGTTTTTAGACATACATACGCAACTCACCTTCTGTAACGCTCAGTGGCTGTATTTCTTTAGCAATAAAATGTAGCTGCTTGAGTGTGAGATCATTTAAGACACGTTCAGGTACATTTTTTGGTAAAAATAAGCTTAATGTGAACCATTGTTTCCCTGATTGCCAACCACATTTATGGCGATTTAGTATTCCAGTCCCAGTCTAGGCCATATAAGAAACAACTAACTTTCATTTCTTACAACAAATGTAATTTATACGTTTGCCATCATGTTCTATCAGATAAAAATTTTCCTAAACACTGCTTCTGGCTTGTTGGTTCACTATTAATTTATAATTCCCATCATTTCGACGAATAGCTTCTTGAATTTTATCCTTCATACCATATATACATTAGACTGCCACTTAAAAAAATATCTTGCGGCACTCCACAGATCGGTTTCTTTTTCCAAAAAAGTAATTGTTGCAAAATTTTAATCAATTCGGTTGGGGGGAAATGGCACCTTAAAGCCCCCAAAGTTTACTAAAATCAGCATTTTTACACAAAAGTTGACTTTGGGCTTAAATAACTCAGCTATTACCAATTACTCATAAAAATGACATATTACTGAAATGAAGGAAATTTAACGCTGAATAATTTTGCCAAAGGAAGTTTTTGATTATCTCCAACCGTTTTCGATTTATACCCCCCAAACAAGATTTGTGCCTTCGATAAATTAATTTGATTTCCTTCTAATCCTGGAATAAGTTTCCCGTCCCAATGCAAACAAACAGTTTCCAAATCAGTATTTTTCATCTTGGCTTTGATTTCATCAACACGTTCTTGCCGCAATTGTTGTCTAGCAGTACGAACAGAATTTTTGTTTAGAATGAAATTATTTATGCTCTGACCAAACGCTTCTGCAGTAGCAACGATAATTTTAACAGCATTTCTGTCACTTATTTTGCAAGAATCAAGAACAGCAGCGAGTTTTGGAGTTACTAAATTAGTATTTCCCCTAGATTTCTTTAAACGTGGCTCTTGTGCAATATCCATGTCAGAAGCACTTTCTTCATAATTTGAATTTTCCATGTCAGAAGGACTTTCTTCACAATTTGAATTTTCCGGGTCAGATAACGAAATATCGTTAATTGGAACAGTTCTGAATAAATCGTTAACTTCTTGTGTACTTTTGTCTCTCCTTTGCAACAATTTTCTTTGCCTCTCTTCAGTTTGTTGTTCGCTATCGATGTCATGCATATATCCTGATCTTCCCTCTTTTCTTTGATTCAATTAAAATATTTTATCTTCTTCAAATTTCATAATATTCAATGCATTTGCATGAGCTATATCAAATAAGTTTTCCATTTTTTGGGTAAACACAGTTTCTTTTTTGTCTTGTTGTTTTGTCTTTCTAGCTGAGTTCTTTTGCAGATTTCGCCACTCATTATAGAGGTTATCTAATTTTCAAATACAGTGCATTTCTTCTCTTGTAGGAATTCTTGCCTTTTTCCAAATTATTTGCACTTCTTTTATTGTTAAACGGGCACTTTCTCTCAAGTTCAGCTTAACAACACGCGTATTGAAAAAAATCACTTTCATAACTTCTTTAACAGATGGCAATTTAGAACCAACCAAACTATTGGAATAATTTCCAATCAAATATATTCGCTCACGTAAACACATAGACATGTTAGCACAACTATCTCTTGCGCAATAAAAACTACTTATAAATATGAAATACTCAAATTCATTTATTGTCGCAAAAATAAAGTTACGTTATCAAGTAAAGCAGAACATACTTTTGCAAAAAACAAAGTAACAAAAACAAAGTACCGTAATCGGCAGCGTATGTAAGTTCAAACATCAAAACACTTTTGTAAATTTTAAGGGGATATCTGCTTATTAGCCTACCTACATACGTAATACAATAAATAACACAAAATTTAACGTTTTGCAAATTAATTTATTGAAGGCACAAATCTTGTTTGGGGGGGTATAAATCGAAAACGGTTGGAGATAATCAAAAACTTCCTTTGGCAAAATTATTCAGCGTTCAGCGTTTCCTTCATTTCAGTAATATGTCATTTTTATGAGTAATTGGTAATAGCTGAGTTATTTAAGCCCAAAGTCAACTTTTGTGTAAAAATGCTGATTTTAGTAAACTTTGGGGGCTTTAAGGCGCCATTTCCCCCCAACCGAATTGATTAAAATTTTGCAACAATTACTTTTTTGGAAAAAGAAACCGATCTGTGGAGTGCCTTCAGGCAAATTCACAAAAACAAAAAATCCCATATGCGCTAATGGCAGTCTAATATGCATATATATGCTTGATAACTTTTTTTACCAACAGCTTTTCAAACAATGGTGCAAACATTGCATGGTCAACAGCTGATCAGTTTTTACACAGAACATTAAACTAAACCCTACATCTAGACGAGACAAAATTTTGTTAAGATGTGATGATAAAAAATTTTAATAAAATGTTTTGCTGATAGTTTTTGCGTATACAATGACACAAAAAATGGAATATTTTACTGAATACATATTTTACACCTACTATCATTTCGTGTTTTTCTTGCTCAACACGACACGACACGAACACCAAAGAAATCTATTTTTTCAACACGAACACGTCTTGTTGATCGTGCGTGTTTCGTGACACGAAAAAAACACGACTCGCGCCCATCACGAGTATATAGTATCCCTGCCCTACAAAAGGAGTAGTCTTAAAACTACTCCATTATATACACAAGAGGATTAGTTTTAAATTCGTTTAAAAACGAAAACATGTCATTTAAAAACGAAGACAAGTCGTTTCACTGCAAACACTTTTTAACAATGACGTGGTCCATGCTTGCATTACATCGGACCAGTCCATGGAGTAGTCCATTTACAAACAAATTGAAGATATCCCCTACGGCAATAGTTTAGCAATATCCCGAAATTTTTATCTCAAAGAAAAGTATTTTCTTTATTTTCTATATAGAAAAAAATAAATAAATTATAACATTTGTACGTCATAAATAAAAATATATAAAAATTTAAATTCTGCAAAAGGTAAATATTAAAATGAAATTAATCTGTTAAATACAACCCTCATAATGAATGCAAATTTAAAGTAGAACATATGGTGGAAACTACATAATTATTTTATTTTAATTATAAATTATATTATTTGTAAGCATAATTCAACTGTGTGTAAGTAAGTATGTAATTAAAATTAAATTTTAAATAAAAAGCTGTTCTTATTATTACATAAAAGAATATTTTTTAAAATGCAAAATGTTTTTTTTATTATACCAATGATAGTTTGGCGATATCTTCCTATTATCTTATAAATGGTTATCTGGCAATATTCCTAGTTTATCTTCTAGCAGAATCGCTTTCGTATTGCTTCCCGAAGGAAGTATCTTCTGCAATATGAAATCGATTATTGCCGCAATAATATTTTTCATCTAGGCAATACGTTTGGTAAAACAAAGGGTGTATTTCTGTTTTTGCTGGGAGAGAGTTTTAATTTATATATCGTCACCTGAAAGGCCCTATCTATTATTTTGTAAATTTTACAGGAGAAGAAGACAACTTTTCCAAATGATAAATTGATAAATTGCATTAAACTGTTTATAACTAATTTTTCTTATAAAACCTACCAGCTGTTTCTACAGTTGACAATGTTGTATATGTTTTGTAAGTTAGATCTTTAAGCGTTTATCATATTATCTTTTGTTGATAGAGACGTTTATTTTTTGTCAATAAAATCGTTTATGTTGGTCGAAAGATTCCACAACTTTTTATGGACATTTGTGTTGGTAATACATCAGATCCGCTTAAAAAGTCGATTTTTAGTTTTTGTTTGTTATGGCTTTTTGCGTTTTAGGTAACGATATGTATGTATGTATGCATGTATAGGTAGGTAGGTAGAAGGGCTGGTATGAAGTCTCCTTCACCCAGAGACCAGTATGGTCCATTGTGGCGCCTCATTTAGAGATAGCGATATAAAGATAGAAAGTAGGCGAAATAAACAGAGAAAGCACAAGTCAGAAATAAAAGATAGATAGAAAAGAAGGTTTCGGACCAACCCGGTCAGCCCCCAGCCCAGTCTACTCTCGCGCAGCCAGGCCATCCCCATTACGAATCCTATCTGATTCTCGAGTCCGCAACCCGAGACATCCCCTAATTCTCCTAAAAATCTACTGCCCAGCCACCTCAGCCTCACCATCATCCTGCCTACATACAGTGGCCTGTGATCATTCCTATCATGGTCCTAACGCAGACTATACTCCTGCCCAGCAGCAGCCGCGAATCGGACTTCCTAAGCACCGGCCACAGCGTCCGTGATCCCCTTCAGTCCGTTTGGTTCCCCCAGGCCCAATTGGTCGCGCCCAGGAACCACTCCCTTATTGTTCCAAAATAGAAGCCTCCATGCAATGAGGATCCTCCATTTATGAGCTCTGTCTCGCCAACTCATTGCCGCCTATGTCGCAGCAGGCGTGGATCCAGCTTGAGCCTTAGGGGAGGGGAAATTTTTTTTGATACAAAAGAGTAAAAAAATTTGTTTTTAAAAGTTTATTAAAATTAATATGTGTAGGTATATTATTCTCAAAAAACTCAACAATAAGGTTAAATGAAATATAAGATCAGTTCAATATAAATTAATTTTTTTTTTAATAAGCAATTTATGATTTTCTTGTGAGGCAAATTAAGATTGTACAGTCTTTCTTCTGGCATTGTTGATTTGAGCCATGTTTTTATTTGACGACGATTAGGAAATGACATCTCTCTCGTAGCATTACTGACGAGTAGGGCAAGTTTTTTATGTCTTATGCCATTTTTGCTATTTCTTCAATTATTTTATTAAGAAGCAGTTTCTGGTCCAGCTTTCCAAAGAATACCTTTTTGCAACCAATAAAAAAATTTTTAAATAAGCTTAGCGAATATGAGGCAGAATCTATTAGAAATGCTAACTGAATAATGCAAAAATCGGACGTAAAAAGTACTTTCAATGCATCGGCTTAAGCCTCTTGAAGTAACAAACGAAAGGGATTTCTATGAATGAAAGCTTTCGCTTAATTGACAGTGCTAAGGAAAATAATACAAGATGTCAGTAAAAAAGATTTAGTTGAAAAGTTTAAAAAACGTTTTAGATCGTAATACGTGTGGTAAATTATTCAATACTCCTGAAAAATCTATGTATATGGCTTGGCATTTCAATTTTAAAAAAAGTGTTTCAATCGATTTTCTCACAATTTTGTTTTTATGCAAGTGAGACGGATGAATTTATTGACAACCTTTCTCCATCTGAACTTTTAGTGTTCAAATGTGCTCCAGTTACATCTTGCGATGTTGAAAGAGTGTTTTTAATTTATAGAACTGTTTTATGTGATAAAAGGAGATTATCAGGGGTGTTCTAGAAATCGAAGACGCAAAACGCAAGAATTTTAAACGTCGTTTTTTAATAAGATTTCCCTGATAAAAAAATTTTATGACAAATATTATAAAAATATTTCTTTATTAAACAGAATTTTATAACAAAAATATGTAGAATTAAAAGTGTATTAAAAACAACTTCCAAATTCTTGCGTTTTGCCCCCAGATTTTTTTTTTTTTTTTGACAATTTGAAGAAACCTACTATTGAACTTCCAATAAAAACTTAATAAAATAAATGTTTCTTAAATAAAATTTTTATTTTTGCCATTCTTATACATTTTCGTGCCATTTTGCCAGCCTTTTTTAACCATTTTTCGTGCCATTTTAAACTTATTCTGCTGACGAGCAGTGAAACAAAAATTTGGAATATTTTTCTTACATTTCGGTAGATATCTTCATCACAGCTTATTAAAGCATCTACAACGTTATCTGATAGATTTTCAGATATTTTCCATGTTTGTTGCCAATGCAACAGTTCAGACTCAAGTTTAAGGCAACCGTAAACGACATGTATTAGTCATCTGACATGTCAAATTTCCCACTGCAAAATACATACATATCGTGTGTTACCTTTTAAACTTTGCAAAGTCATCTGACAAAATTTCAATTAGAGCGTGCTCTATTTTCTTCTGACAAACCATCTGACATCAGAAATCTATGCCGGGAAGAAACCGGCAGCGGCGTCCACTATTGACGGAATCATTAGCCGGCTGAAGGTAATTTTTTACAATACCGATTTATGTTTGATCATCTTACCATTGAATAGAATTTATGTGAATATGTATATATAAAAACCGTTTAATTATAAAATCCTAAATTGGTATCTTTGAATTAAAAGCAAAAAATGTTAAGATGGCTAAACTATTTTACGGCGCAAATAAAAAATTTCATGGCGGCAGCAAGCTATTTTAAAACCGAGCACTACTTTGGTTTCTGCAATAACAATGCGAAAAAAACAGAGACAATGTCAGAAGCAAATTACATGTACGTTTGTGACCGAATATTATAAACCTTATGTAAATCAGTGATATTGACAGACATGCACAATTACATGTGACTTGAAAATTTGACATGTCAGATGACAAAATCATGTCGTCTATATGCTCCTTTAGATGTTAGTAGGTGTTTATCTAACTCTTTTATCAAACATAATCAGCTCATCAGCTAGTTGTGATTTTAAAAGTTTTGTATCTGTATTTGACTTGATTACACTTTGAGGTAGAAGTTTAGGTATGTATGTTCAATACAATAATTCAATAAGAGGAATGTAATCTACAACTCGGTAGTAATCTTCAACATTTTGTTGAATGTGATTGGAACCTCGATTTGAACGCAGATAACTTTAACTTTTTCAAAAATCGCTTTAAATAGTTCTTCGGCTTTATTTCTTTTCTCTTCAAGGCACTTGATTTAAGTTTTGATAAGGATTGATCCTTTTTGAAGATCTATATCGTGCTTTTATAAAATGATACTAAGCAAATCTTTAACAAATGATACAACTTATTGTATTAATGGCACTTTGTTGCTTTTAAAAATTGAGTTGTTTGATTTATGGGAATAGCAAGGCGTTTGTTTTGCATTTGTCTGACAAGCCAATGGCTTAGAATTAAAAACGTTGTAAAATTATATAACATTATCAATAAATGAATTTTGAAAAAAAGAGCTCCATTTTCTGCTGACACCAGAGGACACCCATCTGTTCCATTTCCTACACAATTTTTTAGGTCAAGACTGAAATTTGTCAAAGCTTTTAGAATTTTTGGTGATAGTGCCTTCGCATCAATTGACCCATCAACGTCATTATCAATTTCCTTTGAAGCCTCTTCAAATGCGTTTACAACAAAGCCAATAAATGCTTTCGTAACAACTTTTTGTTGTATGTTGAAAAACTTTAAGATAAGGAAATCTGGGTTTTCCCCGTCATATCTGTGTTTTCGTCAAAAATTATTGAATAGAATTTTGATTCATAAAACACATATATACATTAATATTGCATATACTAAGGCTTATTAATAATTCAACCAGCACCTGCTGGGATTGAATTTAGTATAATAAGTATGTATTTGAATACAGTAAACTAGATGTTTAATTGGAAATATCTAATAAATAACTATTAGAATTAAGATTTGGATACTTATTGAATATTTCGTTAGATTCAATAAAAAAAACAAAAAATACCTTGGTGCGATTTCCTAAAATTTTGTGCATATAAAAAATTATTATAATTGGGAATTCTTGTATTATCGAAATAAACCAAACATATTTTTACAATTTAGGGGGGTGGGGAAATTTCCTTATTCCCCCCACCCTGAATCCGCTCCTGCGTAAAAGAGTTCAGCCATCTTGAAATTTTTTTTCTTTAAATTCGAAGATGCCAATTTCGGGTATAATAATGAAACGTTTTTTATATATGTATGAACGTTATTTCTATTAAAAGGTTAAAAGAACAAACATTTATCGGTATTGTAAAATAGCAACCTCAGCCGCCTAATGAAATCGTCAATAGTGGACGCCGCCGACGGTTTCTTCCCGGCATAGATTTCTGAATTCAGATGGTTTGTCAGAAGAAAATAGAGCACGCTCCAATTGAAATTTTGTCAGATGATTTTGCATCTAACTTTTACAGAAGCCACCTGAAAATTGAATTCGCCTTCCGCACGACTATACAAAATAAAAAACATGTCGATAACATGACATGAATCATTTGAACGCCAATACATGTTCAAAGAAGAAAATGGAAGAATCATGTCAATAAAACATGGGCCGTATAAACGCAGACTTTTATATGCATATTATTACAAAAAATATATTTCATCTCTTGTAAATACTGTAAGAGAAAAATCTGTCACGTACGGTATGCCACGACCGATATTACATTTTGTTCATTATAAAACCATCTACAAAAAAATTTTCAAATTACGGATTATAAAGGAAAAATATGTGGTTTAATGGAAAAAATTAAAATACGAACCTAGGGTTTCCAGACGCCCTGGAATGGCCTGGATTGTCCAGTTGTTTGGGTGATGTCCAGGTTCCAGTTAAAATGTAAATTGTCCAGTTAATAAACTTTTTCAAAATGCGATAAAAAAATAATGTACAGAACTTATATAAATTGATATCGTTTGTTAGTCATGCAACTAGCAATACTTTTTGTGCAAGGACTTAAGGTACATATTTATAATATGTATGTAATCTTTATTCACAAGAATCAATGCACATGACCGAATAAAGGCTACAATTTTAATAAGACTACATTTTGATGAAAGTTTCAAAATGTTTCAAACAGTTTTGCTTACAACTAAAGTAAAAGAGTTATTAAATTCTTTAAATAACAATACAAAAAAAATATATACATACATATGTATGTATGTATATGTGGCTAAACAAAAAGTTATCAGCCATGTTCGGGAAATCGAATTCGAGTAAAATCAAAATTAAACAAACTTTGAAAACGATCCAGTGTTTAAAATTCATTAAATAATTTTGTTTTATATATGTACTTCATACTGATTATCTTTATTAAAACTTATCTTAAAAAAAAACGATGGTAATTTAAACAAATATTCAACTGGAAGTCTCCATTGATTTCAATTTCACTCGATCCATAAAATGGATGTTTATCAGTGTTGCCAAACTTGGTGATAAAAATGGCTAATTTACGGAAAAAATGGCTAAAAGCTTTTTTTTTAACACACATTAAAATTCAATAACAAATAGAAATAATTCATTTAAAATTATTTGCGATGAAATTGTAAGTTGAGTTTGTACTGTACGGGACGGGAAAAAATTACCAGCTGGTTGCTGTTCAACAACAACCAGTGAGTGTGGCCAGACTGTCGGCGGCGCTGGTATGCTGGCGGTTTGCGCGGCTTAATCTCGCCGGATGGGGATGCTTCTTGCCGACCAGCAGACGCAAACCAGGGCACAAAAAACTTCATACCAGCTATGAAATTGGAAAAAAGAAAATATTGGGGCTCGAAGTAGCTGAAAATAAAAACAAACAAAAACACCTCTTTCCTCACCCTTTCCACACATCTCCGGCTGATGACGTGCCGGGATTGGCCCTCCCACTTGAGAGACGAAGTCTCTCCATGACATCGCTTAATTCCTGGATGTCCCAAAAATTCACCTGCAAACGATTACATTCCTCTACTTACCCGCCTTAAGTGAAATCTACCAATTCATGATTAAAACCAAGGTAATTCTCATTTTAAAACGTTATAATTCATATTATGTTTTATTAAAAATAATAAAAATGGCAAAAAGTAGCAAAAACAAAATCTTTAATGAAAATTCATTTAAGTTTAAAATATTTATAAGATTGATTAAAAAAATTAAACTTTACTTTTAAATTTTTAAGTATTAAAATTTACTTTAAATTTCGAAATTACAATAAAAAGCAAAAACTCAAAAAAAATGAATAAAACAGACATTTCTGTCTCCTCCCTTTCAGCCGCAACTTATTACAAAAAAACTTGAGCTCCTGCCTCCTGGAGGAAGAAGATCCAGAAGTCTGCCGTCCGTCCGGGAAATGTCCCCGGTCCTAGCTTATGGTAAGTCTCAAAATAACGGTCTTTATCTATATATTACACCTGCCTTAAAATTACCGCTTTTATTTTCTTCTAAAGAATCTTAATAAGGTCAAAATTTACCCTAGCCCGAACGAAAACCTAGGTGTGAGCTCAACCCTAACCGCGCACTTCAGGCTCTAAATCGCCCAAAGGTCTGAAAACCGGTAAGCTTTCCCTCACAAAAAAAATTAGCTTAAATTTCAAAAACAAACAAGATCCATATATAAATTTTATTTTGTCCGTAGGTCTTCTGTTCTAGCGTTGGTCCGAAGTCCAGGCAGATACCTGTGCTCCCACAATGGTCGGTGGTGCTGGCTGCTATCTAATCCCACGCTGGTGTGACAATGATGACTAGCTAGCGCACTCGGCTGTTGCTTTTATACTTAAAATATCTTTTATTTTTTTAATAAGTTTATATTTTTTTCTATTTATTTTAATTTTTATTTGCAATGCACTGTCTCTTCCCTTTTGCTTTATTTAGCTTTTGATTTAAAATTCACCAACAAATTAAGTTTTTAAGTTCAACCATTGCCAGTTTCCTTTTTAGTATTTTAAACTTTAAATTTCTTTTACCCCGGGGGTTCATATATTTTTGTTTAAATAAGACTTTATCTATTGTAAAGCAAACGTATATTATTTCGCAACACAAAAAAACAATTTTTTTTCTTTTCGTACAACTGCCGATGACCACTTGTCACACTTCTCAACCAAAAACCAAAAGGAGCGACATTTTTCCATTTTTATCCCCACGAAACCTCGGGAACGCTACCTTTCACCATTTTCGAAAATCTTTTTTTTTTCAGCAAATTTTTTTCCTCAAACATAAATAACAATTTCATCTTGCTCTCCCTATATTTTTCCTTTTCTTTTGCTACGTTTTCATCCTACAGCTGTCTCAGTCAATAAAAAAATGTCCTTTTTGCCTATAACATTGCCAACCATCCACTGCCTTACCCTCATTAGGGTGACCATAACAAGTTTGTTTAATAAGAATGAACGTAAATTAATATTTTGATAGATATTTAAAAAATTTAATCTTCCATAAATTCGATGTCGTTATTTTTATTTATTTCAGCTTAAAGGACCTTAAGAATTAAATTCTTTTATAGTCCAGAGGATGACATAATGAACACCAATAGTAATAATAAAAATTATAATAATAACAATAATAGTAATAATAATAATAACAGTTCAATAATAATATAATTATAAAATCAAGTTTTGAACAAACAATTAGTAATTAAACCAAAAGAAAAAAAAAGAAAAAGGAGGGAAAATAATAAAAAAAAAAATAAAGAGAAGATGAAGTTAAAGGCTAGATATTTTGTGAAACATATGGGGTATTCACAATGTGTGCTATCATGGTCTATTGTCATAATGTTCTAACATTTTACAATGGCTTAAAAAAAATTGTTGTTGCTCGTAATTAATCAGAAAAGACCTGCGCTGAGCGGCTGAGCCGAACCGCATTAGTTTTTGTAGCCGTCGCCGTTGATGGTATAGTTTTATCCGGCTAACATTCGAATTGAACCTGCGGCTAGCAATTTTTGCAACAAAACACGGCGTCAAATTAGATCGGCTTAGGAATCTGATGTTAAGTAAAGAAACCAAGGCGAATTCATGTAAACGGTGGTGTCGATACTACAACAAGTAACAACACCAAAAACACAACAATATATGTTTAGTTGCTTTTGTTGGTCGATATGTCAAAAACACAAGTAACTTTTGACATTCCTCTCTCTAATTAAGAAAAAAAAGTAGCACAGCTGTGCTTTCAACGCCACCTGAATAATGAATTCGCTTTGAAACAAACAAAATACAGTACAATACGCATATAAGATACTCGCTTATAAGAAAAACACGGTTATAAGAAAGACATCTTCGGACACCATGCACATTTGTATATATCTGCGTGGTAAATAATCCTCATATAAGAAACTCGCTTATAAGAAAAACTCTTCTATAAGAAACAAATTCTAAAGAAAAATTATGCTCATTCCATAGAAAATAGTACGTGTATAAGAAAGTAGTATATATTCTCACAATTGAATTTTTTTTTTAAATAGATTTTTTTGTGTATAATTTACAATTTACATCTGTTCAGTGTTACTTCATATTTAGTATTTTTTAAGTAAACACGTGTTCTTAAACTATGTATTCATTCTTCTTACTGATTTTTTATCAAATCTAATTTTAAAAATAGGAATTAATATCGATACCTTCCCATAAGAATGTATTAAGCGACACTTTTTTCGAAAATGACTTTTTGATGTGGAACTATACTAGAAGTTAAGCGCCACATTTAGGCCTGAGTGTCGCTGCCCTATCATGGATGCAAATGAAACTAGAGAGAATATAAAATTGTATCAACCGTCAAGTTTTCTCACTGGAATAATGTTGCTCCCTGAAATTTGTATTATCCGCCAAAGAAATTATGCTAAGCCCCATTTTTTAAAATTAAATTGTCGTAAGCAACAAACGGTCCACACAAAAATTTTGTTAGATGTCGCTTAGCTTAACCGAAATTGTCGCTTAGCACACTCGTCCAACTAGAACTTGATCCATTTTTGTCGCTTATAACACTCCAGATTATGATTGTCTTTGAGTTTAAATAATTTTTCTATGAAGTACGCTACTGCTTTTTCCCCATTTATTTTATGTTTTTTTTTGTCTCGTCGGTTGTAAGCATATTTTTGTATGTAAATACCTTTGCACAGATAGCTGTTGATTTTATTTTAAATATTTGAATGAAGTAAGTAGGCTTTGGTTTTGTTTTGAGTTATTTTGTTCCTTTTAATCTCGTCAGTTGTGATCGTACCAAACCGAGGAGCAAACTAATTTCAAGATTACGGAATCTAATATTTTCATTTTTTCTAATTCATCCTCTGAAATAAAATATTTACAATTTCAAACAACTTCTCCTTCATATACCCTGGATTTATATCGCACGCGCAATCAAGTAAAATGCCTTGAAGAATTCAATGAACCAAACATTGTTTATTCTTCAAAACTGCCAATATCAGGCCCGAAATGAAAGGATTTAGGGAGTCTGCTCAAAAGAAAGTTTATTGCTGAACGATACATTCAAGAATACGAGGATATTATAAAAAATACATTTGGTGAAAAAGAAGACGAATTGGCAGAGACAGACGATGAAGATGATTTGTCAGACAATCAAAATGATTATTAATAATCTTAAAATGTCCGTTTTGATCTCTATATGTAATTTTTGAATTTTTGTTTTGAAATAAATGTTTTGTTACTTTTTATATAGGTTTTTATTTATTTTATTGTTTAACAGAAAAAATAAAAAATGAATTAAACGACACAATTTATTTCAAACCTTTATTTTTAGTGTCCATGTCAATGTTTTAAGCGCCATTTACCATTGTATCAAGCGCCAATGTCTAAGCGACAAAAACTTTTTATCTGATTACAATTTTGGTTTTGCAATGATGTCAATTTTTGTATTCTGAAAATCGCTTTCCAAATATGTTCCTTTCAATAAAATACATACACAAATAAATAACTAAATGAGACGATTTTTTCGTTTCCTACACAATTTAAGAAATGTCGCTTAATACATTCTTATGGGAAGGTATAGATATGTATTTGTTTTCCCAAATTACTTTTTTTATCAAATGTCATTTTAAGTGAAGTGCAATCACCTGTTTTATTTTTGTTATGTTTCTATATTTAGGCCCAGGCCCACGTTGTCGACAAGAACATTTCTTTCGTATATTTTATTGAAAGCAAAAACAAATTTTAGTTTTTTTACTATTTTTTTCAATATAAATATGCGAAAAAAAGGTTCTTGTCGACATCGTGGGCCTGGCAGTTAGTTCTGTACTTATACATATATTTATATTTGTCGACAAATAAACGAAATTTAGTACAAAATGATGGGTAGTATGTATAAGTATTAAACAGTTTTATTTCAATTTCTATAGGCCATTTTTTAAATTCTGTTACTGATGTATATAAGAAAATATCTTGCTTATTTGCGTGTTTTCTTTATAAGAAAGCTCGCATATAAGAAAGAAAATCGGTGCATTTTTAGGCTCTCTTATATGCGTGTTGTACTGTAAAATTTATTAGTGGTTTGCGTCTGAAAAATGGAAAATAGTCAGGAAAGATCTAATTTAATTCATTAATTCATGGATAAGAATTAAAAAATATTTTTATTTTTGGTAAATATTTATTTTTTATATTTGTTTTAATTCAGCTGACTTAAATTCAAAATAGCACACTGAATTATGAGGGGTTGTTCACAACAATCGTATATTTTCATGTTATTATTTTAAGACTTATAAGTTTATGACACCCTGTGAATCCCCCAATAATCCATAAGAGTTTTCTTGAATCTCTGTCTGTCAACAATTAGTTTTATATTTGAGGGCATCTCATAGGAATCACTCGTGCATATTCGTTTTAAATAATTTGAAGATAAATCATAATCACGACAAAATTTACCCAACACCTTTTGAGTCCAGATCTACAAGAAAAAACAAGCAAGAAAGTATAGTCGGTCAACCCCGACTATATGATACCCTACACCACATTAGAACCTATGTGCCAACTTTTATCAAATAATCTCCAAAATTGCGACCTGCACTATGCGCACAAGGACAGCCAGCCGGACAAACACTGTAAATTCGACTCAAAAAGTGATTCTGAGTCATTCGGTATACGTAAAGGTGGGCTTAGCACAAGCGCTTAGAACCTTCTCCACTATTGTGGTGTTGGTATAAATATTTTATTGTTATGGTAAAAAACTTTACCTAATTAAAAAAATCAAATTAACGGTTGCTAAATTTAACTTATTCCTCAAATTACTTTAAACGATGTTTACTTGGCTACTACTTTAGCATAAGACCATGGAAGTGAGAGAAATTTGTTGCCGCCTGCATATCTTTATTGAAATACTTGCAACCAGAAAGAAACACCGATGTTTGCGTTGATCCATTTTATAAATTTAATATTGGAATACTTTTTTTTTTATTTAATTATTGAATCTTCATATATTAAATATGAACTAACAATAATTAATCAAATCTTATCCTAATACATTATACATATATGTCCAGCCAGTGCCAGACAAAATTTCGTCATAACGGTTTATGTTCGCATATTTGGGTGTTTATCACTCTTCTGATTCGGCTGCAGTGTCTCTTCTTCTTAAGCGAGTGTGGCCGCCATGATTTAAAATATTTCGATCTAGTGGACTTAGGTGTTGTTCAAGCCTTTTTAAATATTTTACTGCATATTTTGTAATCATAGTTTTTACTAATGGCACATTGAGATCCTTATGAATGTTTGAGTTTTTAACGTACCAGGGAGCTGCTGTGATTATTCGAAGAAGTTTATTTTGACGCCTTTGAATTTTTTTCGATATTAGAGGCCGAGGCGGTGCCCCATAATTGAATACCGTAGCACCAGATAGGCTTTAAGATAGAGTTGTAAAGTAGAAGCTTGCAATCGAGACTAAGGGCAGAATTAGTAGCCATATTTCTAGTTGAAATATATGATCCTGTAAATAACGAGATGCTTCATAACTGTTTTCGTGGCCACTTAGAAAAGCTGTATCGTTTGTATGGCATGTCCGAAGTATAAATTAAGTATAATAGAGGCCCCAGGATACTGCCTTGTGGGACTCCAGCGACAATTGGCTGAGGTGAGCTTAAGAACTTTCCTTCTTTTATAATAAATTGACGACCGACTAAGTAGCTTTCTAGCAACTTTTGTGTGTTTGCTGGTAAATTTTGCTTCAATTTATATAACAAGCCTTCATGCCAGACTTTATCAAAAGCTTGATAAACATCGATGAAGAGAGCAGAACAATATTTTCTTTCTTCAAAGGCTTTTCTTATGGCGTTAACTATTCGATGGGTTTGTTCAATTGTGCTGTGATCTCTTCTAAGGCCGAATTGATGGTTATTTAAAATTGTGGTTAATTTTGACGCTAAGAGCTTCTCAAACAGCTTTGATATATTAGATAATAACCTAATAGGCCTATATGAATCAACTTCTGTGTGATCTTTTCCTGGCTTTGGTATCATCATAACTAAGGAGACCTTCCATTCTTGAGGGCAGTAGTCAAGGCGTAAAACAGCATTAAAAATATAAAGAATAATTTTCTTTGCTAGTTCAAAAAGCATTTTGTTGCTGATCTTATCAAAACCAGGGGCTTTCTTTCTTCACAAATAGCCTTTTCGATATCTCTTAACTCAAATCTTAGGGGAACAGCTGCCCTAGCAGCAACATGTGGTAAAAACGTTTTTCAAATGATTAACAAACAGATTTCCTTTTTTCAATATCATTTCTTGCCCAACATCCATTCAAGTTTCTTAATGGTGGCTTAGAGACAACTGGAATTTTTGAAATTTCTATGTGCACGCCATAATGAGTAGTCCGATTGTGGAGTTGCATCAACTTCCTTAAGATATTTTTCAGGAGAAGCTGTTTTCTGAGTTTGCAATAGCTTTCTTAGCCTTTTTGTACACTCTCTTAGTAATTTCTTAAGTTGAGGGGATCTGTGCAATTGCCACTCTCTTCGAGCTCTCCTTTTTTCAGACAAAAGGCGCTCGATATCTGTGGAATATATTTTAATAATTTTTTGTTTTTTTGGGGGCAGTACTAGAATGTTGAACAGCTAGTTTCAGAAAACTGTCAAAATTAACAATAGAGCGATCTACATTCTCCGGTGTACTAAGCGGAATATTTTCTGTGCAATGGGTACTAAGATATTTTTTATATTTTAACCAATTAATTTGTGTATCTGACGTCGCAAAATAACCAGTCGGAGATACAATTCTATTGGGGTTCATTATAGTAACAACTGTAGGTGTGTGGTCGGAAGATAATTCTAAGGAAGCTTCAACATGGATCGTTTCTATGGGGATGTTGTTAACCACGCCGAAATCGATGACATCGGGAATTTTTTGCTACCACATTCAAATCCATTTTAGAAATTGTATTAAATAAATATTGGAATACTGTTCCTTTATTTCATCACCATAGTTTATAGCGATTTTCAACATTTGTAAAAGTTGTGATTTACTTTTACTTTTATAAATTTTTATAATAAAATAAAAATTATTCTTTTAAAAGAAAAACGGCAAAAAAAATTCATGTCAAAACAAGTTGATAAATGGCTAATGGCTACTAAACTCATTTGTTAATGGCTAAACAGGGTGAAAAATTACTTAATCTAGCCCTTAAATGGCTAAATTGGCACGTCTCGAAATATCAAATGTATTTATAAATAAAATATTAAGGGTCCTCATGATGTCGCTTAAAATTGCCATTTGTGCAAATGCGCAAACTTACGAGTCATGTTTCATGAAGCCCCTTTTTTACTTTTGTGTAATTTTAAACAATTTATGTCAGTTTGTAAGAAACGTCAATACAAAAATAAATTAAAAATTAAAATTCAAATACATATGTACATATATAAAAATTTGTGTTTAAATTTGTGATTAATATGTATGAGAAATTTACTTTTAAAAATGCTCAAAGAAGGCCAAAAGACCAATTTACTGAAATTATTGCTAGAATTTATTGTTTGTGATTTATAGACACTTGGATTTTTCATTGAAAACGACGTTAAAATCATTAAAAGATCTGTTTGTATAAATGCACAATTGAACAGCGCAAGTTTACGAGACAAAATTGTTGGGCAAATTTACCAAGTTTGTGTAAATGAATTCTCATACAATTTTTGACAGTTCATTTACGAGGGCGTAAAAATGCACAGTTTGCACAGATTACGAGACTTATAAACGATATCATGAGGACCCTTATAATAAAAATAAAACAAACTTGCAGGCTTTTCGCTGCCACTTGTAGTGAATTCGATCTGCTTATAATTTTGAAATATGATATAAGAATGCATTTTAAGTGTTACGTTTCCTTGCTTTTTAAAACTTTTTTTATTGCAAAATTAAATCTAAAGTAAATTGCTTTTTCAAATTATTCAGTTATTTTTTTAAAAATCCAGGTGAGTTTTTCCTATTGTCCAGTTATTTGACTTTAGGTATCTGGCAACCCTGCATTCACCCCAAAATCACTTCCGTTTTATGTAACGTACGATATGCACTAATTTTGGAAAGCATGGTTCCGAATTTGATAATTTTTTTTCATATATCGTACCCTCTAAATGAAACATAATGATAACAAACTTTTCCAGTTACTACTATTTTTGCAAAATCTCTATCTCTCTGAAGGCGTACAAATGTCACTTACGATCACATTACGAAATCATTTCCGATTTTGCAGATGAAAAAATAATTTTTTAAATTTTTTAACATAAAACGATTTCCTATTTAATTTTTTTAGTTCGAAACGATAATTTAAGCAAATCAATTTTCAAATACAAATATTTGGCACACACATTAATTTCTACTACATACGGACATATGCCGCTTCACTAATAATGCCTAGGCAACGATTTGTTTTGGACGGTCGCCTACGCGGCGTAAAGTTGTTTTTTATTTTCGTACTCGCGTCGTCAAGTATGTTTTTTATGAAATTTATTACTTTTTGTTGTTAAATTCAAAATTAAATTGTTAATACATAATTAAAATGTAATAAAATAATCTTAATTTTTACTATATTGATGTATATTTAGGACAATATGCTTATCGGAAAGTTTTGTTTGATTGCACTGTCTTACTGCATAATTATTTTCCTCACACACAAAGCCCAACTGTGCAACACAGTTACGATCATTTAAGTTTTTGGTGTTTTCAAAAAGTTGTAAGCAATTTTCCGTATTACCAGAATTATCGAAACTGCCGTACTTCCATACTACAGGTTGGCCATTTAAAATCCAGGTAAATTTACGTTGAGAACCAATAGCACCCAACCAAAGATGTGGGGGTTTGTGCGAGCTGTAGTAATGACGGATATTAAATGTATGTTAAATGTCAAAAATTTTAAAAATATTCTTACAATTTTCCACTTATTAAAATATTATAAAGATCATAAAATGAGTCCTCATCTTCTATAGTGAACAAAGTCATGTTTCTGTTATGGCACTCGATATGGGCATCAAACCATTTATACAGGAATTTATGAGACATTTTCAATTAGATTCTTTTGTAGCTTAAATTGACAACTTACATTATAGGATGGCTCCACATAGTATATTTTATTAGTAGCTGAAGTATAAAAATTGCCTGCTTTAGCAGAGGAACTTGAAGTTGCTAAGATTGTAAATAAAATAATTAACGAATTCATGTTGGAAGTTTGAATTTGCGAATATGACTACATAAAATATGCATTTATTTAAATGTTTTCGTAGTTTTTTGTGTTGATAAGACCGTTGAGGTTTAATTCCGGCACATATTTTATCATTTATCAACAATGTTAGCGAAGTCGAATTTTAAAGACCCTATACAAACTTTGTTTATAAGTATAAAAAGTTTTAACCAGTATTCGAGGATGAGCAGAACACCCAGGAACAATATCTATTTTGTTTAGTGTTTGTGTAGACGAACACAACACTTAATAACGTTCATAGATATTTTCAAGAAAGAGCCGAACTACTTTTGGCAACGACCGCAGCACGAACAGCTTGTACAATCATTTAGCTGGGGTTTTGTTTATTACTCGTGTGTGTATTTTGTTTTTGTAAAAATGTTTGTTTTTATTTTATCAGCCAGAAGGGCGCTATGCACAACAGAAACGAACGAACATTAATGAGCTGAACCGAACACAATGAAGTTTGTGGATTTAAGAAAAAAAAACTAAACGGAATTAAATGTTCGCAAATTTTTGTTGTTCTTAGCCAAGAAAAGTATTACTTTTGAAAAACAGAGAAACGTTATTGTTTTTAATGATTTTCAACGCAAACACTATAAGCGTTTGTGTTTTCCACAAATCTGCCGAGCCGAACAACCAAACACAGGTTTAATAGGTGCATATTTTTTATTTTATATAAGGCCAAAAATAACTTAAAGCTAGATTTATAGCAACTCCAATGGCCAATTTATTTAAAAATCATTTAATGTTTAACATTTTTTACATGTCAAATAAAAATTAAATTATGTACATACATACATACATATGTATATGAAAAACTAAACATATTTAAATACGAATTGATCTTTAAATAGAGTTGATGGAATTGGCCATAAGGGTTAACTTAATTTTATTTATTATTTAACTATTTTGTATTATGTTGAGTAAAACATTTGATTTTGTTTGCCTACAATTGCCCGGTTGAACACGATCTTCGCACACAAATCCAATTTTTGAATCACAATTAAAATCATTTAAGCCATGTTCATTGCCCCAAAATTCCACACAATTTTCATTATTAGGATGATTATTGGGACAAATATTACACCACAGGGAGGGTATTATAGGTTTTCCGGTTACAGCCCAGGCAAATTTGCGATTAATACCAATAGCGCCAACCCAAAGATGAGGGGGTTTATCGTTGCTATGTACATATGTATGTATGTATATAAAATAAAATTTCTTTATTAACCCCCCAATAAATCGATGAGATGATGATAAACTTACAATTTGCCACTTTTCAATAGTTCATAAATATCATCATATTTTTCTTTACTATCGATTGTTAAAAGAGCCTTATCCCGGGTACTACATTCAAGATGGGCATCATACCAAGTAAACTTAAGGGTGAAAGAGAGAGAACCAAGAATAATTATTAAAGTTCCTTATTAAGTATTAGCTTTCTTTAGATCTCAGTTCTCTAATCAAATTTTCTTACCGCATATTTATCCTCTATATAATAAGTAATATTATTTGATGTTGTATACAATTTACTTTGTATTGCATTAATGGGAAAAACCACGACTAAAATAGCGCAGAATTTTAAAAAATACATGTTGATTGCCAATAAGAGACTGTACAAATCTAAATTTCCGTACATTTTTATATACAGTGAAACTAAAGACACAAATCAGTGGTGACCAATATGTACTAAAACAATCGAAATGGTTTTTCTTTAAGAAAAAAACATTATTGAAGAAGCGTAAATAAGTAATCTAATTCTACACTTAATTAAACCATATTGTTCTTTATGATCATCTAACGTGATATTTATTTTTTAGTCTTTAAAGCAAAGTTAGATAAAAACAGACATAAACTATGATTTCGTTGAATTTTTTTATATTATTATAATGTTTGATCGTAATGTAATGACCGCTTCAAGGTTGGTTGCAGCAGTCTATATTTTGCGGGCGATATCTTGACGTATGTTGGTTTTAAAATGCTCTAACGTTAGGTGATTATACGCGCCTATACACGGTCTTTGACGTAGTCCCACAAAAAAATAGAGTTGTTTCGTTCCGGAACGACCAAGTTTCATTAAACGATTCCCTAAAAGGAACGGTGCGGACTTTTCCAATAGTTCCTTTTTTGTCGTTCCACGTCCCGCAATTGCAATCAGTTGGATGATCATATGTATTTTTGTAGGTTCATTTTTTGTGTATTGATCAATGTTGCCGACTTTTGTGTATTTGTCGTAACATATAAAAAATTTCTAGTTAAATCAATTACTAATGTAATCCAAAGCAATATACCACTTATTATTATTTATTACAAACTTTTAAAAACATACATACATATGTATGTAATTCATATGTAGGTAGTTGTTACACCACAACATAAATACAAACAATAACAAATACTTGATTGACGTTTTAACGAACGACAGAGAAGTTTTCTCGTTCCTCGTTAATTTATTGTTCAAAGTAAAAAACCGGAACGATGAACGAAAGGAACGACCTAGTTCCTTTGATCTTTCGGATCGGTCGAAACGATTCCACAAAAGGAACGATTTTGCCCAACTCTACAAAAAAACCTAATGGCGTCAAATTGTCTGATCTTGGTCGCCAATTAATATCGCCAATACGTGAAATCACGCGTTCTGGAATTAAAAATCGGTCATGTTGTGTGGCGCGTGGCACTCTTTTTTTGAAACCACATATCGTAAAGTTCATAATCTGCAATTGCAGGCAAAAAAAATAAGTCATTATACGGCACAATCAACAAATTCGGATTATCCGCCACACATACAAAAACGATATTTTCGGCGTCATGAAAAAAACCCCCAAAAAAAAAATAAGGAAAAAACGCAGCCCTAAAAATAAAATGGATTATGACACTAGACCGGGTCGATCTCCATACAAAAAAAAAGTTGTGCCAGTTGTGAAAGATATGTCAATGAAGTTTCTAAAACAGGAAAAAAAATGTTTTGCCACGGCCCAAAATACAGCACTTTTGTTTTTTATGTGTAGCGCTGCCATTTAAAGTCCGATCTTATCATATCACATATCGTTGTTCATAGCTTGACAGTGGCTTCATTTTTGTTTTCGGTGACTTTTCAATCCGACCTCAAATTCTGGACGCCACTTATGCCATCTCGGATCCTTCCCCCAAATGTAAATTTTTTTAAACGTGCCAAGAAAGTCCTTGTAAAACTAAGTATGTCTACCGTTTATTATACTCACTTTTATACCACACCTCACAATTGAGCCCTTTTTTCATTTTCACATGCATATTACATTAAACCAGGTAGAACCCAATACAAAAACCAAAAATATCCACCAGCGACTTCATAGGCATATCTTTCATTCTAGGGGGTGACTGGAACAACTTTTTTTTTCGACCCACCCTATTATGAAACCTCAAAATTTATAATAAATTTATATTGAAATACAAATTTTGGGTTGTGCTAAAATGCCCGGAATTTAAAATCCCGATTTCAAAACCCGAATAACTATTCAGTTTTGGTTTTAAAAATCGCACGATTGATATCATGGTTGGGACTTCGGCCTTGCGCAAGAATTTTTCCTCTATGGTATAACGAACACTGGCTTCGCTCATTAAAGCTTCACTACATTGCCGGCGAAAGGATTTTCTTTTCTACTTAAGGCATCTCTGTATATCTGGCAAGGAGTTTCTTCACTTTGGTATAAGAACTCGGGTTTTTGATACTATCACAGAAATTCTTACATGACATTTTATTAAATTTGTGTAAACATTTTTGGGGACTTTTTCATTTCTTAAAATTTGCATTTTATATTAGTTAATAAATAATATCCCCAAAGTAAAAATTGTGATTTTATTTGGGGCCATTTTTCATTCCAATCAAAATGCAAAAACATACCAACAAAAAAATTAAAGACAACCTCAAAAAATTGCCCTAAAATTGTGTGTTGTTGTTTTTTTTTCAAATTTATTTACAAATTAATTCATTTACAATTGTTGGTCTTAGCGCCTTAAAGGCATTGAGACAAGTTGGCATAATATTATTTTCCGTAAAAATTATATGTTAGTACAGAAAAAAAGAAAAATAAAAAAAAAAAAGTATTTCAAAAAGTTAATTAAATTAATTTGAGATCATTTAAATCAATAACATTATATAAAAAGTTCATTTATATATTGCCGAATGTGTTGCTTAAGAAGTGTTTTAAAGACGGAAATTCTATTTTCATTTTTTAAAATTAGGGGTAATTTATTAAATTCACGACTACCCATAAACTCCACGCGCTGTTTGGTAGTTTCCAACCTACACCAGGCGATTCTTAAGTCTTCATTATTTCTTGTATTAATCACATGATTGTTCCTCATGAAATGTATAGTGTGATGTCCAATATTATGCATACACTTGAATACGTATGTGAGAAGTTGCATCCTGTAAATACCATAAATGGGCAAAACTGTTTGACATTTATCAATATATAACGATGTAGTTGGGTATGTTATTGGCAGATTGTAGACAGTCTTTAGAGCTTTATTTTGCATACGTTGAGGGGCCTTAAATTCATTACTCTTTTTATAACCAAAACAAATGGTTAAATAATTCAAATGGCTTTGAATTAGAGCATTATAGACTGAAAGTTTAGTATCTTTATCAAACTTATTTTTGAATTTATACAAAATACCAACCGCTTGAGCTGTTTTTTTTTTCTTAAAAATTGTAGGTGTTCATTCCAAGCTAGATTGCTTTGTAAAATTATACCCAAGTATTGTATGCTACTGGTTTCAAAAATTTCTCTACCATAGACAAACACTGAAAAGGTGTTATTTTGACGGGTGGGCCTAAATCTTAGTAACTGGGTTTTATCTGCGTTTAAAACAAGTTTGTTTATCCGTGCAAACTCAGATATCAAAGCTGCATCACGTTCCATGTAAGCTCTTACTACCGTCTCGTGCTTATATGGATAAAATAAGCAAATTTCATCCGCATACATAAATATGTTACCAGTAAGGTCAAGGTTATGTAAGTCATTATGTAAGGCCCGAGTACACTACCCTGAGGAACTCCACATGAAACTGCACGTAATGCGCTTTTAACTTCACCAATTTGTACAAACTGCTGCCGTTTAGTTAAATAACTCTGCAATAAGAGCAAGTCCTTCCCGCAAATACCGTAGAATTTTAGTTTTTGAAGCAAAATATTATGATCAATGAGGTCAAAAGCTTTGCTTAAATCATAAAAAATGCCAGCTACGCCGCTTTGTCCTTCATCCAAACTTTTACAAATGAAATTAACAACATTAACGACTGCTTCTTCTGTTCCACATCCTTTTCTGAAACCATATTGAAAGTTGTTAAGTAAATTATTGCTATACCTATACGATGAAATTTGGTTATATAAAACTCTTTCAAAAACATTGTTTATTATGGAGAGTGCATCGAGTAAGTGTTCTAAGAGAACTTATGGAATCAGTTGGCAAAACCTGAATTTGTGACCTTAAACTTGTCACTGATTGAACAAAGTAGTTATTCAAAACCTCAGATTTTTCCAAATCATCAGAAATATCATCACCATTATCATGTTTAATGGGGAAAGACCGTTGTGAACTTCTACCAAGGGTTTCATTTATAAACTTCCAACTTTTTTTTTGGATCTTGTTTAACATTTTCTAATCCATTTTTATAAAAGTTGTTCATAGATTCTCTACATGCCTTTTTTATTATGACGCTGATTCTCTTAAGTATTTTCTTTACATCTTCATTATCTGGTCTTCTCCTTCTAACCCTTAACAGTTTGTTTTTATATACGATTAATTTTTGCAGATTGCCGTTAATCCAAGGTGTAATGTCACTTTTGTAATTTTTTTTACAGTTTTACAGTACAGTTTTACGTTCATTGATACGTCATAGCTAAACAGAAGAAATCAAAATTATAAGCGGTAGCCCACAGCAGTCAAATATATTTCTTGTAATTATTTTAAGACATATGACTTCACAACGTTATGACTACCTTGTGAATACCCCAAATATAATCGTTTTTCTTCACTAATGTTGTTGTTTCTCATGTAAAAGCAACAATAAACTCTGTGATCTGAAGTGCAATTTATTTTGTGAAAGTTTTGCCAGTTACGAATATGGATCGTTTAACAGCTAAAGAATGCGTAAAAATAGTTAAAACTTACTACAAGATGGTGGTTCAAACGCGGCGACTTTTTGAGAATTACGGGGTGATTATGGGCGGTGGGTGTGCAAAATAACCACAGGAAATATGGCAACAACAACATTAGGAAATTTGTTTACATTATTTGTGCTTTCAATAGCGAAGTTCAATTTTAGGCTTGCAAAAGAGCAACTGAAAAATATCGTAGCACTTTAATGAAATCTAACGGAAACCTTATGTATTTTGTTGTTGAATTTAACAAAAGAGCTACGATATTTCGCATTTGCAGTTTTGCAAGACTTATATTAAGCTCCGCTAATAATGTAATTTTTAGCGTTGCGTTGCGTTCGACACAAATACGGGCTAAGTAGTATTTTTTACTAGCATTACGTAACTGGAACCATGGAGTACTGATTATATCATTACATGATTTCCTGTGACAATAATGTGGTTGAAGAAACCGTTTTATTGCCATATATATTTGTTTACAATTTGCTTACCTTGCGTATAAATTTGTTCTTACACCTTAACCCCTAAATGACCTATGATCCCCGGAGTACTTGTTGCGGGGCCAGTTACTAATTGTAGAATATTCTCTTGTTAAAAGGCTCACCCTAAGTGGCACTGGGTATATTCATTTCCCAGCATTTCTAGATGCACTAGAAGCGGCCATGCTCGGTGATTATGTTCCAATGTTGATGGGTAATGTTGGTCTCTTGGTGATGGTACCACCAACTCGGAGTAGGGTGTTGGAATTGGTTTAACTCTTTTGAGGACCTGGGTAAATTATACATTTTAGTTTTTATAGTACATGGGAAAAAATGTGCGGGAAATGAAATGATGGTTATTAATAAACTTATTAAAATTTACCCTCCGTTTCATTAAATTAGTGACACGAATGAATATATTAAGGTAAACTGAATATCATCTGTTAATTGTGACAAATGAATGCTGCCAGACTCCGCAGACTTAACATAAAAGGAACAGTGAGGATAAAATATAGTAAATAATTGTGAATAAAAATTTCAAGTTAGGTTTTCAACATTTTTTATCTGCGAGGATGTTTATAGACATGTTTACAAGGGTAAAGTAATGGCTTGTTGAACAAGGATGCATATAAGAATAGAAAAGGAACAAATATAAAAAAAAAATTGGAAAATATTAATTTTGTGGGAATGTTAGGGTATAAAAGGCAGAATAAATCGCCATATTAGAGAAAAAAAGGAAAGGTACACTTTAAACAAGGACCACGGATTTTTTATAGAATCACAGAAATTTAATAAAAGAAAAGTTCAAAAAAAAATTTGTTGGTGTGTGATTGTTATTAGTCCGCCTTTTGAAAGCAAACTCAAAAAAAAAAAGAAGAGATGCTAGGCCGGAATAATAAGCGGGCCACAGCAAAAGTTTCTTATGGACCGAGGAAAAATTATCTAAGGATACCAACTAAACAAAGACTTACCCGGATATACATATAAAGACAGGCCAGATACTGTGGTCTAGTATACATAGCTGCTTGGTTAGATGCTCTGCCGGAAAGGAAACAACTAATATACAGGTATCCAGGTAACGATCCCTGTAATATGCAGAGGAAGAATACGGAAGTAAAAAAAGTGCTTTAACTAGATGAAACAAAGATAATAGAAAATACATACATCATTTCGTGAACTCTTATAAAAATCAAAAAAATAAGCGGAACAGAGAATGTATTTGCTTTATCATTAGTTCATTTATTTACGTAATATTAAGAGGAAACAAATTAAGAAGAAAACAACAATTGAACGGAAATAAAAATCATAGCAAATGTTAAATAAATAGGAGTTACACACTTTAGGTTAAATTTTATGTTTATTGTTGGTACTATAAAAATTATTTGTTTGTTAAATATATATATATATATTAGAGCGACTCACCAAAAAAAGTGCTCGATGTACCCTCCTAAAATTAAACCTTGGACTTTTTTAAGATACCATTTTAAATATTTCGGCTCCAGCTTTTACCTCTCGTGAGCTGGACCATTTTGAAAAAGGGTATATTTTTGCATGTTTTGTTAATTTGAGAATCTGTTTCCTTACCAACATATACAAATTGGGTATCGTAAGAAAGGGTTTTTAAGGCACGTCCAACTGTATATACAATTTGTCCAAGGACGATGATCCGTCCTTTTTTAAAGAATTTTCTGTAAAAAAAAAAAGTTTTTGAATTTTTTGTTTGGGGTTGTTTGTAATAAAAATGCTAAATTAACATATTTTAATCTTTAGCCGATTTAATTAAATACGTGTTTCTGCTTTTTTTGGAAATTCGTGCTAGTTCGCGTTTTGACAAAAATGTAATGGGGTGGCAACCCTTCGTTTTCAATAGAGCAATATTGGTATCAAATTTTTTCTTTTGCCAAGTACATCATCTTTGTATGTCAATAATGTAGATTTTTGCAAATTAGATGCATTTAACACGGTGCTCTGGAATATATTTAAATGCAATTTTGTAGTTACTCTAATATGATAGCGGCTTTAGTTTCTAGATCATGTGTGGATGAAAATATAACTAAGGAAAGAAAAAAGGAAATGATATGTCCTTTATTTATTTAAATACAATATAGATACAGCGATATAACATAAAAATGCTTAAATAAATTGTTCACAAAGAACATAGGTTAAATACCAAACTCAAACCAGAAAAGGGAAATACTATATACTCGCCGGAATAATTTATGTTTGCTCATCTAGTGTGTCAATCGTGCAGTATTGCCAAGTAAGTTTAAAGAAATTTCCCCAAATCAAAAAAATACCCCCTAAATTTGTACTGAGAAAAAATAAAAAAAAAAACCCCAAAATAAAATGAATAATTTTTTAAATATTTTTTTAAACATTTTATTTCATTTAATTTTTTACATATGTATGTATGTAACTATATTTTAACATATACTTGCATAAAAAAAGCTTTTAGAAAAACAGAATATATTATTATAAGGGGGCATTTACACGGTGTCTTTCCAGACAAGTCTGTTTTTGACATTTTCTTTTGAACATGCTACGAAAAATCTTTTGTCTTTTCACGATGTCTTTCCAAACATGTCTGTTTTTATGTATAAGTGTCTAATCGTCTTTATATACAAAAACAAAAATACGATTAACAAACATAAAAACTCGTTTCGTGTCTATTTGGCAACCCCTCTTTCTTCTCTACCCCGATCGCCAACAAGCAAAACAATCATATTTCTTAGACATGTCTGAAAAGACACCGTGTGAACTCTCTCTAACTCATTAAAAACGTTTAGTTCATTTTCATCACTCTCGTCCACCTGCATGTTTTCATAATTAAATCATTTAAGCTTTCAGAAGACGGAATAACAATTTGGCATTTATTGCTTAAAGAATATCTAAAGGTCCAACCATAATGTGCTTAATTTGTCTTAAGCAAATGTGAGAATACATGTTAATTAAATGAGGAAACCGATTTTGAACTTAAGGAAACTTTTTGCTTAAGAAAGGTGCCAATCTAATCGCACATTTCATACGGAATCAAATGTTTTTTATTTCGTTTTTCTAAATACATTTGAGAGAGTTTTTGTTAATTTTTGAGAGTAGGTTAAGCAAGCCTATGCATATTATAGTTAGGCCTTAACTCTTAAAATATTACATTCAATTGTTGAAGTTGCCAGTTGGTTTCTTATTTTATTTTTTATAATACTAAACATTTATAATGCTCGCTCGACAGTAATGAAACTTATCCTAAATAATCATTTTTAAATTCACATGGTTTTTTCCATTCTTTTTTGTAATTTTGAAAATATTTAATAATATCAACCCTAAAATATCCCCAAATGCTATTTATACACACTAAATTTGCCCCTAACTACTTTTTAGTCCCTAAAGCTGGCCCTAAACTCAAAGGAAACCCCCAAATTTGGGTGAACATCCCTAACTTGGCAGCACTGCAAACGTGAATCTTCATCTTATAATAGAGCTCTTTTAGGCAGATAAGTTTAAAGTAGAGGCGGACATAGCAAGGTTGTCTCGTTGGGAGAAACCGTTAAAGTATGCAGATGAGGGGATATAAATATAAAGGTTTTGAGATAATATGTCAGTTTTAGTTTGGTATATGTATTTATATTGTTGTTCTAAGTTTTTATGTATCGGAAATTTGGTTGTAGAGTATTTAATCGTTACATAGTAAATACAGTTAGTTTTAAATTAAGAGAACAAATTAATAAATATAGAATGTAACATTAACATTGTTCGAAGGAAGAAAATGAATCAAGAGTAATAATTGCATAAGGGTGGTTAACAGAGGTAAGAGGTGACAGGGTGAATAGCGGTAAAGGGGATATCAGGTCAAAGTGAGGATGGGTTGGGATCAATAGTAGGGAATGGGCGACTGGGGATTACACCACACTCCCGCGGTATTGTATGTTCATGGTAAAATACATTAATTTTATTGTTTCGGTCCTTTGGCGAGGGAGGGTCCCGTACCTTGGGTAAGAGTTCATTTGGAAAACAACTAGTCGTGTTCAAAAGTCACTTTGACGCTTTAACAGTAATCATAACAGACTTTGCAAGCCATAACTGGGACTAAGCCTCACTATCATGCAATTAAACATTTTAACTTAAGGACTATACCTACATACATACGTATGTATATCAAAACTTATTTGAATATGTAAAACTCATAAATTTATTTAATTATTAAAACCTATAAGAACTACGTGCCAAAGTTTGTACATGTCACGTTTATAAATATGTACATAAATGCAAAGATTATAATTTCTTAGAATTGTTCTAATGAATGAAATTTAATGGAATCTAGTTAGATTTAGAAATGCAACCCCACGTTTCCAGAGTACTCTAGAAGCTTATCTAAAATTAAAAATTTATTTTAAATTAATTTTCATTGAAATGCAAAAAAACCACTTTATCCCATAATCTTTCACTAAATACCAAAGTTACAATGTGATTTCATTAATTTGATATTTTGCGCTGCAAATTACGGCAAAGCTGCTGAAAATTTATTAAATTTGTTCCTAGAAAACTTTAACTAAAATACTGGTATGCTTAAAAAGTTTAATTTCTAAGGTTTGTCATTCTTTCCGATTTCTCCGAAAGAAAGAAATACTTTTTTGATTAATGATCAAAAGCTTCTTATTAAGGGGAAATCCCCACATTCCCATAAAACAATATTTCTGGGAACTTAACTTTGCATTGGAATTGAAGAGGACTAATTTGTATCATCGATTTTGTATTATTTCCGTTCCAGACTTTTTTTTAACTCTTGGATGTTTCCGCAATTTTCTCACTCTTCTCACCAATAAACTCAAGAACTGCAGCAACAAAAATTGCAAGTCTGGACGATGACTTAAGACATAAAAATACACACTTTAGAGAAAAGCGGAGAAAAAATCCATTACAAGACAGAAAGCAGTTTATTTAAAAAACTATTAAGAAAAACTTGAACGTGTAACTGCAGTGTATAACAAATTATAGTTCAAGAGTCATTGGGAACTTTTAACCTGCTGTTACAAATTACACCCAATTTGTTTTTATAAAACTGCACGCAAAGAAAAAACATGGTTGTGGGTATCATATTCTAAGAGCATCATATTATGATAAGATTTATGATTGTAGTCACCATATTAAGATTATTATTGAATCATATTATGACTTAATATACTCGTAATATTAGGTCATAATATTCTTGCCTTAATCATTTTATTATTATGTTAATCATAGATAAGATAAGAAGTCATGTTTATCATAATAAGTTAAGAACTAATCATATTATTGTCATGTTAATCATAATAAGCTAAGAAGTAACCATATTATCATCATGCTTATCAAAATTAATTTAGAAGCAATCATATTATGATACAGCCCCTTTCATAACTGTCATAAAAATATAAAATAAATTAAAATTTGTTTGCATCGATTTTTTATTTTGTGGATTTTACAATTTTTCTTAATGTAAATCAAATAGCAGAGTTCAATATAAGGCTTGCAAAAGAGCAAATTTAAAATCTGTGATTTTCTAGGCAACCGCGTATGTCATTTTCCGATTTTGAGATGTTGATGCCATATTGTCTAGTTTTAAACGCTCTTTACATGTTTTTAAAAAATTTTGAAAAAAGATGAATCAATAAAAAGTGCAATACCTAGCCCACATTTTGATCTAGAATGGTTTTTCGGCTCTTCTGAAAAATTTGTTCTGAGACATACGCGATTGCCCATGAAAACCACAGAAATATCGTAACACTTTTATAAAATATAACGAAGTCTCTGTGTGTTTTGTTTTTGGATTTAACATAAAATCTACGATATTTTGCATATGCACTATTTAATCACTAATACTGAATGAACTCCGCTAATATTTAAATATTTGTAATTTCTTTAAGCTAATTTTTTTATGGGAATTTATGTTTAAATTGATTAACCGCTCACATATAAAATAAACGACACAACTGCTACAAAATTATTTTACAAATTGCGCTTACATAAATAAATAAATAGTTTTCTGGTAAATGCTTTTTTGCCCATGGGTCTCAAATAGAGAGCGCTCTAGAAAATTAGTCTCTAAATTTTATGGTGTAAGGTATCATATCGAGCTTAAACGACATCATTTGAAATGTTCGTTTTTTTTTATTTATTTATTGGCCACACTTGCATTATCTCTTAAATGTCATGGTTACATAAGGTACCGTTACGATTTTATAGCAAAAACAATTTTATCGTAAGCGACAACCTTCATACAAAATATACCTATATGAAATAAAATAAAAACAAGTTAGAGTGCTATATTCGGCTGTGCCGAATCTTTAATACCCTCCACCGACTGTTCGAATATTTCGGGAGGGATATCTATATGATGTCTATTTATTATTAATTTATCTGTATAAAAACAGACATCAGCATTAAAATTGGTTGGTTTGAGGTTTAGATCTATATTAAATTATTGAGCAATTTAAACTAGCTTGAGTAACAGTTTCAATTCAAATTTTGTTATGATAGCATTATTTTTATCGGTTTTAGGCGTACTAAACTGTTTTCCGGGAGTAGTGTTTATATGGGGCCTAGGGTAATTTATGGACGGATCTTCAAGAAATTTTACAGCGTGATTTCCAGTCGAATAAAACAAATTTTTGCAAAATCTTTTCTCATTCCGTGCCTTGTTCCACCATTTATGTTATTTTTTGTAACAAAATATTATAAAATTGCTAACACAGAAGCTGCGAATATAATCTTAGTGTTAATTCCCTGATTTTGAGCAAAAATTTAAAAATACTTTGCTAAGCATTTGCCGAAATCGAGTTAAGTTGTTAATGCACAGAATTATAGTTTGCATTTCGATACTACTACTAATTCTATGTGGGATAAATAGAAGGCGATAAACCAAACATGTTCTCACTGCCATTGCCCCTTTTTACAGTTATCGCATTAAAATGTCATAAATTTTTCTTTGGGTTTTTTCTTTTTCAAAAAACCGCAATTCTTTTGTTGATAAAAACTTTAAAAAAAAATTATTAATATTTTTATAAATTTTAAAAACAAAAATGATTGTAGTCATTTAGCAACCAGCCGTCATGAAAGTTCTGTGGATATTTTTAATTGTGGCCGTCATTGGGCTTAAGTATAGTACAGTGTCGGGAGCTCCTTTAACGAAGTGGTTTAAAACTGACAATTATACTTACTATATTGAAGAACAAGAAAAGGTATTATTCAGCATATAAATTAAGATAAATGTTAACCAAGTGATTCAATTAAACAGTTCAGCTGGCAACAATCTTATCAAGAATGTCAAAAGAAAAATATGGTTTTAATTACAGCTAAAGCCTACAAAGAGAATGAATTATTACAGAAGTACTTAACGCAAAGTTTTAGTGAGTGAGATAAATAGTTTTTAGAGCCGCTTCTATTTTGAATTAAGTTTATATATATATATTTTTTTTAAATTTTGTAGGTCCTAAGCCTGAATTTTGGCTTAATGCCAGTGAAAACGTTGATTTGAATGAACTTCTTAACAATAAATTGTTTGCAAATTTTCTAAATATCAGATTGGATGGTGTCAGCGATCCTCAAATTGTTAAGTCAGATAATACAGATAACTGTGTTTTGACTGCGGATGGCACGGCTCAAGCTTGTGGAACTTTACATGGATTTATATGCTACGATAATACAACTAAAGGCAGTGCTCAAAATGTGCAAAATATTGTGCTGAAATTTAATTAAACTTATTGAGTTGTAATTTCTGTCTTATCAGATAAAATATGTAAATATATTGTGATAAAAGAGGGATGTGTCTATTGGTTAGATTTTTATAAAAGAAATGTACATATGTATGTAATGCACCATGCCAAAAGCCCACCGAAAAACACAAAAACGTTATGATTTTTAAAACTTCACAAAATCACGTGATTTGAAATCTTTCTTTCGTTTTAATCTCTCTTTTTTCATATAAATTTACCAATAAAGTAAACGCAATGAAAAAACACGATTTTTATTGAATCATATTATGGCCAAATATACTCGTAATATTATATCATAATATTTTCCCATTAATCACATCATAAGTTAACAAGTAATCATATTATTATCATGTTAATCATAATAAGCTTAGAAGTAAACAAAATATAAAAACAAATAAAATTTTTTTGCATCGATTTTTGTATTTTTTGGCGCTTTACAATTTTTTTTTATTTTTCTTATTTCTTTATTGTTTTAATTTCTTTAAACTGGTTTTTTTAATTGCTTAACCACTCACTAACAAATAAGTCGATAGGCATATTTAAAGCAAACGACACAACTAGGGTTTTTTCCCGGGATTTCCCGTCCCGGGAATTTCAATTATTTTATTTGCCGTTTTCCCGGGATTTTTGTTGCGGGATCCCGGGAAATAAAAGTTCCTCATAGTTTCAGAAACAAGCTATTTATACTTTAAAATTTAGTTCTATATTCTCTAAAAATTAGCATCTGTTGCTGGGTTGTCGATTAGATCAATAACAAGAAGTGAGTACGTTCGTAAATCAATGTCTGTCTACTGGCGCAATAAATCTACCAAAAGCAGAATGTGCCGCGCAACAGCTGACAATTAATAAATTTAGTGAAGTGAAGAGTTAATAAAGAACATAAATTCAAAATAAGAAGCAGGCAGTAAATTTTAATTGTCCATGGACAAATCTTAAAAATAGGAGATATACAAAAATATCGCTCCTTTATTACAAAAATATCGCTCCTTTATTGCAGCAAAGTCATATCTACAAAAAAAATCGAGCTTGGCTAAATGCGATTAAAGTTTTCAAAATGTACCGATTTAAAGATATATTTTGCTATAACTTCGGTTCAGTTTGAGATAAATACCGATTTTTTGTTACGAGAAAGTGTAAAGGAACACTTTGCTTAATTAACTTAAAATTAAAAAAAAAATTTTGAGATATGACGATATGTTTATAAGGTGGTAAACATAAATTTGTTTCATTTTGTGACGGCTTATATAACTGGGAAGTACTGGAAAACCGAAATAAAAAAAACTATGAAAACTCGTGTAAGATTCTGCAATATACAATTTTAAAAACACATTGTCCTAAAGATTACAGTTGGATCTTGTAAGAAGAAGTCCGTTTGATGCTATTTTTTGCATCAACCTTGACATACATTTGACTGATACAGACGGTGTTTATAAAAAAGAAAATTTACTTCGGATTGTGAATTAGAAATATGCAACAACTTTAAACTTTTGCACTTTGAACTTTTTGTCCAATCTCGGTAAAAAAGTGAACGAAATTTTTCGGAAACTTTGCCGACTTTCTAAACGCATTGAGTGTGTCTTAATTTTATTTCCTAAGCTGTTAAAAAATGTTAATATATCTAATATATATTTTCTTCGACCTTTATTATTTTAATATATTTATTTTATATTTATTTAAAATATTTTATCTATTTTATGAATTTAATTTTTGATCTCATAACTTGAGTACCATAATTTTTGTTTGTTTTTATTATTGTTTTATGAATAAAATTGTTATGTTTATGTTATCTTTTTATCTTGTATCTAGAGCATAATGATACGAAATGTACATATAAAATCGTAAGGTAATAATAATTCAAGTTCCTCTTTCAACCTTTAATTAATTTTTGTTGTATTTAGGCATTTATTTTACTTACTTTGTAAACAAGTTCCCTTACGCTTTTTTAAAAAAAGTTTTTTTCATTAATTTAAAACCAATTTACTTTGCATTATTTATATGGAGCGGGATCCCGGGACCCCGGAAAAAAAACTCTAGACACAACTGATGCAAATTTATTTTACAAATGGTGATAACAAAATATTATTAGAGTAAAGATATTATGTTTGCAGCTTAAGCATATTGTAATAATGTATAGAAAGTTATCATGTTATGGCTATTAAATATCATAAAATGGTTGTAAGTAATTGAATATGTTTTCAAAGTTGCTAGAAAAATTATTATTTTTCTGTCAACAATACTCAAATTTATAATTGCGGTAGACATTGATATATTTACAGTAACTATAATATACAGTATAACCCGGTTAATTTTTTTTTAAACACAAACTTCATTGTGTTCGGTTCGGTTCATTAATGTTCGTCACTTTTGGCTGGTAAAAAAAAAAACAAACATTTTTTACAAAAACAAAATACACACACGAAAAAAACATTATTGAACATTAAAATATAATGTTTTTCTACAGTATCACTAAAATTGTTCTGTTTTTTAACGAAGAACCGAACATTATATAATGTTCGGTTCTTCGTTGAAAATAGTTACGAACGGTATTAATGGTTGTGTATGTTTACACAATCACTAAAAAAATAGATATCGTTCTTGGGTGTGTGAGCCGAACGTTAAATAATGTACTGTTTATTTTCAAACGCTGATTTATACAGTACTTTTCGCTTATAGTACACTACTATAGTTGCACAACATTTGTGGACTAAAAGCGAATTTGGACTATAACCGATTTTTTTTATAAGCCATTTTATGGATTATAAGTGGAACCTAGTATAATCCACATTTTGGACTATAAAAAAATATTTTCTTCAATAAAATCACTATTTTTAAACAAAAGAAAAGTTTATTTAAAACGTAACCAAAAATTGTTTTAATTTAATTAAAAAGTTAAAAGAAAAATCTTTTCTATTAATTAATTCAAATGCTTTAAAAGCTTACAATAAAAACAAAAATGCAAATAATTGCAATGCTTCATAAGCCTTAAGTATGAGATTCATTTTGATTTTTTGGATGACGAAGTCAAACACAAAATAAATATCAATTTCATTGGTTCTTTACATGGGGTCCTCACCGTCTAACAAAAATATTACAGTTTTTTTTCTATGAAGTTTGACGTTGATAATGACAAAAAATTGTCAGACGAATATACCATGTTATAAAATATAAATTGCGAAATTTGGCATTTATAATAGTTACCAGAAATTTAAATGTGATATTATGGGCCGATTCTCACAATTTACATGGATTTCGTTCTTATGACAATAATTTAAAAGGTTTAAATGGACAGACAACCAGCTAGATGGACGGACGGACACGAAAAGATCACTTTAAAAAATGTAACTGATTCGATGGGTTTACTAAACGCTGCGTCTAGATTTCTATGTATCGGCACAAATGTATATAATTGCTTTTTTCTTAAGTATATGTATAAAACTTAACAGTTTGGAATAACATTTTTCTTCAACGAAAACTTGCTTTTGCTTACAATTGTAGAGGGAAAATTAAATGAAGATGGCGAAATTAATGCAATAGAAAATTCAAATGTTATCCAGAATTTTAAGCAATTATTTTATTTGCTAAACATGCATTTAATTATGCTTCAAAACGTGAAATATGTGTGCAATAAATATGCAGCAATAACTAAAATATACAAATTATTCACAAACAGATCAATACCATAATTCATTAAATGCTCTAAAACAGATAAATATGTTTCTGCCTTCGTTAGTCGCACAAGAAAAAGCATGCAATTGCATACTTACGGTTGGTATGTCAGTAGGATATGACAGGACATCTGGAAAGCATAACAGATAAAATTTAAGACAGCAAATCCCATTGTTTTGTATTGCTATCTCTGTATCTTACACATGTAAAAATTACTATTTCTTAGCATTTTTTTATACATCAAAGTATTTAAATGCGTTTAAATGCTTACCTCGCATAATTACCAAAAAAATATTGGCATTTTTGGCGAGGTAATTATCCATGGAATACTGTAGTTGATATTAAATAAAAAATAACATTTTTTTGTGTTCGACGGCAGTATATTGTTACAATAAACTTATAGTGTTTTCTTTTCTACAAAAAAATTCCACATTTTAAAAGGTGCATGTATAAAATGTCTTGCCGAACATGTAATACTGCAATTTTTTATTTGACGAGAACAAAATCAATCAAAAGTGTGTTCGTCAAAATATAAAAAAATATACATAAACCTCAATTTGTCAATATATTTATATTAAATAAATAAATAATTGAACAAAATTAATGACGGAATTCCAATTTCTTTAGTTTGTTTCTCATAAAATATGTCAACAAGAAAATATGTACCTTTGCCAGATTGCCGATTGATTAACACCAAGTTTTTGCGATTTCTTGATTTGACGTTTTTTTTTCAAAAATAAATTTATAACACCGAATCCATTTTAATTTTATACAACTGACAATCTACTATTAACAATGTAATGCTTTCTTTTGTTTTTACTATAAAATAATAGAAAAAATAACTATTAAAACTTGAAATTTTTACTGTCCTGATTAGGGGGATTTTTTTCCAAATTTGTGTAGTTGCGTAACCATGCCCAAACATATTTTTCTCTGCGTGATATGCAACACAACTTGTATTAATTTTGATATCATTACTTATGAGTTTAATTCCAAATAATGTTAAACAACTTTTGAGCGTAAGATAGCCCGCCGACATAGGTGGCTTATGGTTTCTCCCAACCATCACTAAATCACTAAGTTAAAACGCAAAAAGAGTGAGAAAAACGAAATCTGAAAGTATTGTAAGTATAAGTATGTAAGCAGAACAGTGTTGCCACTTTGTGGGTAATTACCCGAATTTGGTATAATTTTTACTGTCGTGGGTAGGGCGTGGGTAATTTCTCTTGGGTGTAACTCAGGTTTTATTTGAAATTCTTTATTCAGATACCCAAAAAAATCAAGATTCGATTTCAAAAAAAACATTTATTTCTTTTTAAATATTGTTGATAAAAACTGCACAATCTTCTGAACCAAACTCTCGGTTTCTTTTTAAGAAAAGACTTCAATCATTAAAAATACTTATATATTTTAAAAAGTTTGGTTATAAATGTCGCAATAAAGACTTTTAGATTTGGATAAATATGTCTATCATAGTAATTTAGAACCTGAAGTTTATTGAAAAAAGCTATTCAAACTAAAACCAGTTTAAACAGTTGTAAAACTGAATTATGCACGCATTTTGTTTACTAACCAAGGTATAAAGGGTATTTTTTTTAAGACCATGAAATTTAAAATGGTAGACAACATACAAAAATGACTTGCTATCGCAGACTATTATTCAGCATTGACATTCCAAACATATTTAAAACAAATAGGCACCGTGCCTGTCCTTAACTAAACGCATTGCAGACGTCCAATTTTGTTCCAGTTTTTTGAGCATTGCTGGCTGCATCTCACGAATAAAATTAACAATGCCTTGAAGTCTAATTCGTGAAAAAATAAATAGTTTTATTTAAAACATGAAGTCGCCTATATGTTTCAAAAATAAATGAAAATGGCTGATGGCAATGAGCATTTTGAACCTTTCCTAGATATATGCAAGCAAATGTGGAAGTTAAACTCATTATTTTAGGAGTTTTATTTTAAGTTTTATTAATTATTTTAGTTCTATAATGTTATATTTGTTAGTTTATTTTAAATTACAATAAGAATCTTAACAGCTTGACTTGTTCTTTCAACGAGTTTATTGTGTTTTGCTTCTTTGTAAATGTCTTTTTATTAAATAATATTTCAATTTTATATCAGGTGTAATTTCATTTAAATCGGGTAATTTTGCTTCATCTCAAGTGTAATTTTGAATTATGCTGGTGGTAACACTGAAGCAGAATGAAGTTTATTGGAGTTATCTTAATGGGCACTACGATCTATGTCACTAATGAACAAAGCCCCCGAAACAAAAATTTATTAAGTCCTTAATGTTAGGGAATAAGTTCATTATTTATTCAAAACCCCAATTTTGATAATGAAACAAATCCCCAAAAATATTAAAAAACTTCTAAAATAAAAATTAACTAAAGCCACATTGTTGAAACTTTGTTTTACAATGATATAAGTACCCATTTTTTGGTATGTAATAAAACCCCAACTTCTAAAATGAAATAAGAAGGACATCAATATCACACATAAAATTGTCCAGTTTTGGTTTCAAAAATCGCGCGGTAAATTGAATGGTTGGGCCTTCGGCCGGGCACCTGGATTTTTTTTCTCAAAGAGACTTTGTTATTAATATTACTGTTATTTTAACATTTTTCGTTTTATATGTAAACAGTTTTTTCGGATATAGAACACAACGGTTATTTATATTGATGGAATTATTGCTTTATTGCTTAAATTAATTTTATTGTAAAAATTAAAGGTTTATTATTCAGGGTGATCCAACCATAATGCATAATGTTAATTATAAATAAAACAAAAAGTTTTCAGAGAATATATTATAGAAAAATCAATGACAATTATGTGTGAGATAAAATATCGCCCAAATGTTCGCCACGGCTTCGGTGGCATACCTCTATCCGATGCAGTGTTGCCAGTGGATTTTTCGAAAAAATACCTACACATGCTAAAAAAAAATCTGATTTTTCCTTACATGTTGAAAAAATGTCCCCTACAAAAATCCTAATAAACTTGAAGAAAACACATTAGTTAAAATAAATAAATTTTATTCGAACATAAAAATAAGTACAAAACAAAAAATATAATACATACGTATAAACTTGTAATAAATTCGATTATTATAAGAAAAAACCATTGCCATTAGTGAAACGGTTAGCATTTTCACTTCATACACTAATGGCTCTAGTGATAGTGTATACCACAGCGTACATACATATCTCTTTTTCCAGGCACTTATAGTTGTAACAATTGGTACCCACTATTCATTATCTTCTTCGCTAATAGGGCCCATACACAACACCATCATGATTCTGCAATCAAGTGATTGTGCCAGCTGATTGACCGTGTATGAGTTTGTGGTGCGATTGTACCAGCTGATGGTGCTTTATTAAAAATAGTTTGATATTTTTTTGATTGCACCAGCATGATTGTATCGTGTGCTGTAAAGTTAGCTCATAAATGTTAAATCGTCAAGGCATAAACATCAAAAAATACAAAATTTAAAACATGAATGCCAAAAAAAAAATATTTTGGGGAGAATTTCTCGAACTTTATAAAACAATGCCTTGTGTGTGGAAAGTTGGACCAAGAAGCAAATAGAGACAAAGTGGTGAAAAAAAGTTTCAATAACAATAAAAGCTATTTCCGCTGACTAAAACCTCAGAGTGACTGCCAACCGATCATATGGTGAAATTGGATCCCTCATCATTGTTTTTTGCTTAATTATTAACGGCGTAACTTTGTTTAGTAGTTCATAAAAATTACATTTATTCATTCTTAAAAAATTATTTAAATCATCTTCTGCGCTGATTGGCAATACTTTTTAAGAAGTTTAGTATGACCTAGTTCTCCTTTGTTTATTAGCAATTTCTTCATCCAAACACGTTTTTTTTACTCCTTATTCGTTTTCGTTTTAGGATAATAGCAATAATAACAGCAGCACAAATTTTATCGTTATTCATTACAACCTTTTCCACACAATTTTTGGTAAAAAATTAATTTTGTACCATCATGCTGGTGTGTTGTTTGCTTCAAGCTTAATTGCACAATCATGATGATATTGTGTATGGGCCCTATTAGATAAAACATGTGCAAACATATTAGTGTCACCAACTTTTTAAGTCACAAACAAATCTGGAAATATATTTTTAAGTTATTTTAGGGAAATAAATTTTTTCAACCGTTTTGGACAAGAAAATATTACTAAAAATAGGGTTTTTCTGCATTTATTTCATAAATAATGCGGTATGACGAAAAATTCCTACATATTGGAGATTAGAAAAAATATGTCCGATTATCCCTACGCTTCTATTTTATTATCAAAAATACCTACATGTAGGGATTTTCCCTACTTCTGGCAACACTGATCCGATGTAATATCTTTCCAATGACTCGGAGACATAATTAAGGTTAATGTGCCGAACTATCTCATCCTTAAGCTCTTTAATTGTTCTTGGCTTATTGACGTATACTTTTTATTTTAAATATCCCCAGAGAAAGAAGACCAACGGTGTCAAATCACATGATCGTGACGGTCAATTAACATCGCCACTACGTGAGGTCATTGAATTTCATGCGCAAAAGATCCTTTGTATCGTTGGCTTTGCGACACCATTCTGATGGAACTACATATCGTCCAGGTCCAAATCCTCAGTTTCTGGCCACAAGAAGTCCGTTATCATCTAGATATTTCGAACTCCATTCAAGGTTACTGCTTGGTAACTTTTCGAAGAAGTAAGGCCCGATGACGCCGCCCGCCCATAAACCGGTTTGCTGATATTTGCGCACGATTCTGCCGATTGTGGACACATTTAGATTTGGATTATGGTGATCAAAAAAATCACGAAGTGATCGATATGTAGTTTGATTTGAACGTCCATTTTTGACGCGCTGCTCAATTGTGTACCTCTCCTTGTTTAAATTTGACACTGATACAAAGAAATATTAAACAAAATTGCGCAAAAATTTGACGTTAAGGTTTTACTCACAATTAACATCGTGCATTATGGTTGAACCATCATCTAGTAATAATAAAACTAAAACATAAAAGCACTTATTACAATTCTACTGAAAGAACCAATGAATTTTACAAGGGACGTCCCAAAATGAACGCATTTAAAAGTAAGTCATTATTTCTATACCTTTTTACATCCACAAAAAATAACTTATAGAAGTTGTTAAGAAGAAAACTGCTAAAAAAATGAGTGAAGAAAGCTAGTCATTTTGAAAAAGAAAGCGAAGTGCACGGCATAAAAAAATTTACTGGCAACTTGCTTTATTTTTGATTTTCTTGTTTTTTCTTAACCTACTTACAACTACAATTAATGTTGGAAGAATTCCAAACAATGTAAGAAAAAATAAACTCGCTGTTTATTTTTGGTTTTGTTTAAACTTTGAGATTGTTACAAATAAAACTGGTGCTTATAATTCTTATTTGCTTAACAGTTTTATTTGTATAATATCTTTAGTTTTTCCAAAATTTTTGGATGATGCTTCCTGACAGGGTTGTTAGATGTGACGATTTTTCGTCATTTTGACGATTTATTTTAAAAAATACAGTAAAACGACGATTGACAATTTTTTTACTAAAAGTTATAGTGTATGACAAATTTCTGGCATCAAAAAAACACTTACAAGAAACATTTACAGTTATATTGGGAACAGTTCAAAACGTTAAAATAAATTTTAAGAATTACAAAAAATAATTGGAAATTAAACAAAATAATTCTTTCCCCATCACAAACCCTGTGGCTTTCATCGATACTGCGTCGGTCCTATTTGGTCCGCTTTTTAAAAATTTTCGTAGCTACATACGATTGCATTTTTTCGCTGAAGTCATACTCACATGTGAAGAATTTTTCTATTTGCGTGTAAAAAGGCGAATTCCCATTTAATTCTGGTAGGTAAGTTATTCTAAGTATAGTTGCGTGTTAGAAAGTAAGAAGTAACAGTCAAATCCCGATAATTCGTACCCCGATAAATCGTAATTCCCGATAATTCGTAATAAACTGTCGGTCCCTTGAAAAAATCTCGTTAATTCGTAAAATTTCCATACATTTTGGTCCCCTCGCTAACTCGTATATTTTTTCCAATAAAATCTTCTTTACCTCTTATAAATCGTAATTGTTTGCTAAATACCACTTATAATTCGTAATAGAACAACAGAAACATGGAAAGAATAATTTTTTGTTTACCTCAATTTTATTTTTTTTTTTTTGCGTGGGTTTTTTTTGTGTGTTTCTTTATTTTCTTTAGATCAGTTTTTTACATGAATGATTTTTATATATTTTTTCTTTTTAACAATAGTTTTTTATGTTTTTTTTATCGTTTTAGTAAATAAAATTGAAAAACCCCGTTAATTCGTATTTATTTTATTTTGATTCCGTTAAATCGAAACCCCGCTAAATCAAAAACCCCTTTAATTCGTAAGAAATGGCCGGTCCCTTGCGATTACGAATTATCGGGATTCTACTGTAGTTCTTAATAACAAGTTGTGTAGAAAAATTAATGCAGAGAAGAAAATGTATTAGTTTGGAACTAAAATTGGACGTAATTAAGTGTTTCAAGCCGGGTAAAAAGACTGTTGATATGGACAGAACCCTTGGTTAAGCACCTTCAACAGTAAAAACAATTTTCAATAGTGACAGCGCTAAAAATTAATCATTCAAAAATAGCTCGAGCTAATAGCAAATGAGATTTTAATTTTTTTAACGTTTGTATAAATATGGATAACTGAAATAAATAAATTTTTGTTATGTTTTTATGAAAATATATTTTTCTTATGTATTTCTTTTCAAATGATATATATTCCAGCCCACTTGCTGAAATAAATAAAATAAAACTTAAGGCTTTAGTAAGCCGGGAGTAACAGTAACCTTACCTTAAAAAAGTAAGGCCAATCTATTTCTTACATACTAAGACCTAACCTCTTACTGCTAACAATAATCATTCTAATTGCTTTACAAGCAACAAAATGAAGCAGCTGACTGGCAACGTTACTGTTACTCCCGGCTAACTGAGCCTTTAACCATATCACTTTCTTTATCCTAAAAAGAATTTCTTGCTAAAAAACTTAGCTATTAAGGGGCCAGACTTGGCTCTTTTTATATACTCCTGGCTCGTTATTTTTCCCGTTAGCTTGTTTATTAAAAAAGAGCTAACAGGGGCTCTTTTCAAATGTGAAATTAGAACGTTTGACAATTTTTGCATCTATCAGTAAATCCTCTTGTTTCGTCTTTGGTTCAATTATATTTGTAAGTGTACACATTTTTTGCTACGGTCAAAGGTATAAAACGGCTTGGGAATCAAATCCTGTATTAAAAAAAACGGATAAACCAACAAAAGATCCGGGGAAAGCGTTATGCAATTATTACAATTCAATAATAAAAGCTAAACATTTTTATAAGTACGCCATTCGGAGACTGAAAAAAATATATGGCACCACTTAACGATCTTGTACTACCTTAAACAGATACTTATGTACATATGTATGTATATCATTTTCGCCAGATGTTCCGACAGAAACGCAAATTTTGCTTTATATATCGCAGTATACACGCCATTTTTAGCAGTGAATCCCCTTTGCGAAGCCATAATTTTTGTAAATATAAATTCAATTGAAACATATAAAAAGTCAAAATTTTATATAAAAACAAACATATGGCCAGAAGAAGAAACAAATATTTAACACTTTTTGAAAATAACTGTTCATATCAACGCGAATTTACTACAGGTGGTGGCGAGACTACAACAAGTCAAAAACCCAAAAAATAACATTTTGTTTTGTTTTTGTTTTTCGGTCATGTAATGTCAAAAACAAGGCGAAATAATATAAAAATGAATTGGCCGTATATAAAACAGTTCACTAAAATAGGGCTACCAGATTGTGGGTTCTAATCTCAAATTAGGTTAAAAAAAATGATTTCGGCCTTATATTGAGAACCCATTTTTATTTGTGGGGAAATTATTGATATATAAGAACTGCAAGATTTTTTATTTACAAAACTCATTTTATTACAATTTATATGAAACAAACTATAACGCAAATACAATATCGGATGGCTGAAAAATCTGATCAGTAAGTATCAGTTTTTTCATTAAAATTTATCAGCAGCAGAATTGTTCATATCTAAAAAACGTTTACTTCTTTTGTTTTGTTTGACCTGTTAAAACTCTAAGAAGTAAAAATGCTTTTAAACGTATGTCAACAAACATAATCTGGGATATTCTTTAAATCGAAGACGAAAAACGCAAAAATTTTATATGTAATTTTTTAATAAGATTTCTGTAATAAAAGAATTTTAAGACAAATATTATAAAAATATTTATTTATTAAAAAGAATTTTATAATAAAAATTATACATATTAAATTAAAAGAGTATTATAGACAACTTAAAAATTCTAGTATTTTGCGTTTTCGATTTCCAGAACATTCCTGAATGGCTAAGCCAATTAATATTTTACGCGTTAAATGGATGTGTTTGTGGAGTCGTTAATAAAACTCTAATTCTCCACATTTCAAAAGTTCTGATGTTGTGAAAATGTCAAGTTCGTAAACGACATAAAATTATTAAACGTGGATTTCCTGTCAGACTCCGTTAATGCTTGCCAATGTTTGCCAATATGCATATGATGCTTTAAGTATTATATTTTTACCAGTAGGCAGCCATAGGTACATGAAATTTAAAATGTATTAACTGATCAAAACTTCCCTTTCTCTTAATAACGCAGATTTTTGGTCAGAATTTGAAAGATAATTACCAAATTGTAAAATTTGTTGCATGCCATTATTGTTTTAGTGTGCTTATCTATGCTTACATAAATTTTAAATACAAATTTATAAGATCAAATTAATCCCCACTGATTCATAATATTTAGACTAAATAATTTATTTAAAAATAATTTATTTGGGTGCTTATTATTTTAAGAGGTGATATTGTAAGTAATTTTTATTTTTAATTTGGGATTGAAGAAAAATTTATCTGGCATCCCTAGACTAAAATTAATAGAAATATTTGAGCCAAAAAAAAAATATTATATAACATATCGATGCCTTAGATACTTCCTCATCCTCGTAATTTAAAAAAATACGGTTTTGACTTTTTCATATAAAACGACTGCTATTTTTGTGTTCTAATACTGCAACAAATTATTATTTCAATACAATATACATAGATGTAATCAATTATTTAATAATTCCATTTTAACTTTAACCCAAACACCGAAGTATACAAAGATGAAACGTTTTTTTTTTCTCTCCTGAAAAATTGTATTTTTTTTTAAGATATGTACAAGGTTGAGAAAGTAAGGCATCGATATGTAAATAGAATGTTGTATTGAAAATATTTTAAACCGTTTCTTTTCTGTGTTCAGTTTATGCATTTGAATATTAAAACTGCACCTAAACATGAAAATTCCATTAAGTTATAGTGATGACGGTAAAAATTAGTTTTTGTGATCTAAAAACGATTCATTCTTAATTTTCATACATAGTTTCATCAATCATCTCTTTATTGCTTTATTTTTTCATTAATAAATTGTAAAACAAAATGTTTATTTAAAAACACAATTTTAAAAAGCACATGTAAACAAAACTTTTGACATTTCTGGCATAACCAAAAAAAATAACCGGCTTCTTTTCGCCGCCACCTGCAGTTAATTCGCCTTGGTTCATATTTTTAATTTTATTTATTGAAATGTAAATATATGTATGTGCCGGTTCACACACGTCAAGTTTGAGTCGTCAAGTATTGAGCTTTTAGGAGAGAAGGGAAACGAGAATGCCATATCTTTTCCCCTCTCTCCTAAAAACTCAAGACTTGACGAGTTAAACTTGACGTGTGTGAACCGGCACTATACAATTATTAAGTAGTAATTTTGGCAAAACACCTTAAGTCAAATTTAAAAAGTTAAAAAAATTTTCTGTACGTTTTTAAAATTTTGTATTATACACGAAATGTTTCTATAATTTTGGTTTATTTTATCATTTAATAAAAATGATTTTTTCACCCAGTTTTTTAGAAAAACTTTTATGCGTTCTTATCTCGACTTAAGCTGTTATGTCAAAATGCCACAGATATGTATATTAAATTTTTTAAATATATGTAAATGAGTTTAAAGTAAAAAAATTAATAATAAATGGATTTAAAATTTAGCTCTTTTTGACTGTACGGTCCAGTAATGTTAACTTTTATTTTTTTCATTACCATACGGCCCTCTAAAAATTACCGTTTTTGGGAAGAAATTACCCTACGCAAAGATTCTTAATCAAAACATTAATGTGCTGTTTCCAAATGACAGGCACTTGATTGTTTCATTTGTTAGTGCCGGTTCACACACGTCAAGTTTGACTCGTCAAGTCTTGAGTTTTTAGGAGAGAGGGGAAAAGATGTGGCATTCTCTTTTCCCTTCTCTCCTAAAAGCTCAAGACTTGAAGGCTAAAACTTGAAGAGTGTGAACCAGCACTAAACAGAACATAAGAACATTCTTTATAAACCATTGATTTAAATTTAAAATGAGTTTTAAGAAAAATCTTAACGTAAATGTGTGTCTTAAAATACGTTTTTAACCAAAAATATTTTGCGTATTCACAAGGTAATAAAATATTTACAAGAAATATATGGGCATTTCCATTTTGACGTGTCGTGATATTTGTACCACAAAATGTAAAAAAATTAAATTAAGAAGTCAAATTTGTAAAAAGGGTTTTTATATATACAAAGTAATGAAGTAGCACTATATTCAGAAAAAAATTATATTAATCGACGCTAAGGAATTGCATTTATAAGCAAAAATCTGCGCTGGCGTGACGTTAAAAAAACGGAAGTGGATTTTAACTTGCATTACAAAACTGAATAAGACTGCGAATTGAGCAAGATGTTTTGTATAAAACATTTTATAGTAAACTTTGAACTAATACAGATTTATTTTTCAAGCTATAAAATTTATAAATCTTTGCTCCTTTTAAGGTAAATATGGGCATTTTCAGAGAAATGTCTACTTTTTTAATGTAACGCCAGATGGCAAATAAGGTTGTATTTTCGAACCATGTTGTTCAATCGTTATCCCTTCTGTTACTATTTGTAGAGCTAGTTACTCTTTACACCAAAATATAAAAAAGTAAACTATACATATACAATTTGTTGAGAAACAATTTAAAATACTTCTGGCGTTACGTTACAAAAAGTAGACTTTTCGCTGCAAATGCTCATATATCACTGCTGTGGGCTACCGCTTATAATATAGATTTCTACTGTACATCATTAAAATTTTTATTTTGTTTGAAACGCAACAATATATGTTTTAAACAATTGTAAAATATAACTTAGGACATTATGACGATATGACTTGATAGCACACCTTGTGAATTCCCCAATTGTATTTTTTATGGATAAGCTAGTAAAATAATTTTGAATTTGATCCGTACTTATATAGAAACATAATGTTGTTAATTTTTTTGGTATAATATTTATCTATACATTTTAAAATTACCGCATTTTAAATAAAATAACCTTGCTACCTTTTGCGGCCCAAAATTACCCTAATAAAGGGTAATTACCGTACGGTTAACATCACTGGTTCGGTCGGTACGTTTTGCCATTGAATAGTTGGTATCTCTGTTTTTGAACCAATCAATGCAATAAATTCCCTGCAAACAATAGGACTAGTCCAAACGCGCGTGTTAAATGTAGCCCACAAGGGACTAGAACTACACCAAAAGTAACCCCAACGTATGGAAAAAACATGGTATATTTAACATTACGATGTCCTAGGGCAGGACCATATAACCCAGCTTTGGATTACAAAGGAGAAGTCTTAAAACTTCTCCATTGTATCCACAAGAGGATTAGTTTTAACTTCGTTTAGAAACGAAAACATGTCGTTAAAAAACGAAGATATGTCGGCTCACTACAAACACTTTTATACAATGACATGGACCATGCTTGCATTACATCGGACCAGTAGATGGAGTAGTCCATTTAATCAAATTGGAACAGGTGGTCCAATATTTTTTGTATAGTTGTCTCTATTTTGAAATATTTAAATATTTGACGATTTTTGACGATTTTGTTAAATGTTCGCGACGATTTTGACGAATTTTCTTAAAACTTTTGACAATTTTTAAAGAAAAAAGCCTAATAATCCTGTTTCCCGATGATCTGGCAACCAGTGAAATGCGCTATGCTTATCCCATCAACAATATATTTCAGTGTTTTTATCGAGAATAAAAATTGGGAATTAAGCACGACAACCAAAATCTTGTTAAAATTTTGTATTCCCAAAAATTACTTCGATAAAAAAAATGTTCGTCCCACTTCAGCAAAGGTAGGAAAGAGTTCATTGACATGTCCAATTTTTCCGACAGTATAAACCACAAAATTTCTGGAAAAAATTATCGCAGCACCAATACGCGAAACAGGATTATGAATAATGTAAAATACATTTAGAAGCAAGGTATATTTACACAATGTAAATGTACCTTGTTTAGAAGTGTGAGTTTTTTTTTTGTAATTTATGCTAAGAATACAATTGTGTCGTACGTTGTAGGAACGTAGGACGTATTGCCGCAATTTTCTACAAGCCACATATTTATAATCCACAATTCTGTCGTACAAGTGTTTTGTTTTCTATTGAAAATAATTTTGTATTAAATATTATACGATTTTATTTTATCTATGTATGTACATACATCATATGCAGATAACGAGATTAGTCCATACATGCATGTAAAGAGTAGTCCATAAAGGAGTAGGAGTACTCCAAAACTACTAAAAATATATGGGTAAAAGGTGGCCCATTTAACATTACGATGTCCTATGAGGGGACCATATAACCCACCGAAGTAGTCCCTAAACTACTCCATGGAGTACATACTAAAGTGGGTTAGTTTTAAAAGAACTCCATCTCACTACTGTATGGATTAACTAAAAGGCCTATTTTCAAAAGTACTCCATGTCACTACTTAATGGAGTGCACTAAAGGAGTAGTTTTAAGACTACTTCATGCCACTACTGAATGAAAGACTAAAAATAACTTTACGATTAAGCTTATTTATTTTTGTTTATTGAAAATAAAATAATAATAAAAATAATCCTTTTCTCACCTCTATTAAGTATATTTATATATGCATACGGTAAAGGACTTAAGTTTGCTTGAAGTGTTATTTTGAAGAAAATGTTTATGTATTTAATAAAAGAATTAGTGTTCCATTTTTTTTAAACTATCCTAATAAAAAACCTCAGTTAAATTAATTAATTTGTCGTTTTAGAAAAAATAACCTAATAACTAAAATATAGTATCATATGGAGGTTTCAAAGCTGAACCGAACCAAGTCATAAAATAAAATGCATATATGTATTTCAAAACTGGTGTGAAATTCTTCGCAAAGTTTAACTCTATCGAGTTCTGTAACGGACTAAATCAAAAAGTTTTTCGTTCCAAAGGTAACGGTAATAAACCCATGTCAATGGCTCCAGAAATTAATGGAAATTCACTTACTCAAACTCAACATATTATCGAATTTTCATTTTTGACTTGGTTCGCTTCAGCTCTGAGCCCTCCATATGTCATGCCTTTTTTTCACAAATTTCACAAACTTTCCTCTTTCACTTTTAAATAAACAATTAATAATGGACACCAATGTGTAATACTGTAAACTATTAAAAGTATACATCATGCAGTTGTTGGTAGCACTGCATGTTAATTTCGTATAACATGATTCGTACTACAGTATATTGGACCATGTTGTAAGTAGTCCTTTTAAGCCACAATGGACCACGTAGTCCAATATTCACCCTTATTCCTTTTAACGTCGTCGTGATCGTCATCAATTAAATATCAACATCAATTTTCATCGACGTCGTCATCAATTCGATACAAAACTTGTATTCTATAACAGCAGTGTAACGATGTCGATTGTTTATCGTTTTTTAAAGCACATCTCTAATAACTAAGACAGTTGGTTTGTTTTGTTTTCAGTTTTTATAAAAAAAATGCAATTTGATGTTCATATTTTAAAAATGTTGTGCTCTAAAAAAGGGAAGCTTAATTTATTCTAAAAAATTCACAATTATTCACAATTTATATATGGGGCTATCTTGATAACGGCGACGATTGCCAAAAAGAGCAACAAAAAGTTAAGCGAAAATTGCAAACATTCGGAAAATTTGCAGAAATAGCGCAAATTTGTAATATTTCAAACAAGCAATAAAATTTATTTCAAGTCCCTAAAAACATAAGGAATGGCAAAAGTTCCATAAAAATGGCTAAATATTCGGAAATTCGCAAAAATTTCCTAATTACGATACAATAGCAATATTTAATATTTATTAAAAAACGTTAAAGCTGTAGAGAATCACATGAAAAAATCACTTCTTTCGCGAACATGGTTAAAATTCGCGAAAAATTGCAAACATGAAAACAAACCCCAAACATTTATTTAAACTCGTTTAATCGGTTAAAAACTTAATGTAGGAACAATACAAAAAAAAAAAATAAAAATTTGCAAAAATTCATAAAAGTTTTCAATATGTCAAAAAATCCATAAAATTTATAAAAAAAAATTCCTAAGACTATAAGAAATTACAAATATTCGATAAAAATTTCAAAATTAGCGGAAATTCGCAAAAATAACGATATGATAGAAAAGTTTGATATCTATTAAAAATCGTTAAAGCTCTAAAGAATCAGAAAACTTAGACGAAAAGTTTCGTCTATCAGACTCATGGCTTAAATTCGCGAATTTCCGCTAATTTAGACATTTTTATGGAATTTTTGCTATTCCTTATTGTTTTAGGGACTTTTAATCAATTTTATGGCTTGTTTGAAATATTAAAAATTTTCGCGAATTTTCGCTATTTTTGCAAATTTTTGCAATTTTCGCGTAGCTTTGTTGCTCATTTTCCATTTTTTTAATTAAACATTATTATTATTGTAAAGTTAAAAAGGAATAAAACTGTTTCGACGCCAATAAGACTGTCGATAAAATCAGAGTCAATTTATATCGATGCCATCGTTAACGTTGCGTACGGCATACCAAAAATACATCGACGCTTATCGATAAAAGTTGATATTGACAATGGGCATACCGATTTGCAAGAATCAACACATAACGTTATCGTTTCGTATTGATGACGCTAAATGGAATAAGGGTGATTATTTGTAGGGACGTTCATACGGTTATTGTTATCGAAGCAAACTTGAGATTTTTAAATTTAATTTGATGTATTGATTGGCGCTTAATTAAAGATAAAAAAATTTATATTCTTAATATCACTAAGGAACAATATAAGGGACATACATACATATGTATGTATGTAGATATTAAAGTCCAAATACCTATAATAAGTAATTATGTATTTTAAGAATTCCAAAGAACTAGCAAGACAATGGAATATATTTTTTTACCTATTTGCTTGTACATACTGCCTTCACATTCTTAAATCATTGAATTAAAAACAACCTTTTTAAAAAAGGCAAAAAGTTCAACACAAAAAATGTATGTATAAATTGCAATTGAATAAAGAGTATAAGTATGTACATATGTATGTATGTACTCACATAGACTTGTTTCATTTCATTACAAAACGTTTAGTTCGTCATTTACTTTATTTGACAACACTCACTGCTTTGGACTTTAAAATATTTGAGCAAAATTCATCAGTACGAGTTCAGAACTTTTGAGATAATAAATGATGGTATTCTTGACCTATGCTACTAATTGTTTCACTGTAATTTCCTAAAATAGTTTAAACATTTAATTTACCCTTTTTATTACGTTTCTTTTTAACTACAACAAGTAAAAACATCATGTCATTACATGTTGTGACATGATAGTGGAAACCGTGTGCTATATAAAAATGGAAAAGACTTTTAACACCTCATACCAATGTGTTTAAATTGTCAGTGATTATGTTTAACTCCATAAAATGAGCTGTGAACGAGCGTATTTTTTAACAAACATTTTTAAAGTGTGCACAGGCAAGAGGATAAAATGAGAAGAGTTGAAGCAGTGTTGCCACTTTACAATTTTGTTTCCGACCAAAACCTTCTAAAATCATTTGATCCCGACCTATTTAATAAATTTTAAACATTTAAAAAAACTACAGAAGAACCTCGCTAATCCGACTAGATATAGATTCAGCTCTTGCCCGGATTACTGAATCGTCTGGACTACAGTTAAAAACATTTTGTTTACTCAATATAGTATATAGTGTGTCAAAAAAAGGGTTTGGACATGAGTGGATTCTGGTACCCAAAAGGGTGTAGAATAAGATGAAATGAGTTTTTCTCAAAACTTAATTTCCACACACTAGGTCCCTTTTTTCGGAGAAGGTCACATATAGTAAAAATAATTTTTTTATTACAAAAAAATTAGTGGTTTAAAATATTAAATATGTGAAACATGAACTTATTTTCGTATTTCATATTTTTTTGCAATTTCTCTCATATTTTTCTGAAGTTCTAAACATTAAAATAGAACATACAACCATCCAAAAAATCGGCGAAACGATCATCCGAACAAACAAAAATATCGGAAAAATTTGTTTGGAAAAGACCAACAATGGCAGCGCTGAACTTAGGTAAAAATTCAACCTTAAAAGCAACAATAACAACAAAATTTTCATTGAGCTATGAACGTTATAGCTAATGATAGAGGGCCAATGATCAGAGTTGTAAAAGAAGAACATAATCCTAGTTAAGGCGAGCGAACATTTGAAAGAAAAACATCTGCAACTATCCTTGTTTTTTCATTCGCGATCACACAGACGAACATGTTTCTGGCAACATTCTGTTACAATTGCTGTTTTTTTTTTTTGTCAAAAACCAAGGTTAATGTCAAAAAGAAGAAAACGTGGTGACATATTAGCATAGGCGGAAGGACTGGGTGCCAACAATCTATAGTTGGGAATGAATTTGTACAATGTTCTCAGATTGCTCCATTTCTTAACCGAGAATTTGTTAGAAGCGTGAAACTTTTTCAACAATCATATTCCATCCAATCTATATATGTGACGCGCAAAATAGAAAGGGGCCTAAGGGTAAAAACCGGTTTTGTTCAGGAGAGCCATTTTAAAGATTTAAATACGTGTATCTTTGGTGTACCATCACTTCATAAAACACGCATATCTTTGGGAAGGAACACTTTTGGGGCATGGGATCGGTCTCATTCGATGCTCAGATGTTGTCCACATCAAAAAAAAAAAAAAGTAAAAATTGATTATTTTTACGCTTTCGTTTTCTATGCGCTGTCACATACATATATAAAATTGTAACGTTACTGATTGACCCACTGACTGACTCACTAATTCATCATCGCACAGCCTAAACGCCTAAAGCTAAAAACTTAAAATTTGGACCAGAGATTGGTCACTCTCTAAATCGATCCACTAAGGCGGGATTTTTAGAAATTCAAATGTTTAGGGGGTAAAAACAGGAAATTACCGTAACCCTTTATCTCCAAAACTAAAAGAGATACAAAAAAAATGTAATAGTTATCGTTGTTCTTTAGAAAAATAAGCGGACAGGTGTCTGGTACTTTTTTGAAATTCGGCCCTTTTAGGGAGTAAACGGGTAAAACCTGAATTTTGTTACTTTTTTGACACCCCATCTATCTTTTGAACCAATAAACATAGAACCAAAGTGTATACCACATTCGAAACTTATCAAAAAAATACGAGTACAAATTTGGTACTTTTTCGAAAATCGTAACTATTATTGGTATTTTTTTTACAAAATATTTGCCTCCATTATTTGACATATTCGTACTAAATTATGGGCTCCCACTACAATACTGAAAATTGTTATACTTTAATGGGGGGAAAAATAGTACCAAAAAAGGAAACACGGGAAATTTGAAATTTTTCATTAGCTGTTTGGTTCTACAACTGGTATTTTTTTAATTAAATTTAACATGCAATCCCCTAGGTGGATAAGAATCTATGAGGGAACTTTTGGTACTTTTTTGTTCTTTAACTGGTATTTTTAAATTTCCGTTAGTATTGTACCTAGAAACATTAAATTCACGATGCAATGTCCTAAGTGGATAAGAATCTATAAGAGGGAAGTTTGTGGTACTTTTTTGTTCATTAACTGGTACTGTTTTTAATTTTCGTTAATATTAGTCTTATGAATATAAAATGTATCTTTCAAAGTCCTGAGTGAAGAAGAATCTCTAAAAGCGCTTTTTTGTACTTCTTTGTTTTTTAACTGGTACTTTTTGAATTTCCGTTATTATTGGAACTAGAAACATAAAATTCAACATGCAATGTCCTGAGTGGATGATAATCTATAAGAGGGAACATTTTGGTACTTCTTTATTCATTAACTGGTACTTTTTGAATTTTCGTTAGTATTAAACCTAGAGAGATAAAAGTTAACATGCAAGGTCCTGATCGAATGAGAATCTGTTAGAGGGTTTTTGGTACTCATTTGCTCTTTAACTGGTACTTTTTGAATTTTCGTTAGTACTGGACCTAGAAAGATAAAATTAAACATGCAAGGTCCTGAGTGAATGAGAATCTGTTAGAGGGTTTTTGGTACTATTTTGTTCTTTAACTGGTACCTTTTCAATGTCCGTAGTTATTGGTTCTAGAACCATAAAATTAAACATGCAAATTCCGAAGTGAATGAGAATCTGTAAGAGGAATTTTTCGGTACTTTTTCGTTCTCTAACTGGTACTTTTTAAATAAACTGGTACTTTTTTTAATTAAATATTTATTTTTGTGCATTAAATAAAAAAAAGCAAGTAGGTTGCTGGTACTTTTACGAAATTCAGCCGTTTTAGGTAGTAAACGGGTAAAACCTGTATTTTGGAACTTGTTTGTACACCATCTAGATTTTAAACCAATACACATACATAGAAATAAAAATTATATAGCATTTGTAACTTATCTAAAAAAAAAAAAATTTGCATATTTGGTACTTTTTCGAAATTCGAACGTTTTAGGGATGCAACATGTACATATGCTTGTTACTTTTTCAAAATATTTTTTCTCCATCTATTTATCTTTCATCGCAGAGCATAAACGTATGAAGTTAAAAGGTTGACATTTGGACCGAAGGCTGGCCTCTCGCCAAATTGATCCTGTTAACCTCACACCTCCTCAAACCTCCTAAACTAAAAGAGTTAAAAACATTAACATTTATTGTTGTTCATTAGAAATATTCGCTAGCTTCATATCTCCTAAACTAAAAGAGATACAAAAAATTTAATACTTAATATTGTTCATTAAAAAAATAAACGAACAGGTGTCTTGTACTCTTTTAAGGTACGGCCTTTTTGGGGTGGAAAGGACAAATAAAAATTATATCACATTCGTAGTTTAGTTTGGGATCATACTATGAAAGTTTTCTTTCAGAAAGTCTGAGTTTTTTGGTGAGAGGGGAAGAGAACATGCTTTTCTTTTCTCCTCTCTCACCCATAAACTCAGACTTTTTGAAAGAAAACTTTCATAGTGTAAACCCAGACTTATCTAAAAAATACAAAACAGATTTTGACCTTTTTTGAAATTTAAACGTCAAAGGTGTAAAAATCGTTCCTAATTTTGTTACCTTTGCACAACATTTTTCTCTGTCTATCTATATAATATAAAATTGTAAAGCTTCTATAATATTGAACTTAGAAACACACAATTATAAGTGCAATGTCCTGTGGGAATATCAACCTATGAGATGAAAAATTTTGGAATTTGTTTGTTAAAACCTAGGAACATAAACTTTGGCATATAAATATGTTTATGAAAGAAAAGGCCAGATTACAAAGTAGCGGGTAAAATGCTAGAATTTAAAAAAGTTAAAATCTAGAAACATACACTTTGGCATAGAAATATGTCTACGAAGGAAAAGGAGACGCTAACGAAGTAGCGGGTTAAATGCAAGTACAAGATATTTTATTTTATTTAGGGCCATTATTACAACTTGCCAACAGTTAAAAGTCGGATTTTGTTGGACTGATAAATAGCTTTGCATTATTACAACTTCCATTTTTTATTGCTGTTATTTTCAATAATAATAATATTTAATAGATGAAAAAATAATAAATGAAGGTTTTATAATGCAAAGCTATTTATCGGTCCGACAAAATCCGACTTTTAACTATTGGCAAGTTGTAATAATGGCCCTTAGTGGTTAAAGTAATCTATCTAGCATTTAAAATTTAATGATCAAGTATGATTGCGTCACCAACCGATCTGTAATATGCCAAACATTACCGTATTTTAGAGCTTTGTTCTGTGTAAATTATTGCTTTAGTAAAATACCTAAAATAGTTTTGTATTTTGTCAAATGTTTAGTATTTTTATATATTCCCCTCGCTCCAATGAGGAGCATAGGTCCTTAATGTTCATTATGTGCGCTGTACTTAATAAAATAGTTACAAATTAAAGCTACTTTTGTGCGAATTGTATTTAGCAGTGGGTTTGGCAGATGTAAAATTCATATACATATTTATTACGCTTGTCTGTCAAATTTCACAAATACAACGTACGTGTGGTTTCATCTGACATTAACTTAACTCGTTCACAACAGGAAATGATATACTAATTTTTACTTCAAATTGCTTTTAATTGTATTTCAGTTTTTTAAGAATGATGCATTCGTAACCAAAAACTGACGAACAACAAACGAAAATTTGAGTACAACTTTTTTGCTTTTGAATTTAATGATCGATTTCATGATCAAAATTCTATAGTGTAAATGTAAAAATAAAATTTTTTTCTGTTAACTGCTGAAAAAATAATAATTTTGAATTTGCACGGTCTTAAATTTCTTTTTATAGAATCTTTCAAATCACAGCAAAGCATACACGCAGAGAAAAAGCATGGTTAAAAAAATGGTTATGGTCCCTGCAATGGCAACAATCAAAATTTTGTTGTTTTTAACAAAACTTTTATTACGATTGATAATATTTTGTTTCTATTTAACAGTAAAGTGTTTACCGCCCTTGAAACTTCAAATATGGTTGAATTTAACAATACAATGTTTTAATAAAATCAAGCTACAACTATACACTTAAACATATTATGGTTACCTTAACCAAATTATTATGACGGCAACCATATTATGCTTAAATCTTAATCCATCCAAAAGCTTTAACCATATTATGGTTGCCTCCTAACATGTTATGGTTAATATTAAATAACAATAATATGTTTGAAACAATAATATTTTAAAAATAATATGATTAGAAAGCAACAACATTCTGGTCGTTTGCATTTTACTTGGTTGGTTATCATTTATTCTATTTTAATTATTGACTAAAATACATAAATTTACGCAGAATAAACTAGTACAACAGAAAATATGAATCAAAGAGGATTTTTTATAAAAGTGGAAAATAACATCTTTTAGAAAAAAAAAATTAAATAAAATTATAATTTGACACTTAACAAACAAATTGCAAAAATGGATGAAATAAATAATCATAATTAGCATGGACATTACTATTGTTACTTCTGACCATAATATGGTGGGTGAATTTTGTAAAACTTCTGCGAAATTTTGACCATATTATGGTTCATTTTGAACATAATATTGTTAGTTTTGACCATTATTATGGTTCATTTTGACCATATTATGGTTGAATTCGTGAAAATTATTGTTGATTTTAACCATACTATGGTCATATTTAAATATAATATGGTAATTTCCAAACATAAACATTGTTAAAATCCAACCATAGTATGTTGCTCTTAGAATATGGTTACCTCCAAACATGTTTTTTTTTCGACGTGTAGCATTTAATCAAATTTCATACTTTTGGAAAATTTTAAGCAAAAATCTTGAAAACATTTTCTAAAATCATTTTTAGTATTTTCTGGCCTTGTCTTATGAGAGATTTAGCTGTGAACAATTTTAAGATCACATTAGACGCTTTGGGTTGCGGTGCTTATGGCTTCTATAAAATAATAATAATGATAGTATAAAAATTTTAAATTCTTAGTAGTGGCATACAGGTTCGAACTTGACAATTTCAAATTCTGTCATCGGAATGTCATAATAATGTCGAGTACATTTAGTAGTGTGCCTTTTATTTATTTTAATTAAGTGTTATGGACGATAAGGGGAGATTTTTTTAAATTAAATTTTAAATATCGTGTGGCTCTTAATCTTAAATTAGATATTCGTATATTGGCGTAGATATTCGCATTCGGGGTCGCAAATATCAAAAATTTATATTTCTAACATCACTATAGTATACAACTGAATGTTTTATCGCCCGTAAGCTTAAAGGTACGGTCCAGTGTTGCTAAGTAAATTTACAGAAATTACCCCAAATCAAAAAAATATCCCCTAAATTTGTACTGAGAACAAATAAAAAAAAACCCAAAATAAAAAGAATAATTTTTTAAATATTTTTTTAAACATACATACCATTTTATTTCATTTAATTTTTTACATATGTATGTATGTAACATATACTTATATAAAAAAAGTTCATTAAAAACGTCTAGTACTTTTTCATACCTCACGTCCACGTGCATGTTTTCATAATTAAATAATTTAAGCTTTCAGAAGACGGAATAAAAATTTGGCATTCATTGCTTAAAGAATATCCAAAGGCCCAATAATAATGTGCTTAAGTTGGCTTAAGCAAATGTGCGAATACATGTTAATTATATAAGGAAACCCATTTCGAACTTAAGGAAACTTTTTGCTAAGTTTAATGAAACTGTCCTTTGCTTAAGCAAGGTGCGAATCTAATCGCACATTCAATATGGAATCAAATGTTTTTTATTTTGTTTTGCTAAACATTTGTTAATTTTTGAGAGTAGGTTAAGCAAGGCTATGCATATTATGGTTAGGCCTTAACTCTTTAAATATTACATTCAACTGTTGAAGTTGCCACTTGGTTTCTTATTTAATTTTTAATAATACTAAACATTGAGAATGCTCGCTCGACAGTTGCGCTCGAAAATAGTAGTGCCAGTTACGCAGATGCTATCCTACTAATATTTGAACATTTACTTGTAATGCAACTTATATTAAATAATCACCTTTAAATTCATTTGGTCTTTTCCATTTTTTTTGTAATTTGGAAAATTTTTAATAATACCAACCCCAAAATATCCCCAAATGCTATTTATACACACTAAATTTCCCCCTAACTATAGGTTACACATCCTGTATTTTTAAAATGAATTTTTTTTTTATTTTAGTTCAAGGGAACTGAAGAAAACATTCTTTAAAATTTTACAGAGCCTTCCTTTTTATTTGGTATTAACTTTGCAAAAATTTGTATGATTCTTATATTAAAAACAAATTATTTAAAATAAGTATTCTTGAAAAATATTAAGCTCTATAAAAATTACTTAAGATAAAGAAATAAAAAATCAAATACGAAGCTTGACTATGTTTCTTCTCTAGATTAAACGATATATACAGGCGTTTCTGCCAAAAAGAAAATTTAAAATTTGTCACACAGTGTTGTATTTAAAATTGAATTTTTATACGTGCGTGAATGACATTTACATATTTATTTTGGTTTTTTTCTTGTTGTTAATAAATGCTTTCTTATTAAAATACTAGCGGACCCGGAGAACTTTGCCTCGCCCCAATTCTAAATGCCAAAATGACACCTGTCAGATTGCGCAAACTCTAAGTCAACGTATAACGCCATCTATAGTATTTTGGCTGAGAACTTTCTATTTTTTCATTTGGAAAGCCATTAAGGAATAATTTAACACAAAATTTCGTACAAAAAAAAATCAATTTTCGATTTTTCCAATTTTCCGACATTTGCAGAGAGATTTTCCAATATTCCGCAATTCCTGCAATTTTCCATGATTTACACTAAGAACTTTCTATTGTTTGATTTGGAAAGCCATTAAGAAATAATTTCACACAAAATTTCATACAAAAATTCGATATTCGCTATTTCCAATTTTCCGACTTTTCTGAAAGGATTCTCCCGTAAAAATCTTCTCCTCGAAAATACGACCAACTGACAAAAAATTTTAACAGAAATGGGCCCAGCCGTTCTCATTTTATGAATTACTATACATTTTTTACACCATTTTTATATGCATATTGGATTTTGCCACGCCCCTTTGCCCGCAGACCGAAAATCAAAAATCAGACTTCACAGTGTCACCCGCCTGAATATTCTGAAGATTCCCTGAAAATTTCATCAAAATCGGCCCAGCCGTTTTGGAGTCCATACGTTACATACCTACATATGAACTAGGGATGCCAATCCCGATCCCGAAAATCCCGGGATTTTCGGGATTTAGCGGATCCGAAATTGTTAACTCAATTGTTTTGTTTAACCTTTTTTTATAAAAAGAAATTCATTATGACATTCCCCATGAGAGGATAGGGAACACAATATTGATCTTTTATATTTATTTGATTAATTCTCTTAATACTGTCATTGAAAACGTAAGAAAATAGTTACACTTTGTTCTTATTTTCAAGCGTGTCCAATAATTGTAAAGAAATTTTAACGTGAGAAGCGCTAAAAATAATTAAAGAAGAAAATTTATTAAAGAAAAAATGTTTTTGAAATGCACAAAACAATTCAATGGTGCACCAAATACAAAATTTAAACTTTACTCTTTACAGGGTTAAGATTATTAAAGTGTTTTCCGAGAGTTGACATCGAACCTACGGTAATTAATGGAGCGATTTCACAATATAAAGTAATGTATTTTATACACTACATAATTCCTACCGCAAGTAGTGGTGGTTATAAAAAAGCGTAAGATTTTATTGGTTAACTAAATAAATTGATTTTTTTAGTTAATTTCGAATTCATATTTCAATTATTTGTTTTAATTAATTTAATAAAATTTTAATAGAATCTTACAAATAAATCAACTTCTATGTTGCGTTGTTCAATTAGAATATTAATTATTTTTTTATTTAGCTTGAATGAACTGAGGTAATTGAATCAAATATAGCTTTTATGGTAATTATTTTTTTATTGAATCAAGTACCAAATTATTTTAAATCGTACGGTTTTTTTTATCATATTTTACAAATTTAAGTAATATTTAACTTTAAAAAAATAAATTAATTATAAAACCTTCGTTTGTAAACTTCTTTTAAAGACGTTTTTCAAATAAATATCTATAAAAAGCATTTATCTCTTAATTTTCAAAAGTCCCGAATTTTTGATTTGATTTTTTGTAATCCCGAATCCCGGGATTCGCGAAAACCAGTCCCGATTGGAATCCCTAAGATGTACATACACACAATCATCGTGTTTTATATATACACTAGCTGACCCGGTCCACGTTGCTGGCCCTAAGCAAACATTAGTGTTGTATTACCACACGATTTAAATTGAGTATTTAACGAAATTTACGGCCTTTAAAATAAAAATCCATGGAATACCTATCATTAAGTTTTTTTACAAAATAACTTACATATGGTGTAGATATGGGCTAATTCAAAAAAGAAACGCATATATTTAAGGCAAATTGGAAATTATATTTATTTATTACTTCATCGTAAGGCCAGCGCATAGACAATGTTTTTTTTTTATTTGGTGTAAAGACCCGTTTTCTGATTTTCTTTCCGTAAAAACCTAAGTTGGACCATGGCGATTATTTTAAAGAAAAAATCGTCCAAATCGGTCAAGCCGTTCTCAAATTTTGCGCTCAATAGAAAAAGTGGGCGTAAAAGTAGGCGTGGTAATTTTTTCTTCCGATGAAAACGTAAAATGAATTAATACGAACAGTTAAAAGAAAAATTAGTCAAATCGATGGAGCAGTTTTTTGATTTTTATTTTCGTATAAATCTCAATCATTATTTAGGAACAATGCATTATCTGAAGAACAAATGTTGTTAATAACATTAAGGTAATATGCTACTGGTGGCAATGACAATTAAAAACGTTTGTTTTGGTTTTTTTAATCATAATTTCTGGTGCTACCACATTTTCAAGTAAATAAAAAAGATGATGCCACTAGATTAATTATCAAAATGTCACTTGTTAAACTACTACTAAAAAACAGAAAGGTAGATTAGAGCCAGTTTATTTTTCTTTTCAGTTTAACAAATAAGCCGTTAAACCAAGTTTAACCAACATCCAAAAAACTAGCTCTAAGTGTCTATATGTGAGAGCATTGGAAAAAACGTCCTCAATATAAAATTGATTTTATTTCTCGACCGCATTCTCTGGCATAATTTTATGTCAAACTGTATGAAAAACATCGTTCAGCCCCAGTTCTGTTTCATTATTAATATGCACAACATTTTAACAAATTATGTGTTTGTTTGCCTGTTGCTAAAAACAATAAGGGTCCTCATGATGTCGCTTAAAATTGCCATTTGTGCAAATGCGCAAACTTACGTGTCTTGTTTCATGAAGCCCCTTTTTTTACTTTTGTGTAATTTTAAACAATTAATGTCAGTTTGTAAGAAACGTCAATACAAAAATAAATTAAAAATTAATTCAAAAATATAAAAAATTTTTTTTAAATTTGTGATTAATATGTATGAGAAATTTGCTTTTAAAAATGCTCAAAGAAAGCCAAAAGACTAATTTACTGAAATTATTGCTAGAATTTATTGTTTGTGATTTATAGACACTTGGATTTTTCATTGAAAACGACGTTAAAATCATTAAAAGATCTGTTTGTATAAATGCACAATTGAACAGCGCAAGTTTACGAGACAAAATTGTTGGGCAAATTTACCAAGTTTGTGTAAATGAATTCTCATACAATTTTTGACAGTTCATTTACGAGGGCGTAAAAATGCACAGTTTGCACAGATTACGAGACTTATAAACGATATCATGAGGACCCTTAATAAATTTTTAACGCAGGGAAAAGTGTAGGGAACATTTTTTTAGTTGTAGGGAAAAAAGGGGTTTTTTCTTAGACACGTAGGGAATTGTTGAAATTTCTCCTGGAATCAATGGCTTAAAATTGAAAATGATGTCGCTTCAGATTTGCTTGCGGTAACGCCTCGATATGTTAGTACATATGCTTGTCCGTTATAGACTCAAGCCGGTTCTGGGTTCACACCAAGAAAGTTTTATTGGTGAGAGGGGAGAGAAGAATAACATGTTCTCTAATTCTCTTACCAATAAACTTAGACTTTCTAAAAGAAAACTTTCATAGTGCGAACCCAGACTTAGAAAGACAATTTCCTGAAGATGGTTTAATGCTATATATTCATTCAAAGCTTGTTCAACGAAGGGCGGTAGGGGGCAATTTCTGACTCTGCGAAACAATATAAGTCTGGGTTCACACTATGAAAGTTTTCTTTCAGAAAGTCTTATTTTATTGAAGGGAGTGGAGGGCGTATTAGCATGTTTTCTTCCCTTCTCGCCTATAAACTTCGACTTTCTGAAAAAAAAGCTTTCAAAGTGTAACCGATTTTAACAAAATTTAAAAGATAAATAGGTCACTATGGGGATAGCGACATAAGCTACATATTTTTCAAAACTAGGACTTCGAGGGGAGGTAGGGGTAATTACTGCCTCTCAGAAACTCTCAAACCGATTTTAATAAAAGTTAAAACATTAATAGATCCTTATTTAGATGGACACATAAGCAATGTATTTTTTTTCAAAAATAGGATAACCAGGGAAGGAAGGGGCAAATTTTGCCTCTTCGGAACCTCTCAGATGGGCACATAAGTTTTCAAATATTTATATCCTATCCTAAGAGGGAATTTCATTTAAAACATAAATAGCTTTGCGCTTTTCCAAAAATATGACCATAAGGGTGTTAGGGGCAATTTCTGACTAAACTAACTATATAACTTATTTTAATGAACCCCCCCATAAATAAAGAATTGTTGCGTAGTACTATTTAATAATTTAATAAAAGCAAATTGTATGTTGTATTAGGTTAAAAGAAATACGCTTATTTTCAACAGAAATTAGTCCTCCAAAAAATCATGCATCCAATGATTCTGTAAGTGAGTATTTTCCATTTTCATAGCAAAACCCATCGCCTAAAGTTCTTTTAGGTCTAAAATAATCGTTGCAAATTGATTTATTAATTAAATTAAAGAACACACTCTTTTAAATTCCTCTCCAACAAAAGTTTTTTTTTCAAAGTCAAAATCATTAATCAATAAATTTTTGTTGCTGTAAAACATTATTTACTTTGCTTTTGAAATTTATTTTTAACTTGTCAGCATTATTGTCAATCAAACTGCCAGCCATAAACTTGAACTTAAGCAGTTTGGTATGACGGTTGGTTGTTGATCTACAAAAAAAAAGAGGATCGACAACACAAAAATGTAGGAGAACTTTATAGAAAAACTAAAGGTGCAAAGCAATGCATTATATATGTACAAAGTTAAATGTGACTGACATACACATACCATAAATGCATACATGCAAGTTAGTGAAGAATGAGGGTGAGGGACCAAGTGAGAGGAGCGAGTGTAAATGTTTGATTTTAAGTCAACATTGCAACACGTAACATGGCAGCCATGACAGTGTACTACAGTGCAGTGAAGTTAAAAGCAAAAGAACTCTTGTTACTGTAGTCGCTGTTGTACTTGTTGGTGATACGTATTTTGAAGTAAAGTTGTCGCAATTATGCCCTATTTTAGCACCTTGGCACTTTTCCAGACAGGCAGTCAGTCAGCCAATCACTTATTCAATAATTTAAATGGTGGTCATATGTTTCTGCAGCAACTATTTTAAATGATTTTTACTCGTTTTCAGTGGTAAATTTATGTGCCAGGTGTTAAAATCTTTTTCACCTACTAAATAAATTAAAGCTGGATAAAACATAGTTATAATTAAAATTTAAGCCGTTAAAGAATTGGGGTATTTTATTTATTTGAATTATTTTATATACATTAGGGGTATAACCAAAATAAGAACCTATCATTACGGTATAAGCAATGTTATACTGATGTTAAAAATCGATATCAGGGGTCATTTCGGTCCAAAAACCTTCGGCACCGAATGCAATTTCTAAAACACCAAACATTTTTTTTTTTTTAAATTTTTATTACAAAGTAAAAAAATTAAAACAAGCTTCATCGAATATTGACACTGAATCGGACATAATGTCTGAAACCGAATCTGAATCTACCTTCATATTATCATTTTTACTGGTGGTATCAAAGATTGTTTCAAAATTATTATTTTCTTTAGGACGTTTTACAATTTTTTTATACTTAAGCATTAACGCTTTTACTTTCCGTACTACCGACTTAAAATATATTTTTGGAACATTCATTTTACTCCACAAATCCATCAGCTCTTTTGAAATAAGTTTACATCTTTTAGTCTTGCACTTTTCTATTTTTGCTAAGAAGTTAATATTAATAAAAATATATGTATTTTTACGTTATATTTTTGTCGCATTATTGTAATATAAATTTTTATGGTGGGTATCCTTCCCTTGTACCGTTTTTTTGGTTTCTTTTTTTGGAATGCAAGGAATCGCCATTTCATAAAAAAAAAACACTAAATGCAAAGACCAGCATGGCTTTCGACGTTAGAATTATGGATTTCCTGTAAAACTGAAAAAAATTATAAGCTAAAACTTCATCGCGATCGGTGCCGAACCTTTTTGAACGCTCGCGAAAAAAGGAAGGCACATTTCTTCATATTTTTTTATGCACTTTCTCACTATGATAGGTCCTTTTTGATATTTGCAAAAAAATGCAAATGGTTATATCCCTAATATACATACATAAATATTTAAAGTTTTTGATGAAGATTTATGACTATTTAATGTTATAATTTAGATAATAATTGGGGGGGGGGGGAGGGGGTGGGTGAATAAATGTCCTTTTTGCCAAAAGCGTTAAATTGTTAAATTTAATTTTGAATTTCAAATCAAAATTTCTTAATTTCATTTAAAATGTTCTTAATTTCATTTGGAATTTTCCTAATTTCAATTTGAACTTGTCAATATCATTTGGAATTTTCTCAATTCCAAATAATACAAAAACATTTATTGTTTCCAAGGCCCATTGAAAAGGTCTGCGCAAGAAGCCTGATGATCATTGTTTATGTTCTTTTTAGTTGTCAAAAGTTGTCTACATTTTGCTTACATGTGCATGTATACGTTTTTTACGTTTATGGTATGCCACACAGGGTAGTAAATTTTTGACAATTAAAAAGAATCGTTTTTTTGTTTTTGTACAAGTAAGCAGACCTGATAGATGGGCCTTGATTGTTTCAAACATATAAATAGAAAATAAAATGACCATAGAAACAGTGAGAAAAAGGCTTTTGCAAATTTGCAGCAGCCCCCTGCTGCAAATGAGTAAATAAGGAAAACTCTCCCTAATCATGGTAGAATAAGTACAAGCTATAGTCATTAGAAAATTTGTTCTCAATTTCAAAACCCATATAACGTCAAACAAAAGAAATTATAGAAAAAAATTAAAACAAGCGTCAAAACCCAAATAAATTGCGTAGATTGTAAAAGAACCGTGAACAAATTTGTAGAGATAGAGCACGGGGCAATACCGCGTATAGATGATATATTGGCATCTATGGTAGGGTGGAGAGTGTACAGATCGCTGTTTCGGAGCGTTCTAGGGAATTGCTAACCATCAACACCCATATTGGGTTATTTCAGATCACTAGATTAGTTTTTGGTCTCAAGACAGCACCACAGATATTTTGTTTGATAAAAGATCGAATTTTGCGGAATATTGAAAATGTTTAAGTTTATTTTAATGATATAATAATTGGGGTTAAATCCGAGGAGCATTGCAAAATTAATTTGTTACGGGTCTTAGATAGGTTATTAGAATACAATGTAAAGGTGAATTTAGAAAAGTGCGAATTTTTTAAATCGGAGATTGATTATTTGGGTTATAGAATAAATGAAGTGGGTATAACACCTAGCCCACAGAAGGTGGAAGCCGTTGTTAATGCTCCAGAACCAGGACACAAAACTCAATTGAACTCATACCTGGGGATGATCAATTATTACAATAAGTGTATTCCTAATTTGTCTGCCGAACTGTATGACACAAGTTTATAATTCTATTATAACGGGCGTTTGGCCAACGGAAAGATCAGGGGAGCTACAGAAATATTATTAAAAAAGGGAATCTCTGGGAAGGGAAAATGGGGTTTTATTTTATGGCGATAGAATGGTAATACCGATTACTTTACGTAATAAGGTGTTGAGATTGATTCATGATCAACATATAGGAATAGTTAGAAGTAAGGCGCTGGCGAGGACAGTTGTATTGTGGCCGGGTATAGATCAGGATATTGAAACATTTAATAATAAATGTGATGTATGTCAGTCTACACAAAATTCAAAGCCGGCTAATCTATCAAATTGGAAGGAGGCGACACATCCATTTGAGAGAGTTCATATCGACTTCTGTTCTGTAAATGGGCAATCGATTTTGATTTTGTATGATGCGTATTCTAAATGGATAAATGGATACCACTGCAGCAGTGGTAAGCAAAAAACTTCAGTCAATATTTTCGACGTTTGGGTTGCCATTTAGTATTGTAAGTGATAATGGGCCACCATTTAGCTCCAGAGAATTTGTTGAATTTTGTAAATCTAATGGTATAGTTCCTCTTAAGTCTCCTCCGTACCACCCCCAATCTAATGGCAGTGCAGAAAGGGTGGTATAAACTTTCAAAAATGGATTGCGGAAATCACTGTTGCATCCAAGAGAGGTCGGCAAATCTTTACAGCTAAGAATTTACCGATTCTTATTAAAGTATAAAACAACTCCGACCTCGTCAACTGACTTAACGCCGCACAGACAGGTTTTTTGGCCCTAAAATTCGCTCAAAATTATTTTTTTTTTATTTACAATTTCATATTAATATTTTATTGGATTTAAAGGTAGATTTCAGTGTAGAAAAAGGCAAAAACACAATAATAAATCTTACTTATTCGTCATTTTCCACAGTATCGTCTTCATTTTCAATATTAATGTTACAAAGGTCATTTTCATGAAGTAAAGTTAAGACTTCAATCAAAAGGGGTTTCTTCTTTTTCGATTTGGTCTTCCTCATTCCTGTCAAAAGAGGGTCTAACGTCAAAAGCAACCATAATCGTAAAATTTCCATACGAAATAATTTTTAATTCGTAATTTTTTTTTCAAATAAAATCTTCTTAACTTCTTATAAATCGTAATTGTTTGCTAACTACCCCGTATAATTCGTAATAAAAACAACAGAAACATTGAAAGAATGATTTTTTTGGCTTGTGTGTGCGTTTTCAAATAAATAAACATCTAAAAAAAATAATTTTTATATATTTTATTTTTAACAATTGTTTTTTAAGTTTTTTTTATCGTTTTAGTAAAAAAAATAAATTGAAAAACCCCGTCAATTCGTATTTATTTTATCGAAACCCCGCTAAATCGAAAACCCCTATAATTTGTAAAAAATATGGCCGGTTCCTTGCGATTACGAATTATCGGGATTCTACTGTAATTAGAATCTATATAAAACTGAAGTTTTATATAAAGTACATACCTGATTGTACACAATCCATGATTGAAACTAACACAAAATCCACTTTATCACCATAAAATAAATATTTTAAGTCAGTAAAGTTTTAAGCGTATCGAACGAACTCATGAACACATTTGGCGAACGGTAACTTCCGACAGACTGCATGCAGCTGGTGAGAGCGCGCCATGTTGGTTCTATTGTTTGGAGGGGTTACCTGACTTTTGAAAAGAAACAGTAAAAAGGGTCTGTGCGCCGGGAGAAATGATTTTTCAGTACTAACCCCGAATGCAACAGCGGAAACCAATTTAAAATCAGTTGAGCCAAAGGTAGGAATAGGACACGTTTCTGAATGTTATCAGAATAAAGTAGTACAATTTGAGAAGGAAGTATGGTACAGCAATGTTTTTTCCAATTTTGTAAAATGGGTAAAGGGAAAGATTATAAGCTAAACTGTTTTCCGGGAGTAGGGTTTATATGGGGCCTAGGGTAAATTACGGGCGGATCTTCACGAAATTTTACAGCGTGATTTCCAGTCGAATAAAACGAATTTCTGCAAAATTGTATATCATTCCATGCATTATTCCACCATTAATGTTAGTTTTTGTAACAAAATGATCAATTGTTTTAGGGTGGTGGTTTCACATTTTGATTCATAGCTCATATCCTATAAAACCGATTTTGCTGGATTTCATTCCCAAACTAAATAGGATAACTGCAAGCAATTTGACACCAATTTGTTCATTTTGAGTTTTTCGACTTAGAATTACTCAAGGATTCAGAATATATTTATTGGGTCTGAGATGAATAATAAAAAAAACCTTCACACAGAAAAAAATCAAGTTAAAAACGTAGAAAACAAGGTTGGTTCATACGTTTTTCATGTTAATTCAACCTGATTTTACAATTACTTGTGTACAACATTTTTTTCTTTTAAAATAACTATTATTCATGTTAATTTAACATTGCAGTAAAGTTAGAGCAAAATGTCATTTATATTGAAATAACAATCCGAATCACGTTGAATGAAAGTTATTTCAAGTTGAAGCAACGTGAATTTCATGTAGAATCAAATTGGTATTTATTTAAGAATAATTCAAAACACTTACCCCTGTAACACATGTTTCATTTATTTTGTATTCTCCTTTGTGAACAGAAGCATCAGCAGAATCGCCCGATATGGTTTCGTCATCATTCTACTTTGAAAACTTGATGTACTATTAAACTTAATAATTTTAATTAAAAGAATACGGGAATTGTCTTCTTTTTCATATTTAACATACTTAACTATGTATGCATGTTAAATAACCAAAATAAACTTTTGATTTTAATATAAAACAGGTTTTTTAATGGATTCAATTTCGAATCCATATTTATTTATATTTAAATATTTTTTTTTAATTTTTTTTATCAGTGAATAATATTTAATAAGCTTGATTTAAGATTATTTTAATATTTTTCATTTAAAATGAATATGAAATAATGATCAATTTAAATAATGGGCATACTTTTGCAAAAATTTACTATGATTCTCAATCAAAATTTTTCCATGTTAATTTTACATTGGTATTTTTTGCTGTGTGTTCACACCGAATGACAAACTTAGTATATTCACACACAACTTATTGTGGTGGAGGGTATACAAATATACTTGTGCCTGCGTTTTGAAAGATAACATCGGAATTTTATTTTAGGGGGGTTAAGGTTTCACTCTTTTGGGCTGCTCGTGCAGCATATCGGAGTATGAAACGATGTGTTCTTAACATCTGAGGTATGTTCAGCAACTTTGTGGAAAATTTAATGGCATTTGCCGTCCCAATTTAACTTATTGGTAATACCTTCCTGTACTTTAAATATAAGAATTATTCTTGTTGTACAGGAATTGAACATTCTTAAGCTTAGTCTAGACGATATGTTGAATCAGCAAATGTATGCTTACACTCATATGTTTAAAAATAATAACAAATGCCTCTATCAGCATATGCAATATGTTAGGTGTCTAGACGATATGCTGAAAATACTAAATTTTTCAAATTCAACATATGACAGCAAATGATATTTCAACATATAAGTTATCATAATATTTTTGTGTCTACACGATATGTTGACTTTCGTATGTTGATATGTATGTTGAGTATTGAGAACATTTGTTTAATAATTAACAATATAAATTTGACAATACTCTTTTTTATTATTTATATTTATATTTTTATTTTATTATTTTTTTTATTTAAAATTTGTTTTCATTTATCGCCTTAAGTGCAAAAATTAATAGTTTTATGTATGTATATTAATACTGAATAAATAAGAATGCTATATTTGGCTGGGTCAAATCCGCAAATATGTTGCTAAAATATCTATGAACTGGATCGATCTAAAAATTACACGACTCAACAAAAAAAATTTCGTTCTTTGTCCTAAAGTTTATTTTGTGATTTTTCAGTTAATTATACACAAAAACGAAAAGAAAATACATTTTTTGTGTATAAAGTTCGCTTTTGTGATAGTTATAGTAAAAATTAAAAACACATATTTTGAAAAATATCGCATAATTATGCAAACTTTATACACAAAAAATGTATTTTCTTTTCGTTTTTGTGTATAATTAACTGAAAAATCACAAAATAAACTTAAGGACAAAGAACGAAAATTTTTTTGTTGAGTCGTGAAATCGGTCTCCTAAATACAAAAGCAAACTTTTTCATGTCGTATATTTTTCTTTCGTCTAATTAAGACCTAATATATCGAAATTTTATGATTTAATGTCAAAGACAAATTTTGTGTTGACCCGTGTTATTAATAAAACCTCACAGTTTTATAACTTGTTGCAGTTCTACCCCTAAGATAAATAATGGGCCGATCAGCAGTATGTTTTATGGGTTTATTTTAATACCCACACCACCATTGTGTCTGTAACACCTAAAAATATTGGTCCTATAACCATCTTTTAGTATACCGATCGACACAATCACTATATGAGTCGATATAACGATGTTCGTCCGGCCGGCTGGCTGACTGTCCACTTTGTAGTATGCAAAGTACATACTTGTTAATCACAATAAACTATAATGATTTGTATCAGTTTAGCCATATAAAAGGGATTTTTTGGTCAATCATTACAAAATTCGGTTGAATTACGTCAAATTTCAATACAACAATAAAAAAATGTTAACTGTTTTAAAGTCCCGCTTTTTACGAAACCTACAGTAAGTTGTATGCATCGTGATATTTCTAGCAATTTAAAGCTAAGATGGACTATATTTTACCACAACATCAATATTTTTTACGGTTTAAGGCGTATTTAAATGATTTCTTAAAGTGGGCTTTATATGAAGCTTATGGTAAATTGTGGGCCGATCTTATCTAAAGTTAGTTGTGAAATTTATAGTTTTATGAAACTATGACAGACCAAATTTTTCTAAAATAGCGTTGTTCGGTACGTCTTAGGCATATTGAATTATTTCTGAGAATGTGTTTTATATGGGGCCTATGGTAAATAATGGAGCGATCATCGTAATGTAATATCTAGCCATAAAAAAGGAGTTATTTCTTGCAAAATTAAATTACAATCGGTTCATTTTGTCACCAATTTTTGTTAGTTTCTTTAACAAAAACATCAATTTTTAAGGGTGTTGGGGTTCTGGTTAAAATAAAGAAAATTAACTCAGCTGAGCGAAGTCAGTGCTCGACATATTTACCATAAAACTAAGAACCCTTATGACCAATCAAAGACCTGCAATAAAGACAAATTTTATTAAGCGGAGCTGGTGTTTGTCGTACCTTAGAGGTAAATAATACCCATATTAATGCAATTACAAAAAGTATGAACATATTTTCACATGTTTACTCACACCTATATACATATTAAATAAAAAGATTTATTAGAATATAAATTTTTAACTTTAATACTTCATGACATGGTACGGTAGTGTCATGCATTATATTATATCAAAGCTTGAAAAGTTCTCTAAAAAATAAAATATGTATGTAAAAAAATACCTTTATTGTCACAACAAAATTTTAAGATTAGAGCCATTTTGGTAAAATACATTAGTAAATAAAAATATTATTAATTTTTGATATTCTTTTATTAGGCTTGAGTTCATCAAATTTAATTTTCATTAAATTATTTTAACTGAGGGAAGGAATTTTACAACTTGGAATTTTTTATTAAAATTTATTGATAATTTTTCTTGTTGGCTAACGGGCACCGCAGTGGTGCAGTGGGTAGAACACAAAGATCTTCTGACGATAGAAAGTGGTGTTTCTTGAAACATGTAAAGATCAACCCGGGTTCAAATCCCAGCTCAGCCAAGAAAAATTATCAATAAATTTTAATAAAAAATTCCAAGTTGTAAAATTCCTTCCCTCAGTGAAAATAATTTAATGAAAATTAAATTTGATGAACTCAAGCCTAATTAAAGAATATCAAAAATTAAAAATAAACAGTTCAACTAAAAATCTAAATTGTTCTTAAAAATATTATTTTTAATTAGCGCTTAATGGGTTAATAATTCGAAATGTTTTATATACCATGCAAAAGGTATTTGGAAATACTTTTCAGCGATACCCATATTGCTTAGATCAAAATTATACTTTAAGAGATATTGGTTAAGAACTATCAACTTTTATGGTCTTTAACTCTAAAACAAAGTTCGTTGGCAAACATTTTTATTTTCAAAGCACTTCTAAATGCATTTTTATGTTCCTTGTTTGGCAATGAGCCAAAAATCTTGATAAGTTCCGGAGTTCTGTACAAAATTAAGCAAGTAATTGAAGGAATATCAAGTTTTATACATTTGATATGCTAACAAATTTACCGTATGCTGAAAAGCTTGCATACGACTTTCAACAAATAACATATTTGTCAACATATGTAGAACATTTGATGAAAAGTAAAAAATATTGTGTCTAGACGATATGCTATAATTTTGAACAAACGTTTGCTGACATCGTTAACAAATGCCTGTCATATGTTGCTGAGCATACATACGTTTGCTGAAAAAATTTGGTGTCTACACGATATGTTGGCACTGAAAGCAAATTGTTCAACATAAATTTGCTGATTCAACATATCGTGTAGACTTAGCTTTATGAAAACTAGAATAAAAAAAAATAAATAAAATATTTTTATGGAACACATCAATCATCTTACTCCCATTCATAACGGTAATTATTTGCCCTATTCTTACAAATCGTAAGAAACACTCGTACCAAGGGCGAGGGCAGAGATGAAAAAATTGTTGACCACGAAGGATGACAGAACAACCCAAAGCACAAAACTTTACACAAACAGCAAAAAAAAAAGCCAAACTCAAGAGTGAATAAAATTAAAATACAAAATACTTGCACGTCATGTATTTAAAATACAAATACGTATTTCAAATACTGCCCAGCCCTGATTGTACTGCATCCTCGTTTCATTCATTTAGTCTACAATGCACAGTGGGGAGGTAGAAATATTATATGTATATGGATATTATCACTGTTTAGAAAACTGTATATAGATTAAAAAAAAAATAATATTATTTTTAACAATTGTAAAAATATTCATTAAAGATATTTTGCAAAAAAAGGGCGAAAAATTGGTTTTTTTAATTTTTTTCAGTTATATAAATATCAAAGAAAACCTTTTTTCCAACTTAGAGAAATCTATACCAAATTACTTTTATTTATTGGGAGATACAATCGGCTTCCTTAAATGGATAATATGGTGGCCCTTTTTTATCCGTTGCGTGAAATATATACACAGAAAACATATTGGTTGGGGAACAACTACACACAAATACACAAAGCAAATTATTGATTTTAATTACCAATATCCGGAATTTCACTGTAAAGAATTTGGTTGTGATTGACACCAATCGTAGTAATATTGAGTATTAAATGAAATAAGTTTTCATCTATATATATTCGAGGTTTTGGTTTCATCGGTTAATAATTGGTTAATTTTGTTATCGATCGGTTACACGATTTATAAAGTTTTTTTTTTATAAATTAAGTCATTTCAATAACTAAATATGTAAAATTATTTATTATTTGCAGTTTATAAGTAAAAAAAAAACAATAACATAACAATTCTTGAACTAAAGCGAGCAAAAAAAAAACATTATTCATAACTATGAAATACATATTTCTGCAAATCTTCTGCAAATCGAAATCACGTGAAATTGAAATCTATGGAGATTTTAAGTAAAATTTTTTTTTAAATGAACGTAGATTTCCGAATTTCAAAAGTAGTTTTGGTAAAGAGATCTGGTCCTTTAAGAATAGAATTTAAAATATGTTCGATTTCAATTTCAAGTTATTTCGATTTTCTGAACATGCCCGGTTATGTAAATATTTATTAAAAAATAAACTGTGAGATCATTTTAATAATATTTTAGATAAATAATTTGGTTAAAATGTTTAGGATTTAAGCGACTCTTTTCTTTAGTTTAAAAAAAATAAATTTTGACTTCGAAAAAATACTTTCACTTAACGTAGGTGTTTAAAACTTCTAATTGTTTCGGTTAATTCTGCTATTGTGTTAATATGGAAAGTTTCTTCTGTTGGCAGGTCATCATCTAACTCATCCTGACAGAACTCAGCACCGAATATTCTGCAAAAAAGTTCATTTCCGAATTCCTTGTATTGTATGAAAAAATTTTTTAAACACAACTTTTTTGGGGAACTTTGGTACAGATAACGATGTAAAATTGTACATGGTTGCGTTCTAGGATGCATTTAAAAAAGCGAGTTGCTTTGCAACCAATGTTTTGGAACTCACCCATAGCTAAAAAACACAAAAAATATGTTTTAATACTACAAAATATTATAATTGTTGCTACGTCAGTTAATCGGTTAATCGACTGAAATTAGCCGGCTTAATCGTTAATCGAAAAAAGCCAATTTTAAATTAACCGATGAGTTAATCGGTTAGTTATTAATCGGTTAACCGAATAACGGAAACCGAATGAATACCCTAATATACATATATAAAATTGTAACTTTACTGACTGATTGACTTACTGACTGATTCACCATCGCACAGCCTAAACGGCTGAAGCTAAAAACTTGATATTTAGGCCGGAGGTGGGTCCACTAAGACGGGATTTTTGGAAATTCGAATGATTAGGGGGTAAATCGTAACTATTTTTGGTACATTTTTACAAAACATTTTTCTACATTCATTGACATATTCGTACTAAATTATGGGCTTTCTTTACAATACTGACAATTTTATACTTTAATGGGGGAAAAAATAGTACCAAAAAGGGGAAATACGGGAAATTTGATATTTTCTTTAGTTTTTTGGTTCTACAACTGGTATTTTTTAATTATCGCTATTGTTGGACCTTAGAACAAAATATTCAACATGCAATGTCCTAAGTGGGTGAGAGTCTATGAGAGGGAACTTTTTGGGAATTATTTATATTAATCGACTGCTACTTTTTGAATTTCCGTTGGTGTTGGACCTACAAATATAAAATTCCTAAGTGGATTAGAATCTATATAGGAACTTTTTGGTACTATTTTGTTCTTTAACTGGTCCTTTTTGAATTTCCGTTACTATAAAACCTAGAATCATAAAATTCAAGATGCAATGTCCTGAGACCAAAACATTTTCTTCATTCTATGACATAACGTACTAAATTAGAGGCGCCCACTACAACATTGAAATTTTTGGCACATAAATGGGAAGAAAAAAGTATCAAAAAGGATAATACGGGAAAATAACTTTCTTGCATTTGCTTTTGTAATATACGGTAGGTACTTTTTGAATTTTCTATAATATTGAACTTAGAAACACAAAATTATAAGTGCTAAGTCCTGTGTGATTATCAACCTATGAGATGATACATATGCTTTGGCAAATAAATATGTTCATGAAAGAAAAGGCCCCATTACAAAGTAGAGGGTTAAATGCTAGAATTTAAACAAGCTTAAATAAAAAAAACATGGCGCAGAAATGAGTTCTGTCGCTTCTGAGAGACTATTTTGCACTTAAAACGGATTTGCAAAATACAAAAACTAAAATATTTTGTATAATAATCTTACATTTTTTTTTTGTTTCAAAATTAATGTAACTTTTGGTAATTTTACTATGAATTCATATCAATTTTAAATATTAATAATCTCTAACGCAGTTATTTTGTATAATAAAAAATAACTATGTATATGTAGTTGAGTTTTAAGATTTTAACTTGAATTTAAATTTTATATTCGTAACGTTTTCGTTATCGCCGATATTTTCTTTTGAGTATCGGAATCGTTTCGGCAAAAAGGCGTATCGTCACATCCCCAGTTCAAATCAAAAATTTCATTCGATCCAATTTGATTTCAACAGTTTAACATTTTTGATATATTTCATATTTCATCTAATTCAGCAACCTTTTGACTAACATCATTCACAATAATTAATTATTTTTATCATATCTATGAACCCGCTAAATGCAGCTGTGTTGTTCAACTTCCTTCAGTTTTTTCCCTTTTCTTACTGTATCCGTTTCGGTATTAAAATTACGCTCGTTTTTCGTGCAATCTTTAAACATAAATTTATTGATAAAAATGGTTAGATTCCGTGTATTTAACTGTTAACTGATTTTATGGTAAAAAATATATGGAAAATCTTGTGAAAAGTTGTGCCAAATTTGAATAGAGAAAATGTCTGTTAAAATGGCCGCCCTCCTTTTTCAATTTAGTATTTTTAATTTTCGGTAGTGTTTTCGCTCAATATGAACTTAAAATTGTAAATTATTACTATAGAACTGTAGTTTTTTTTTACCTTAAAATCGGTTTTCATATGAATAAAACTCGAAAATTTTATATAACCCCACGTCTTCATGCGCTTCCAATTTGAATATGGCATGACCATAACGCCGGCAGAACAACGGTATAAATTTGTTCACGTTCTTGTATATGGCGAATACGTGTTGATGTTATTGTTCTGATTGACCACAGTTTTTGTTATTGTGGCGTTTGGTTGTATACAGAAAATACGTTGAATGGCCAACATCATGGCGCACATGGATGTTAAGACGAATGTTTAGGCAACGAGTAGAATTCATGTGCTACATGCTGTTCTAACCAAGTTGATGGATAGTGGAGGCGGGTAGTTAAAATAACAAGGAAGAAAGAATGGTCGGACAAGTCCTACCCTACACGACACTATATAATAACAAATTCTTGCAATTGTAGACCATTTAGGACCCATGGGCCTGCCAGAACAAAATTCTGTTATTAAGGTTAAGATTTATATACAAGATATCTTCATCAATATAGAATTGTTTTGCCTAAGTGATTTTAGGAAGGGGATTTGAATGGGACCTATTGCGCTAATTTTGGACATACCAGCACAACATTTTGTCATAACGAGTAGCTATCGTTAAACTCAGGCTGTTTCATTGTAGTAATACATGGCAACATGTTCTTAAATGCAACCAAAAAAATTTTGACAATGCATTAATTTCCGAAATGCAACTTTGTAGTTGTCACTGCGCAGGAAAAAGCAAAAAAAAGCATTTAAAATAATGTAGATGCAAACCATCTTCATAGACAATACAACGTAGGTTTAAATTTAAGTACATAATTGGGGGATTCACAAGGTGTGCTATCAAGTCATATCGTCATAATGTCCTAAATAATATTTAACAATTGTTTAAAAAAAATATTGTTGTGTATCAAACAAAATAAATATTTTAATGCTGTGTTTATTGATTCGTCATTACTTTACAGTAGAAATCTTAATTATAAGCGGTAGCCCACAGCAGTCCTATATATTTCTTGTAATTATCTTAGGACATATGACTTTACAACTTTACGACAACCTTGTGAATCCCCCATTAATGTTGTAAAATTCCTTCCTACAATGAAAATTATATTTGATGAAAAAATTTAAAATTACCAGTTCAAAAATCACAATACCTTCTTTTTGCAGTAAATGAAAAAACTGAAAAATTTGCTCTCACAAAAAGCTGTCGTACAAAAAAGTACGCAAACGCAAAATTTGTAAAAATTCTTAAAATAAAGGCAACAGCTGATGGCAAATAATAAATTCTACACTTTTGACGACTTAACTCGTTTTCTTATCGGTATTCGATTAAAGACTTTGTATAACTCGAACCAAGGTAGACTCATTTGGGAGTGTAGACATGCTGCTCTATAAAAATAACCGAGTTGAACCGAATTGTCAAAATTGCCTTCATATAAATTTAACGCACACATGTACAAATTTTGACTCATATACACGAAATTTGACGTTTGTGTTCCAACTTAGGTAAACAGCTGACAAACATATGGGCCAACGAGTTTACCTTGTGTAAATATATACCTTGAACACGAACATTTTTGAAAAATACAAACTAATTATTTTATGTCATCTTTTATATTTGTGGGTTTTTTATTTTATTTGATTTTACTAATTTAGGGGCATGTTCAAAAGAACATGAATATTTTTTTTGCTATTGATTACTTAAATACTCAAATACTTCACACTTTTACAACTCTAAAAATTTAACATAAAAAAACAAGTTTCAAAAGTTGATATTTAGCCAAAAAATGCTTCACAAACAAGTTTAATTAATTAATATTTATTCCCTTGTTGTTTTGGTTTAATTTTGATTTCAACTTTTCTTTTATTTATCAATTTGTTTTTATACCCTTCACCGAAGGTAAAATATAAGTTTGTCATTCCGATTGTAATTTCTACAATATTGATCCTACACCCTATAAAGTATATATATTCTGGGTCCTTATGAAAAGCGAAGTTGATTTAACGATGTTCGTCTGTCCGTTTGTCTGTTGAAATGGGTTTTCCGAAGACCCCATATATGATGGGGGCTAGGTTATTATACATTTATGTCACATATGGTCCGGAATTGTTTGCTATTGAAATTCAAAAAGATCGGTCCACAAATGGCTGAGATATGAGCAAAAAAACACGACTACCTCTAATTTTTCCCAAAAATCCCTTGTGGTTGTGGTATTTTTATTACTTTGCTGTATATCTGGGGAACGGCAAGAGCCAAAGTTTCTAAATTAGGTACATACATTTATGTTGTCAATACACAACATCCTAAAAAATGTGGGCGGGATTGGAGAAGTGGGCGTGGTTAAAATTAAAAATTTTATAAAAACCTACATTTTAGGGCTGCCATATGTCCTATGGATATGACTTGTATACCAAAATATCGGACATTTTTAGGAGAACATATTTTATAAAAAACTCGGAAAAATCGGTTTAGATACGAAATAGTTATGGCCAAAATAATATATATTCTGGGTCCTTATGAAAAGCGAAGTTCATGTCCGGTTGTCTCTTATTTTTGTGAAGGGACAAAAATTATGGCTTTTTTAGCTCACAAATTTTATGGTATTTATTGTTTAAAAAAGATTTCTGGCATCCCACAGTGGTCCAAATGCTTAACCTAGCCGGAAGAAAGTCATAACTCGCTTTTGAAAAGCCGCATTGACATGAAACTTTGCACGTTCATAGATTTTATCAATAAAAACACTCACTAAATAAATGGGCGCAATCGGTGAAATGGGCGTGGCAAATTTTTTGTTAAAAAATAAAAACAAATAATATACCTGTATTTTTGTAAAACATCATTTATTTATTTATCTAAAATTTCGAATTTGTATCACAAATTGTAATCTGCATTAATAAGTGCCGGTTCACACACGTCAAGTTTGACTCGTCAAGTCTTGAGTTTTTAGGAGAGAGGGGAAGAGAAATGGCATTCCCTTTTCCCTTCTCTCCTAAAAGCACAAGACTTGACGAGTTAAACTTGACGTGTGTGAACCGGCACTAAGAGCTATAGAAAGAAATAATGTTTTCAATTTAATGAAATACGAATATGTATATACATATATAATCCAAATATTCAAAATGTTAAAGGCAAGTCAAAGACAACTGAAAATTATTCAAAAAACAACGGCCTGTGGTGAACAAACACAACAAATCGAAAAAGACAATATGTTTTCTTTAATCTGATTCAATTTTAGAATCGAGGAACGACTCTGTTAGAGAAGCATCTGAAAGTAACGCAATAACTTCTTCGCCCAAAGGCTCTGTACTGCGAGAATGAATAGAAGCCTTTGTTGAAAAAGAAGAAATAAGAGGATCTGAAGGCAAAAGCAGATAGTGAAAAAGATCATGCATTGTTTTTTCGCGGGACATTTTTCGGGTGTGACTCCCGTATATTTCGGAAGGCTTTGTTTCTAGATTTCAATGGTTCTTCCGACAACATTCCTATAGGATGTGCTGCATATTGGATAATATCTGCACCATGAATGAGGACTTCGTGAACACTGGATGGCATGTAATACCATGAATACAATTTCATTATTCTGAAGCCCGATCTTATCAAAAACATGTGATACAACAGCATTTAGTTTCTTATTTTGTTGTTTTTCACTATACCAAGCATCAAATAGTTCCCTCTTAGTAATGGACATTTTAAACTGTAAACCAAATAAAAAGCATTTAAGCAAAAACTGGCAGCTTAATTTGAAAACATTGACAAACTACCATTATACAGATTACAAAACCACAAATAATAGAATTAAAGTCTTATAAATTCCCATTTAAAACTCTAGTTGAATTTGGACATTGAACAAAATGTTAACATATAAGACACACACGTACAAAACTGCATTTTTTTCTAAACAAAACATTTTATTTGAAATATAAAAATAGAAAAATTTGTTCCTACCTTAAAAAACAAGTAAAAAAAAGTCTTGTTTTGCTACAATTTATGTGTAAATAACCTGTACACATAAAAGCAAATGTGACAGTAGGTAAAATGTTTGGGTAAGAAGATGTGTTTTATTGATGTATTAATGAAACATTATTGTTTCGCACTATTTTTATTGCTTACTTTTTTATGCTACAATTATTTGACCGAGCCCAAAGAGTTAAGGCTCAGTAAGTCTTTACTTTCTGTTCTGTTACGAACCAGCTGATTTGTTTTTGTTATTAAAAAACCTGTGAAATTGATTAGTTGTTCTGTTCTGTTGCGGTTCAGTTTGATAAAATCAAAAACTTGTAAAGTAATTGTAAGTGACCGCAAAATAAATAATAAAAAATACATTAATTAAATTTTATTTCTTCAAAGTTATGTGCATAAAAGTTATTGGAATAAAACAATGGATGGTGCAAAACTAATCACCCCTATCGCGAATGTTATGGGAATCTGTTATATGGGAGCAAAGCAATATTCCTATCCCCAACAAATCGGTATCGCAAATATTTTGGGAATACAAATGTCTATTGTGAATTATTTGTCAGTGCTTTATAAACAAAAGTCTCTATTGTGAATAACTTGTTAGTGCTTGCATTGTGAAAGAAAAAATATAAAAATTAAAATACTAATAAAATAAATAATGAATTTTGTTTATCTTCATTTTCTTTATTAACAGTCCTTCAATAAAATGAAAAAGCAATTTAATTTAGTCCAACCTTAAGCCTATAGTACACGGAATGTAAAAAGCTACATGCGCATGTGGTTCTGACGTAATTTTGTCGTCATCACACAACACGAACTTGCTATTGTGGCTTTGAAGTGACGTCAACATTACGTCAGAATCACATGAACATGTGGCTTTTTACATTCCGTGTACCTACTATAGGCTTTAGAATACAAATTAAAATCTACATGTTCCCTTTTCGCTCACATTAACACTTGTTGGGAATTTATTTAGTATAAATACTCGCGGGAGTAAGCATTGGCGATAGAAAATTATTCAAGTTTGGGAATTCATTCCCAAAAAATTTGTCATGGGAATCATTCACAATACAAAATAAAAAAATGTGGGAATATTTTCATGGGAGTAGTTGTTTGCGATAGGGGTGAATAAATTTGTCATAAATGGCTAATAAGTTGCTACAGAAAAAGTAACTTTTACAATTTTGAAACAGAACGGCGCGAAACAGAACAGAAACAGAAAGTAAAGACTATTTCTGCCTTTAACCTTACTAATTTATGGTAACTATTTAACGTAACGTTGACCTGCCCCCTGTCCAGTCAAACGGTAGGCCGTCGTACTGTTCAATTAGGAACTTGTGTAGATTTTGCAATTAGGGAAAAAGTAGTTAATCGCGAATTTTTTTCAATTTGTTTAGACGAAAGCACTGACAAAAATTATCTGTGTGAACTTGTAATTTGTATTCGATGCGTAGACAGCGAATACACTATTTTTGACTCAATGTTTACTTAAGAATAATTTTATGGAAAGGTAACTGGCACGTTGTTGTATGATGTTGTCAGAGAAAAGCTTCTTTCCATTGTAGACATAAACAAATTTGCAGGAGTCTGCACAGATGGAGCCAATGTAATGTTGGGTAAATATAATGGACTTATAGGCCAATTAAAAAAACACGAATTTGCAGTTCATAATTTTCACTGCATAATTCATCAGACCGCTTGCATCGAAATTCATAAATGATACCCCAGCTATGAAGACAGCAGAGGATATAATAAATAAAATTCGAGGCGGACATCAAGCGCTTATCCACCGGAAATTTGTAACCTTTTTGAAAAACAAAAATGCTGTGAATTGTGACCTGAAAATGTTTACAGAAGTTCGGTGGCTAAGTCGCGGTGATTGCCTGAATAGACTTTATGATTTAAGAGAAGAAGTTCTTCAGTTTCTAGAAACTGAGAAAATAGAAAAAGTTTTAGTCCAGTGCTTAAAAGACAATAATTTTATTTTAGACTTAGCTTTTTTGGCAGATACGACAAGTATGTTAAATGAACTTAATTTGGAATTGCAAGGAAAGGAACGCAATATATGCGACTTGTCAAAAATCATTCACAATTTTAAAATAAAACTTTTTCTAATTTTTTCCCAATTTAAAAGTGGTGATTTTTCCAACTTTCCAAAAACTTCACTTGTTTACAGAAATCTCGAAATCGACAAAAGATATGAATATGCCGAAATATTTGAAACACTTTTTAATAATTTTCAAGACAGGTTTAAAGATTTTGATATATTACAACCGCTATTAGATCTTTTCGAAAACCCTTTTCGTTGCCCCAGACGAAACTAATATTGTAGAGTTCTGGAAAGATTTGGATGGCGAGTTCTATCCTGAACTAAAAAAAAATTCATTGAGGTGCCTCTCTTTATTCGGCACTACTTACCTATGCGAACAAATTTTTTCGGATTTAAAATTTATTTCGTTGCTTGGAACGTAATGAATTAAGTTTATCCCATTTGAAAAGCATTCTACTATTACGAAACTGCCATAAAAGTATAAATTTAGAAGATTTTAAAACTGCACTTTTTTTTCTATCAGCTGTGATTTGCGTGCAATATTTATTTTTTATGAATTTTTAAAACATAAAAATATTTAATTTTTTACAATTGTTTGATAAGATATTTAAAACCGATTTAGAGTCAAAAAGCTTCCGAATAAAAAAAAGTGTAGTTTTAAAATCAGCGACATTGAATTGGTAAAGAATTGCTACAAATTTTTTATCAACACAAAAAATTTTTAATTTTGTACCTTTGTGTTATACAACTTATAAAATATATTACTAACATTTTATTTCGGCTGTAAATAAATGCATTCTCTCAATTTGCTTACTCTCTGGTACTCACTAACACACAACCAAAAAAATTTTGGAAATCCCTGGTTTAAACAGGGGTTTCCATTTCTTTGCACAATTGTGCAAACCACTACAAACACATATTTTTATGCTCTTCAATTCAGTCGTCGGTGTGACTTCGACAAGTGTACATGTTTAGCGGATGCTATATTATTTTGTTTCAGCTTACACTCAAAAATATTGTGCGGTCAAAAATGCTTTTGGTAACATCCAATGCCTTGCGTGCAATATTTAGAGTCTAAATTTTAAGACTTAAATGCAGAGTTATATAACATTTCTATTTAATTTTAACATAATTCAAATTGTTGAAAATATTTAACAGCAAAGCTTACGTAAATTTTATTAAGTAACTTTTTTTAACAATAACATTTACTGCAACGTTTAAGCTAACGATATGTGTTTTGTTTGTGGAAAAAATTCTTTGATACCTGTAAAAGGGTCCCTTTTGCTTTCTTTAAAAACCCGTACCTAAATGCAGAAATTATTAAGAAAAACAAATAGCCAAAAGAATTTGTTGGTATTTTGCTTTTAAAAATATTTTGGTTTCTGTACCAATCGCGTCGGTGGGTTTTTTCTTTCTTTGAAAACACTTTTCTCAATTAAGTAGAAATATTTAAAAAACAAGTAAAAAAGGTCTTGTTTTGCTACAATTTATGTGTAAATAACCTCTGCACATAAAAGCAAATGTGACAGTAGGTAAAATGTTTGGGTAAGAAGATGTGTTTTATTGATGCATTAATGAAACTTTATTCTTTCGCACTATTTTTATTGCTTACTTTTTTATGCTACAATTATTTGACCGAGCCCTTTCTATTCTGTTACGAACCAGCTGATTTGTTTTTGTTATTAAAAAACCTGTGAAATTGATTAGTTGTTCTGTTCTGTTGCGGCTCAGTTTGATAAAATCAAAAACTTGTAAAGTAATTGTAAGTGACCGCAAAATAAATAATAAAAAATACATTAATTAAATTTTATTTCTTCAAATTTATGTGCATAGAAGTTGTTGAAATAAATGGCTAATAAGTTGCTACAGAAAAAGTAACTTTTACAATTTTGAAACAGAACGGCACGGAACAGAACAGAAACAGAAAGTAAAGACTAATTCTGCCTTTAACCTTTCTAATTTATGGTGACTATTTAACTTCAACATTTTTTATTTTTCGAATTTATTCTATGAGCTAAATTTCAGTTATGTATTTTATAAAGCTTTTTGTAATAGTCATATTCCTTCAATTTTTCAGAAATGACTTTATACACTATCAGACTATTATATTGAATATAATATAAAGTAACCTTCAGAAGGAAATAATTCCCAGTTTCTATTTGTAACTATTTAACGTAACTTTGACCTGTTATTATGACTTTATACATTTTTGCAGGCAAACTCATGTGTGCATTTGGTATTTTCTAAAAAGTTCTGATACCATTAGCTAAAATTAAAATGTATGCACAGATGTTTGAAGTATGAGCAACCCAACACCGTGAATACCATTTCTATATTACTTACCACTATGAATACCCTAACTGTTTACTAAAATAACTTTTTCACGTTATAATTCTCATATTGAATTGAAAAAATGGTTATTAGAAGATGCAATTAATGAACCAAAATCAATCTCGAAATCGACAAAAGATATGAATATGCCGAAATATTTGAAACACTTTTCAATAATTTTCAAGACAGGTTTCAAGATTTTGTAATTTTACAACCGCTATTAGATCTTTATGAAAACCCTTTTCGTTGCGATGTAAGCAACTGCGAATTTGATATTCAATCAGAACTAATCATACTACGAAGCGAAGTAAATGCCCCAGACGAAAATAATATTGTAGAGTTCTGGAAAGATTTGGATGGCGAGTTCTATCCTGAACTAAAAAAAAATTCATTGAGTTGCCTCTCCTTATTCGGCACTACTTACCTATGCGAACAAATTTTTTCGGATTTAAAATTTATTTGTTCCAAGCAACGTAATAAATTAAGTTCATCCCATTTGAAAAGCATTCTACTATTACGAAACTGCCATAAAAGTATAAATTTAGAAGATTTTATTTTATAACTTGTATAACACAAGGGAAAAAAATTAAAAATTTTTTGTGTTGCTAGAAAATTTGTAGCAGTTCTTTACCAATTCAATGTCGCTGATTTTAAAACTGCACTTTTTTTCTATCAGCTGTGATTTGCGTGCAATATTTATTTTTTATGAATTTTTAAAACATAAAAATCTTTAATTTTTTACAATTGTTTGATAAGATATTTGAAACTGATTTAGAGTCAAAAATCTTCCGAATAAAAAAAAGTGTAGTTTTAAAATCAGCGACATTGAATTGGTAAAGAATTGCTACAAATTTTTTATCAACACAAAAAATTTTTAATTTTGTACCTTTGTGTTATACAACTTATAAAATATATTACTAACATTTTATTTCGGCTGTAAATAAATGCATTCTCTCAATTTGCTTACTCTCTGGTACTCACTAATACACAACCAGGGATGTTAGATGTGACGATTTTACGTCAATTTGACGATTTTTTTCGATGAATTTACCAAAATGACGATTGACGATTTTTGATGTAGAGTCTCTAATGTTTTGACGATTTAATCCCGTCAATAAATTTACTTTAAACTTTAATCTGGCATCAATTTTATAACACTTTAACGATTTTTTTGAGAAAATACAATAATATGACGATTGACGACTTTTTGACTAAAGGTAATAGTGTTATGACGATTTTCTGGCATCGATAAAACACAAGAAATATTTACAATTATATTGAAAACAGTCCAAAACTTAAAAATCAATTTTTCGAAATACAAAAATTTTTGGAAATTAAACAAAAAAATTCCTCCCCCATCACAAACCAGGTGAATTTCATTAGAAGCATAAGTAATTCAAATTCTACAATTTTAGAAATGCCATCGGTACTGCAAAAATATACACTAGAGCCCCGATTTGCGTCAGTCCTATCTGGTCCGCTTTTAAAAAATTGGTTAAATCCACTTTGCGTTTTTATGATTTCGATTTGCGTCGCCACATACGAATGCATTTTTCGATGAAGTCATAATCACATGTGAAGAATTTTTCTATTTGTGTGTAAAAAGGCAAATCCCATTTAATTCTGTTGGTTAGTTATTCTTAGTAAAATTGCGTGTTAGGAAGTTTCTTTTTAATAAGAAGTTGTGTAGAGAAATGAATGCAATGAGAAAAAAATTTATTAGTTTGGAACTAATATTGGACGTAATAAAACGTTTCAAGTCGGTTGATATAGACCGAATCCTTGGTTTTTAGCACCTTTAACAATAAAAACAATTTGCAATAGAGATTGCGCCAAAAGTTAATCATTTAAAAATAGCTCGAGTTAAAAGCAAATGAGATTTTATTTATTATTTAATATTTTTCTGAATATGGATAAATCAAATAAAAAATGCATTTATGAAAATATATTTTTTCTTATGTTTTCTTTTTAAATGATAAATATATTCAGCTCACTTGCTGAAATAAATAGAATAAAACTTAACCATATTACTTTCTTCTTCATAAATAGAATCTTGCTAAAAATTTTTATTTTCGAACCAATCCATGCAATAAATTGTCTTTAATTTGTAAAATTTATATATTTGACGTCTTGTAAACGATTTTGTTCAATTTTCGTGACGATTTTGACGAATTTTGTTAAAACTTTTGACGATTTTTGAGGAAAAAAGTCTAACAACCCTGTACACAACCAAAAAAATTTTGGAAATTTTGTAGCAATTCTTTACCAATGCAATGTCGCTGATTTTAAAACTACACTTTTTTTTATTCGGAAGCTTTTTGACTCTAAATCAGTTTCAAATAACTTATCAAACAATTGTAAAAAATTAAAGATTTTTATGTTTTAAAAATTCATAAAAAATAAAGTGAGACGACATGTCTTCGTTTTTTAACGACGTGCTTTCGTTTTTAAACGACTTCAAAACTAATCCTCTTGAGTATACCATGGAGTAGTTTTAAAACTACTCCTTAGTGGTCCAAAGGTGGGTTATATACCATGGAGTAGTTTTAAAACTACTCCTTAGTGGTCCAAAGGTGGGTTATATGATCCTCTCCTAGGACATCGTAATGTTAAATAGACCAGGTTTTTTCCATACGTTTGGGTTACTTTTGGACTAGTCCTGGTCCTTTGTGGACTACTCTTTACACGCGTGTTTGGACTGGTCCTATTATTTGCAGGGATTGTGCAAAGCAATGGAAACCCCTGGTTTAAAACAAGAAAGCATACTTGAAACAGAAGTTAAATAAACAAAAAATGTACCGTTATGCACTGTGGGCACTTGTCAACTTATTATCAAACAAAATATTTAGTTTCGAAATAGTAAAAAAAATTACTTTCTTCCGGCTAGATGGAGAATTTGGACCACTGTGCATCCACGACTTCGCCCCTTAAAAACGCAGTTCTGTAAATTCAATTTTGCATTACTTTTTTAGCATTCCCCCGGTCTAATTTCGTCAATAGTTCCTCGAATGTTTCCTTCTAGGTGATCGATCATTGCATAGAGCAGAAATTTGACATACCCCACTAAAACTGGTCCAAAGGTATCAAATCACACGGTAGGTAATTAATTCATAGGCCCATTTCATGATATGATTCGGTCACCATAGGTCTGGCTCAACTAATTGATGGTTTCACGTAGAATGTTGCGCTGTCTTGTTGAAACCCTTTCTCCTCCAAATGATTTACAATGATATGAGGAATAAACAAATCACGTATCAGATGTCTGTAGCGTTTTCCGTTCACGGTAATGTTGCCACTGGCTTCGGACTTAATGACACATGGGACGATGACGCCTTCGGCGTGTAAGCCGCACCAATCAATAATTTTTTCAGGATGTAACGGAGGTAGAGTTGTGTCGTTCATGAACGAACTCGTTCAATTGAACGGATCAGTCAGATGAACGATGAACGGTCGTTCAGTTTCATCGGTCAATTTCGTTCAATGGTTCACTTGGGTCTTTTTAGTAAGTCGGTCACTTGGTTACCGAACAACTGGTTGAAAAGAAACAACAATACTATTGTGGTCCATTTGTGATGTCAGTAAAATATACTTATTTCATTTCCTCATTGCTTTACACATTTTCATAATACGGTCAGGGTTGTCAAGTTTCTTTGCGACCTAATATTCAATTTGGCGACATGGCGATTTTTTGGCGGCTTATAAAATAAATGTCGATTTTGTTGGTTATTTGATAATGCTATGTTCACACTTGGGTTTTTAGACGCGTTTAAGCAAAATGTTATTACATATGAGATGAATAAGATAACAGATGATTAGGAAAAAAATTAAAACTGGAGAAAAATACTTTTTAAAGTTATCAGAAGATTATTTTTAACATAATTATGATGAAATTGTAAAAATTTATGAATTACTTCAGGAAAAAAAAAACATTGTAAGAAAAGATAAACTCACTGTTTATTGTTGGTGTTTTGGTTTGGCTTTGATATTGTTACAAGTAAGACTTTGAGTGTTTATAATACTTATTCGCTTTACGGTTTTATTTGTATAATATGTTTGGCCTTTCTAAAATCTTTGGAAAAGGTTTCCTGATGAGCTGGCCTAAGCAACCAGTGAAATGCGCATAGAAGCTAGCTTTCCCTCAACAATAAATTTCAGTGTATTTATCAAATATGAAAAACTGGGAATTTAGCACGTCATACGAAAATCGTATTAATAATAAATTTTGTATTCCCGAAAATAACATTGAAAAAAAGAAAATTTTACTTAAAAACTTTTACTATCAACTTTATTTACACAATTTATATGATTTAAAGCTTGTTGCGAGATTTAAATAACTTGCGGCCAATTTCACCAAGTTTAGTTATAACTAACTTTTACTTGAACTTCCAGTTAACAATATGTTTTTGACAGTTATAGCTGATAGTTAATTATAACTGAACTTGGTGAAATTGACCGTTGATGTGATTGATTTTAACTACTAAGCTTCTCAAACAAAGTAAATACAAGTTCTTAAATCTCGCGACAAGCTTTCATATATAAAAAAATTGTGTATTTACAAGCAACATGCTTTTAAATCATATAAATTGATTAATGACATTATAAGTTCTAAAAACAGGCAGTAAAAGTTTTTAAGTAATTCTTTCTCATGAAATAAAGTTACATTAGCATTTAGAATATGAGAACACCAAACAAGTATTAAAGCCGCCACGTTTAGCGAGAAATCAGTACATATGGCAGCCCAGATTGTACTATTAAATTTTTTAAACAATGTGGCAAATTGCCACTGGCAATGTGTTAAAAGAAACAAGTATAGTATACTGGTATAACATAAGCACTATAATAGGCTGTTTCTTTTCAATCCGTTGTTTGGTAAACGAAAAAACAACTGCGAATTTTATTTGCGTTTGCTATACATTCTTGGGTACAATCAACAATTTTTGCAGTAACTGAATGTAATTTACTAAAATTATTTTCCGTAAAGTTAAAACTTATTGAAAATTTTGTTATATTATAATTAATGTGCTGTTTTCACAACATATAAATTTTACTACACATTCAATCACTTGTGTTGTGAAAACAGCACATAAGCTAATTCTTTAACTGTTTCTTCATGTTGTTCCAAAAATAAATATGTTCAGTTATTTGATATGCTTAAAATAAAACTGAAATGGGTACTTAACTGCAAAGTTAACAGCCTGTTCAACGATTTCGAACGTCAACGTTCGCATAGAAAATTATATGTAAAACAAAAACAATATTCGAAAATTTGTTTTTGTTTTAAATGTAGTTTTCTATGCGAACGTTGACGTTCGATATCGTTGAACAGGCTGTAAGGCTCAGTTAGTCTTTACGTTCTGTTCTGTTACGAATCAGCTGATTTGTTTTTGTTATTAAAAAAACCTATGAAATTGATTATTATTTCTGTTCTGTTGCGGTTCAGTTTGCTAAAATCAAAAACTAGTTAGGTAATTGTAAGTGACAGCAAAATAAATAACAAAAAATACATATTTATATTAAAATAAACTATTTTTTGATTTAAAGAATTCATAAAATTTAATTTTTTCAAATCTATGTACATATGTGCATAATTGTTATTTAAATAATACAATGGACGGTGCAAAATTAATAAATTTCTCATAAATGGCTCATAAGTTGCTACAGAAAAAGTAACTATTACAATTTCGAAACAGAACGGAACAGAACAGAAACAGAAAGTAAAGACTAATTCTGCCTTTATTTTAAATTATTTTATTATTTACATACCTACATATATGTGCACATAGTAAATAAAACAACAAAAATTTTTCGCCAATTTGGTAGGTCTGCCTTAGTATGCAATTCAAATCGAGTTAAAATTAACTGAAAATACCTTTTAATGTATTTTTTGTAGTTTGTATATTTTAAGTTTAAAATAACAGAAAAATTTATTTATTTTTAAAGCGTTTCTCCGTTTAAAAATTAACATTAAAAAATAGCTGTAAAATTGCTTTATTTTAAATGAAATCATCCGTTTTCTAATCAAATTTTCAATTATTCAACTTAATATTCTTTTGAATTTACCTACATAGTATTTTGAGTGTAACATCACACAAGTATGCTATACTTGTTTCATTTATCACATTACCGTATTCACTCAGTTGTGAATGAATGTTTTGCCGTACAAAAACAATTTGGCCTGTTGTTTTTGTCTTGTTGTACATAAAACGAACGATTGAACGGATGAACGAACTGACCGGGTTCAGTTCAACGGGTTCAATTTGAATGATTGAACGAAAATGACCGGTCACTGAAATGAACGATTTGGCACAAGTCTACCGGTCATATAACTAGTAAAATGACCGGTAGTCTCCTTGTAGGGTATTTTTTTAAATGTTTAAACAGCGTTGGTCATCATACCATATATTTTTCGAGTTATCATCACTTACTAAATACAAGGAATAATATGAATTTGGCAGCAGCATGGTGTAGACTGGAAACTACGACGCAACGTATTGAGTACTATTGGTTAGACTTGTGCCAAATCGTTCATTTCAGTGACCGGTCATTTTCGTTCAATCATTCAAATTGAACCCGTTCGGTCAGTTCGTTCATCCGTTCAATCGTTCGTTTTATGTACAACAAGACAAAAACAACAGGCCAAATTGTTTTTGTACGGCAAAACATTCATTCACAACTGATTGAATACGGTAATGTGATAAATGAAACAAGTATAGCATACTTGTGTGATGTTACACTCAAAATACTATGTAGGTAAATTCAAAAGAATATTAAGTTGAATAATTGAAAATTTGATTAGAAAACGGATGATTTCATTTAAAATAAAGCAATTTTACAGCTATTTTTTAATGTTAATTTTTAAACGGAGAAACGCTTTAAAAATAAATAAATTTTTCTGTTATTTTAAACTTAAAATATACAAACTACAAAAAATACATTAAAAGGTATTTTCAGTTAATTTTAACTCGATTTGAATTGCATACTAAGGCAGACCTACCAAATTGGCGAAAAATTTTTGTTGTTTTATTTACTATGTGCACATATATGTAGGTACGTAAATAATAAAATAATTTAAAATAAAGGCAGAATTAGTCTTTACTTTCTGTTTCTGTTCTGTTCCGTTCTGTTTCGAAATTGTAATAGTTACTTTTTCTGTAGCAACTTATCAGCCATTTATGAGAAATTTATTAATTTTGCACCGTCCATTGTATTATTTAAATAACAATTATGCACATACATAGATTTGAAAAAATTAAATTTTATGAATTCTTTAAATCAAAAAATAGTTTATTTTAATATAAATATGTATTTTTTGTTATTTATTTTGCTGTCACTTACAATTACCTAACTAGTTTTTGATTTTAGCAAACTGAACCGCAACAGAACAGAAATAATAATCAATTTCATAGGTTTTTTTAATAACAAAAACAAATCAGCTGATTCGTAACAGAACAGAACGTAAAGACTAACTGAGCCTTACAGCCTGTTCAACGATATCGAACGTCAACGTTCGCATAGAAAACTACATTTAAAACAAAAACAAATTTTCGAATATTGTTTTTGTTTTACATATAATTTTCTATGCGAACGTTGACGTTCGAAATCGTTGAACAGGCTGTTAACTTTGCAGTTAAGTACCCATTTCAGTTTTATTTTAAGCATATCAAATAACTGAACATATTTATTTTTGGAACAACATGAAGAAACAGTTAAAGAATTAGCTTATGTGCTGTTTTCACAACACAAGTGATTGAATGTGTAGTAAAATTTATATGTTGTGAAAACAGCACATTAATTATAATATAACAAAATTTTCAATAAGTTTTAACTTTACGGAAAATAATTTTAGTAAATTACATTCAGTTACTGCAAAAATTGTTGATTGTACCCAAGAATGTATAGCAAACGCAAATAAAATTCGCAGTTGTTTTTTCGTTTACCAAACAACGGATTGAAAAGAAACAGCCTATTATAGTGCTTATGTTATACCAGTATACTATACTTGTTTCTTTTAACACATTGCCAGTGGCAATTTGCCACATTGTTTAAAAAATTTAATAGTACAATCTGGGCTGCCATATGTACTAATTTCTCGCTAAACGTGGCGGTTTTAATACTTGTTTGGTGTTCTCATATTCTAAATGCTAATGTAACTTTATTTAATGAGAAAGAATTACTTAAAAACTTTTACTGCCTGTTTTTAGAACTTATAATGTCATTAATCAATTTATATGATTTAAAAGCATGTTGCTTGCAAATACACAATTTTTTTATATATGAAAGCTTGTCGCGAGATTTAAGAACTTGTATTTACTTTGTTTGAGAAGCTTAGTAGTTAAAATCAATCACATCAACGGTCAATTTCACCAAGTTCAGTTATAATTAACTATCAGCTATAACTGTCAAAAACATATTGTTAACTGGAAGTTCAAGTAAAAGTTAGTTATAACTAAACTTGGTGAAATTGGCCGCAAGTTATTTAAATCTCGCAACAAGCTTTAAATCATATAAATTGTGTAAATAAAGTTGATAGTAAAAGTTTTTAAGTAAAATTTTCTTTTTTTCAAAGTTATTTTCGGGAATACAAAATTTATTATTAATACGATTTTCGTATGACGTGCTAAATTCCCAGTTTTTCATATTTGATAAATACACTGAAATTTATTGTTGAGGGAAAGCTAGCTTCTATGCGCATTTCACTGGTTGCTTAGGCCAGCTCATCAGGAAACCTTTTCCAAAGATTTTAGAAAGGCCAAACATATTATACAAATAAAACCGTAAAGCGAATAAGTATTATAAACACTCAAAGTCTTACTTGTAACAATATCAAAGCCAAACCAAAACACCAACAATAAACAGTGAGTTTATCTTTTCTTACATTCCCCTACAATTGGTCGGGTTCTTTCCGACTCGAAATGTAGTTGTAAGTGGGTAAAAAGAAAAAACAAAAATTAAAAAACAAACTGCTTCATTCTACTGTCTTCGTAAGAAGAATCTTTAATAAAAGATGTTTTTTATATATTATTTAACTTTTAATTTAATTTGGTACCCATATTGAAGGAGAGCATAAACATTTTTTTACTTATTCTTAGCAAGTCCTTCCATTTGATACTCATATTGTAGGTGTTCAGATCAGAACTAATTTATTATTTACTTAATAAAATATTGTTGTTAATTAGTTTGTCATTAATTCACTATCTATTATTTTGTTATACTCAAACTCCTTAGTAATTGAAAAGGTTTACTTTTAATTTTTTATACCGCCCTAATTATAATTGATTTTAATAATTTTGTAGCTTTATAATTTATGAACATACAAACATACATATGTACATATTCATTATTTGTTGTTGCCCAAAAGAATTTTGTAAATAATTGTATTTTTTTTCTTGGTTTTTTCTTTAATTCTTCTTGCGTAGCGGTATTGAAATTTTGTTGATTTTTTTGTATTGTGAATCCAAAAATATAATTTTTAAATAAACGAGTTTTTTAATATTCTTTTGTCGCTCATAAGCAAAGCACGATTGGTATTTTACTTAGTGAGACAGAATAGAGGAAGTTTAATTGGTTTGCAATAAAAGTAAAATACATTGCAAATCAATTACATCAATTTCAAAATCAAAATTCAAATAATTAATCGGGCTCATTTGGAGCCATTTTTTTGCACAATATATGTACGTGAATATTTGGCTATTCACGTCAACAGTAGGAATGCATTAAAAATAATAAGTCCGCCATCTTGGGTGTTTTACCAGGTTGGATTTAGTTTTTGAAATTCATAAGTAGTTTCTTAAGAACTAAGATATTCGCTATATTATTTCCACTTTGTCCTTTTTTATGCAATAAGTTGCACAATGGTTTCATTCATTTAATAAGAAGTTAACATAACCTATAGGAATAACATAAGCAGCATTATACAATGTTGCCAACACACTTCACTATCTTTTCGTTGTGCAATAAAAATCAAAAGTCTTTTGACAAAAAAAATGACGCCAAACGTCACACACGAAGAAAATCACTGCAAACAGCTGCGCTTGTAAGGTCACTTTATTAGTACATTCTGGTACATATGTATCTATATCTATATGTATATATAAAAATGAAAAATGTTTGTATGTTTGTTTGTTTGTTTTTGGCTTATAGACTCCTAAACTACTGAACCGATTTTCCTGAAACTTTTACAGTAACATCACGTGAGCCCTAAAAATAAAATAGGCTACTTATTTTTTCGATAGGGCAGGGGAATTGGTACCCCCCATAGGATGCCAATATTAATTATCGCATACCTTAAGAGCCGCTGGACGCATTTTGCTGAACTTTTTGCAGTAGCATCTTCTGAGCCCCAAAATTAAAATAAAATAGCAGCGGGGGAAGTGGTTCCCCCCATAGGACGCCAATGCTTAATATTGCATATCTTATGAACTGTTATAGTGAGAATGTTCAAACCTTGTGGAAGTCACTCTTATGGTATACTAGACTTTTGAAAATAAAAATAAAGCGGGTAGGCGCAGGGGGGAAAACCCTCCCATAGGATGCATATATTAAATGTCGCTTAACTGAAGAACTATTAAAGGGGGAGTCTTCAAACGTGGTTAAAGCTACTACTATGGCAAACTATAAATTTCAGTATAAAAATGGGCGGGGTAAACAGGGGAGGAGCAGTACCCCTCATAGATAGAAATATGAATAAGAGCCACTGCACGCATTTTGTTGAACTTTTGGTAGTAGGATCTTCTGAGCACCAAAATTGGAATAAAATAGCAGCGGGGGAAGTGGTGCCCATCATAGGACGCCAATGTTTAATATCGCATATCTTAAGAACTGTTATAGTGAGAATGTGCAAACTATGTGAAAGCCACTCTTATGGTATACTACACTTTTGAAAATAAAAATAAAGCGGATAGGCGCAGGGCGGAAATACCTCCCATAGGTTCCATATATTAAATATCGCTCAACTGAAGAACAATTAAAGGGATAGTCTTCAAACGTAGTTAAAGCTACTATTATGGTAAACTATAAATTTCAATATAGAAATGGGCGGGGTAGCCAGAGGAGGAGCAGTACCCCTCACAGATAGAAATATTAATTAGAGCCGCTGCAAGCAATTTGTTGAACTTTTGGTAGTAGGATCTTCTGAGCCCCAAAATTAAAATAAAATAGCAGCGGGGGAAGTGTTACCCCCCATAGGACGCCAATGTTTAATATCGGATATCTTAAAAACTGATATATATATATATACATATATATATATATATATATATATATACATGTTCCCGAAGATCCTATAAGGAGCATAGGGCCCCAATGTTATAGTGAGAAAGTTTAAACTTTGTAGAAGTCACTCTTATGGTATACTTCACTTTGAAAATAAAAATAAAGCGGGTAGGCGCAGGGGGAACTACCTTCCATAGGATGCATATATTAAATATCTCTTAACCGATAAAGTGGTTAAAGCAGTGTAGCAAAGCGCACCGGGTTAAGCTAGTGTACAATGAAAATAAATATTTGTTAAACATAATTATTATATCCAAATAATATCTTTTTACATTGGCTCATAACTATAACGATCGAAAAATATTTATTTTTCTTACAGATAATTATTACTAAAGATATTTATTGTTTTTATTTGCGATAATAATTATTTTGAATATTTTCTTGATATTAATTGTTTTATTTTTGCATAATATGTGCATATGGACATTTCCATTTTGACGTGTCGTGAAATTTGTACCACAAAATGTAAAAAAATTAAATGACGAAGTCAAATTTGTAAAAAGGGTTTTCATATATACAAAGTAATGAAGTAGCTCTATATTCAGAAAAAAATTACAGTAATTGACGCTAAGGATTTGCATATATGTATAAGCAAAAATCTGCGCTGGCGTGACGTAAAAAAAAGTGAAGTGGGTTTTTACAAAACTGAATAATACTTTGAATTGAGCAAGATGTTTTGTATAAAACCTTTTTTAGTAAACTTACGACTTATATATTTATTTTTTTAGCTATCAAATTTAAAAATCTTTGCTCGTTTTAAGGTAAATATGGGAATTTTCAGCTAAAAGTCTACTTTTTTTAATGTAACGCCAGATAGCAAATAAGGTTGTATTTTCGGACCATGTTGTTCAATCGTTATGCCTTTTGTTACATAATGTAGAGCTTGTTGCGCTTTACACCGAAATATAAAAAGGTAAACGATACATATAAAATTTTTTGAGAAACAATTTAAAATACTTCTGGCGTTACGTGACAAAAAGTAAACTTTTCGCTGGAAATGCCCATATACATATGTACATACATATGTATGTATATATACATATTAAAATGAGTTATAACGGTTATGTTATTTCTTATTCATAACTACATATTAAAAATAACTAGTAATAACTATATCTATCGAATAGTAAAGTTGTGCTTGAGAAATACTTTTATTTGGTACCCTTAACACAGGGTGGCCCAAAATTAACGAAGGTGTTTGAATTCGTTATAGCTTTTTATTTAAGAAATAATTATTAATTTTTTTTTAATACAGTATATTAATGGGGAATATTTATAATTTAGTTATGAAAAATAATATCTCGCAAGTGGTGGCCATTTTCTGCTTCGCAAATTCGTGCTCTTTCCAACACATTTTCGATAACCTTTCGCAAAACTCCCGGTGTTATGTTGTTTATTTCGTCGCGTATATTGCTTTTTAATTGCTGGATGGTTCTAGGATTATTAATGTATACTTTTCCTTTCAAATAACCCCAAATAAAACAGTCTAGGGCGGTTAAATCCGGTGAACGCGGAGCAGTGTTGCCAAAACTTGGAGACCAAAAATGGCTAAATTTACGAGAAAAAATGGCTTAAAAATTGCTGAAAATGGGCTAAAAAATGGCTAAAAGTTTTTTTAAAATAACAAGTAAGAGTGCTATATTCGGCTATGCCGAATCTTATATACCCTTCACCATGGAAAGAACAGAAGTTTATATATATATATATATATATATATAAATATGTATGTTTAAATATATGTATATATACATGTATATTTAAAAAATATATATCGTTTAGTTTTATTTAATTATTTGCACATGATTGCGTGCTATTAAATATATTAAAAGTTTAATTAATATATAGCACGTTTAGTTTTGATCGAATTTCAGTATTTGGTCATGCCGACATCTTAAAGTATAAAATTACCATTTACTTTGGTGATAAAACTTGTAGTCGGGAAGTTCTATGGTTCCCGAAAATAGGTATTAAAAAAAAATATATTTTTGACATTACTTTTTTTTACCGATATTCCGAGTTTTTCTAAAGATTTCCAATATTGTGTTCTTCTAAACATTTCCGATATTTTGATATCTAAAACGTATGAATAGGTCATAATACAGCTATAGAATTTTAGTTAATGTTTTCAATCCTTTTTTGGAGTATTTTGCACATAACTTAACCATTTTTAACCGATTTGGCAGATTTATATACCAACGTGCTTAAAAATAATATTTCCATTAAATTGGCTTATAGGCATAAATGTATATATACCTACATATATGTACATATATTTAAGCAAACTTAATTATAAAAAAAAACAAACTTAATTATAAAAAAATGAGTACTTTTTGGGATTTCAGTATTTTGATTATAACTCAGTCATTTTTTAACCGATTTGTGTACCGACGTGTTTAAGAAGAAATTTACCATTTACTTGTGTTATGAAACTTGGACTCGGAAAGATCCATCGTTACCGAAAATAGGTATTTTTAAAAAAAAAAATTTAATTTTGGTCATAACTTTTTTGGTATCTGAACCGATTTTTCCGCAATTTTCAGAAAATATTTTCTACTAAAGATTTCCGATCTTTTGATATGTAAGGCGTAGCCATAGGTCATATTAAAGTCAAAAAATTCAGGTTTTTATACAATTTTTTATATTTTTTGTATGGGGGGTACCACGCCCACTTCTTCAATCCCGCCCACATTTTGTGGGATAGTGTGCATTTATAACCTTAATGTTTGTACCTTATTTGGAAACTTTGGCTCTTGACGTTCTCCAGATATACAGAAAAAAGTAATAAAAATACAACAACAACAAGGGATTTTTGGAAAAAATTAGAGGCAGTCGTGGTTTTTTGGTCATATCTCAGCCATTTGTGGACCGATCTTGCTAAATTTCAATTCAAAAATTGCTGAATTATTTTAAAATCGTTTATAGAATATAAAAAAAGTTAAACAATTTTTTTTTTAAAAGGTGGATGCCGAGATTTGAACCCCGGCAACTACTAACAACGCTGCTTTGACCAACCGCCCAGACAACTCAGCCATTAACGCTTATGCAAATAAAGAATTAAAGTAGAATATATTCCGTCACTTTGTTTGTTTAATATTAGAGGTAGTCGTGGTTTTTTGCTCATAACTCAGCCATTTTTTAACCGATTTGACAGATTTATATACCGACGTGTTTAAGAAGGAATTTACCATTTACTTGTGTTATAAAGCTTGGACTCGGTGAGATCTATGGTTCCCGAAAGTGGGTATTAAAAAAAAAAAATTAATTTTGGTCATGACTTTTTTGTATCTGAACCGATTTTTCTGAATTTTTTAAAAAATTTGTTCTACTAAAAATTTTCGATATTTTGGTATATAAGTCATATCCATAGGACATATGGCAGCCCTAAAATTTAGGTTTTTATACAATTTTTAATTTTTTTTGTACGGGAGGTACCACGCCCACTTCTCCAATCCCGCCCACATTTTGTAGGATGGTGTGTATTGGCTACCTTAATGTGTGTACCTAATTTGGAAACTTTGGCTTTTGCCGTTCCCCAGATATACAGCAAAAAGTAATAAAATTACAACAACCACAAGGGATCTTTGGAAAATATTAGAGGTAGTCGTAGTTTTTTGCTCATAACTTAGCCATTTGTGGATCGATCTTGTTGAATTTCAATAGCAACCGATGGTAGACTATATGTGACACAAATGTAAAACAACCTAGCCGCTATCATGTCTGGAGTCTCCGGAAAACACATATCAAACTTAAGACGGACAGACGGACGGATATCGTTAAATCAACTTCTCTCGCCATAAGGACCCAGAATATATATACTTTATAGGGTCTAAGATCAATATTGTAGAAATTACAAACGGAATGACAAACTTATATATACCCTTTTCCACCTGAGGTGAAGGGTATAAAAACACATTCAAATTCAATAACAAAACAGAAAAATTCATTTAAAGTTATTTACGATGAAATTGTAAGTTAAGATTAATTTCTTAAATAAGAATAAACGTTATTTATTATTTTGAAAGATATTTAAAAAATTAAATCATCGATACATTTTATGTCGTTATTGTTCATCTCATAGGAATCACTCGTGCGTATTAGTTTTAAATATGTAATTTGAAGATAAATCCCGACAACATTTACCCAACCTTTTGATTCCAGATCTACAATAAAAAACAAGTAAGAAAATATTGTCGGTTAACCCCGACTATATGATACCCTACACCTCATTAATACCTGTGTACCAAATTTTATTAAAATATCTGCAAATTTGCGATCTGTACTTTACACACAAGGTTTACATGGACAGCCAGCCAGCCGGACAAACATCGTTTATTCGACTTAGAAAGTGGTTCTGAGTCAATCGGTATACGAAAAGGTTTAGTGCCAATATTTTAAGGTGTTGCAAACATCAGCACAAACGCATAGTACCCTCTCCACTATTGTGGTGTTGGTATAAATATTTCATTGATAAAATCGACTTCACGGTTGCTAAATGTAACCTATTTCTCAAATTACTTTTAACGATGTTTACTTGGCGAAATACCCTCTCTACTTCAGCATTAGACCATGGAAGAGAGAGCAACTTTATAGTAAATTCTGAAATTTCTAAAAAAAATTGTTTCCGCCTACATCTCTTTATTGAAATACTTGCAACCAGAAAGAAACACCGATGTTTGTGTTGATACATTTTTTAAATTTAATATTGGACTACTGTTCCTTTATTTTTAAAGATGTTTCATCATCATCGTTTATAGCGATTTTCAACATTTGTAAAAGTTGTGATTTAAATTAAAGGCGTTTTAATTGTTAAAAATGTTTATTTTGGTTTTATAAATTTTAATAATAAAATAAAAATTATTCCTTTAAAAGCAAAACGGCAAGAAAAATTTTATGGCTAAACAAGTTGAAAAATGGCTAATGGCTAAACGCATTTTTTAATGGCTAAAGAGGGTGAAAAATGGCTAAATCTAGCCACTAAATGGCTAAATTGGCAACACTGACGCGGAGGCCAATTAAAATCACTTGTACGTGAAATAATTCAATCACCAAAGATGTCCCGTAAAAGAGCCATTGTGTCGCTTGCAGTGTGCGCTGTGGCTCCATCCTGTTGGAACCAAACTTACTGATGGTTTCCACGGCTGGCCTTAAAAATTGTTCCAACATTGTCCGATATCTGACACCATTGACGGAAACGTCGACCCCGTTTTCATTTTCATAAAAATAATGACCAATTATCCTTTCCGATGCAACATCGCACCAAACCGTACACTTAGGTGGGTGTAATTCTTGCTGTTAAACTTCTCTCGGATTTTCCGTAGCCCATATCCTGCAGTTTTGCTTGTTAACGAACCCACTTAATTGGAAATGGGCTTCATCGCTAATAATTAAATTATGAATAAAATTATGATTTTCTTCTGCTTTTTTTGAAAAATAAAGCTCAACAATTTGGGCACGTTGCTCAATTGAGAACTGCTCCATTTTAAATTCCCCAAGTATTCTTTAAAAAATACTGAAAAGAAAAGAAAAAAAATTATAATAAAAAAGTTATAAGCAATTCAAACCCCTTCGGTAATTTTGAGCCACCCTGTAGTTATCATCAATTTTTAAAAATAAAAATTGGAAATAATAATTATTCTTAATAAATAAAAATATAAATTAACTTTCTCAAAAAACGTGAAATTTTGTCCATGGGTACTTTGGTACATGGAGATTAAGTACTTTTGCCCCTTAGGCACAGATATGTCCAAATACTAAGGTAAAATGCAATAAGTTTTTTAAAAAAGTGAAGTGAAAGCTCATATTAAGACAGCTGCATTTTTATCGCACAGTGAGTTCCTTAAATAGTGAATAAATTCTTTTAAATAAAATTAATACACAAAATTGTTTAATGTTTTAATAATTTTATTGTATTAACTTTAAAAAAAATATTTATTATCTCGCACAACGTACCAACACACAAAAAAAACATACAAACTTGAATCAAAGTTTAAACTATGACATGATAATATTAAAAAAATGTAAGATTTTTTCAATATTATTATAATATTTATTAGGGATTTTAGGTGACGCTGTGTTTTGTTATGGATTTTCTGTTTAACAGCACTTGAAATGTGAACTTTTAGCTAAATATTCAAGATCCTAACTTAAGACAGGACCCTGTATTTCCCTACCCAATGCAGACAGTTCTTTAATAAACTGTTTGGCATTTGTTAGAGTTGAAGAGCCATAAACAATACGTTTGCTAATATTGGCAGTTTGCTTTTGACGTATAAAGTCAACTAAATTTTGATATTCAATATAATTGCCACCGCCTACAACAAAGACCACAGCATCCTGGAAGGGTGCACGATTTTTGGGCATAACATCGCCACCCTTTAAAAGTTTTGGATCCAAATACAGATAATCATCGGTTTCGGGATTGTTGCGGCACTCCATAATTTGTTCAGTGATTTTTGTAACAGGGAGACTCTGAAAAAAAGAAATTTAAATAATAAAGAAAAATTAGCATATTTGTTGTAGTACAAGGACGAATTTAATGAATACTTAATAAACGTTTACAAATAAACAAATTCTAAGAAAAACATACAGAACGAAATTTGAGATATTTTAAAATGCATTTCTGAATTGTGGTCTTAAGGTATGTTTAGAAGGGTGAGCTTATTTGTAAGGACAGAAATTTGTCGGCATTGTGCCATCGAAAAATTGAAATTTGGGTGCCTCGGAAATTATTGTTTTGATTTATCGTAGTGGAATTTTTTTCTCATACCAAAAGCTATCGACAATAACGATTGCTAAATCTACCCACCCAAATGTTCAGACCTAACAAATATTGTACAAGAAAATCCAAAAAAAAAGCGTGACAAGTAAATAAATCAAACTTTATATACATATATATATGTTCCCGAAGATCCTATAAGGAGCATAGGGCCCCAATAAATATGGTTGAGGTTTCATTAATAAGCGTTATTTAAGAAGCGGTAGCTTATTAGGCTTCCGCATCCGATCCTGGCGCTGGGGCTGCCAGCAACCTCCAGGCAGGCAATTTGTAAAGTTTTTCAAAGGCAGAGATTATCCGCGTTCCTTCTACTTCCTGAGACGCTCTTAACGAACCATCAGTATATTTTACAGAAACTAAGTTTCAGAAGTTCTTCCTACTGACCTGAGACGTCTTTCAGCCATTCAGGTTACTTAGCCGCCTTCTCACTCTAGCTAGCCTCTGAACGGGTGTTCTAAAGCCATTGCCCGAGGAATACCTGGTAAAAACCGGATGTAGTGAGCTGCCTTGACTGTGACGCAAAGGAATCATCCTTGGCCACTCCCAAGTGAGTGGCAATCAAGAACATTCAACCATTACTTGTCACAGTCCATTCCCCCAATCAAACTTTAGCTTTACTTTTAACAATTTCTATTGATTTTCTTAGCTTAAGTTGTAATGAGATAATTGTATAATACAGTAGTTTTGACTTAACTGCCTTTTGTTTACGTGCACTTTTGACTTAACTGCACAAAATTGATAATTTTTGGAATTATTCTTTCTAATTCCATACAAATTCCTTTTTTAAGTGCACTTTCTATACCTGCACATTTAAGATAAATGCACAAAATTGTTGTCATTTTAAAATTATTTTCATACAAAATATCAAAATTAGCTGCACTTTGACTTAACTGCCCAAAATAAATATTTTCTGGAATTATTCTTCAAAATCCTTGTTTACGTGCTTATACCTGCTTATACCTGCACATTTTTCATATTTTTGGGCAGCTTTAAAATATTTTTCATACAAAACATCAAAGTTAGCTGCACACATAAAAATGTATGGTGGCCACTTCTTCGCATAAATATCAAATTTAAGCTGTTTATAAAAATATAAATCGCAATTGTTTTGTTTTTTATGTTTTATGTTCTTTTTGAATTCTCATTGTTTTTGTTAATGTTTCTTTTATATTAAATAAACATACATACATGTATAAAATTATCTGTTATTTCCCAGCTTGCATAGGCTGTTTGTTAGACGATTATGTTTAATATACAACTCCTTAAAGAATCTTCTGGTGATTATCTGACGAGTAACAAAAACATCTAAATCTTTTTTTAATTTATTTATTTTTTGACACGCTCGTCTTTAAATCTTGAAATGAACCTTTTGGGACTCTCTGTAAGAGTCGTATAACAATTACTGAGCTACCTAAATAAGACAGTTTTTGAAGTATGATAGCCGTACAAAAAAAAATTCTACTCCGCATCTACGTCATCATAGACTAATATGAGTGTTTGTTGTAAAAAATGTAAGACACACACAAATGAACACACACAAAGTCTATTGTTTCGTCACACACAAAAATAACGGACCTGCGCAATGCGCGATATTGTTTATTTTATTCATGTGAAAATGCTATTGCCAATACAATTTTAATAAAACAAACCGGCCTAAGGATCTGCAAAAAAGTATTTTCCGACAGGATTGTGTTGATTTCTCGACCTTAAGGTTTGTTTTATAGAAATTGTATGAAAATTAGAAGTTTTGGCATGAAAAATACACCTGATGCCCTTATTTATGTATGTAGGTAGCTTAGTCATACCGCTGAGTATTTCACGAGTTGTAAAATAATACCTACATGAGTCTCATACGACTCTTAGCATGCTTTTTGAAAGACTCGTTAGATAATCTCAACAAACATCATGATTCCCTTTACGATTAATATAAGCGTTTTTCGCTGCGTTATGGAAGAATCTCTCTTACGAATCAGCACGTGTAACAGTTTCTCCCGTGCTAGGAATCGTCTACAATTAAAAAATGAGCTCGTCGACGATCAAAAATACTATTTGTGAGATTCCCAGTAAGCTCCTGGGTTGAAATAAAATATACATTTATGTAATAAAAAAATAATTTTTTTATTCTTCTTTTAAATTAAACACTTTACTTTAGCTGCACTTTTGTGCAGGTAACCACAATTGTGTACCTGCACATTTAGGCAGGTAAATGCATTTAAGATAACCGCATTTTTGATTTACCTGCACAAAAAATCGTGCAAAGGAGATTGTGCAGCTAAGTCAAAACTACTGCATAACTTAGAAACTTTTAAATGATGTTTGATCTAGCCAAACGTTTTGCAAGAGCAAAAAGTTTTTTAATAAAACGAGTGGTTACGTGTACGACGTCAAATATTTAATATAAAAATTTTATATTGAAAAGAAGTACTGAAATTCCTGCTTTATTATCATTGCACTATTTTTTAAATGCGTCGAACAAATTTCCGGTATTACAGACATGACGAAATTTGCTGCATTAAATTTTTTGAGAACTTATTAACCCTGGAATGGTAAACATCGCCTGTGAGGCGAAGTAATTTATTTTTTTTGCGATATTTCCTGATAGCTCACTCGTATCAAAGCGTGCTCTCGTGCCAACTCAGTTGAGTGTTGTACGAGCTTGGGCACAGACGTGTTTTTATTTTCTCCGTTGCGTTGCTGAGATATAGACACGAGTGTCGCCTGTGAGGCGATGTTTACCAATAACGGTAATTTTTTTGAACATATTTGCTTGAGATGAACCCGGTATCAAAAAGGGCAAAAGATCGATATGTGATTTCTGTCCTCCGAAATTGAAGAGTATGAGCATATATTTCTGCGCAAAATGCAAGAAAACATACTGCTTAGAGCATAGATCACCAAACTGTTGGCAATGCGACAAAAAAAATTAGGTAAAAAAACCACAAATTTCATTTTAGTCTCAACAATTATTTTTAAGTTTTAAGCTGTGAATTAGTTTTTAATACGTTAATTAGATCTCAGGTCTAGAAGACCCAGAAGTTTTTTTTTTATTTCAAGCTGTGTTTTTTTTGTAAAAGATCTTTTCAAATAATCTAAAAAAATATGTGATTTACAAATACGCTTATAAAATGTTTAAGCTATTTAAAAAATAAATTATTTTTGTTTATTTTTGTAACCAAATATATAATAAATAGAATGGGAATTATTTCCTTCTGAAATTTAGCTCATAGAATAAATTCGAAAAATAAAAAATGTTGAATACAAATATATAATAAATATGTTTTTGTTTTTGTTTTAATACATTTTGGTTTTCGAAGGTGAAATGTGCGTTTTTTTTTAAAATTGCCTCACAGGCGATGTTTACCATTAAGTGCTAAAAAATATGTTTACCATTCTAGGGTTAAGCTGTGCTAAACAAATGACGGAAATTCCTTAGTCATCGTCCAAACTTGCAATTTGAGTTGCAGCAATTTTTGAGTTTATTGGCGAAAGAGGTGACAAGCAGTGTTCGAAAATAAACAGAAAATTATTTAACATTCGGCTCATACACCCAGGAAGATATCTATTTTTTTAAGTGTTTGTGTAGACGAACACAACCATTAATACCGTTCGTAACTATTTTCAAAAAGAGCCGGACATTGTATACATCCCAATTATGAATAAAAATTCCCCGGGAGTTTTTTTCCTTTTCCCATTTTTACAATTGAATTAACATACGAAAGATAGGAGAAGGGAGAAAACTCCCGGGGAATTTTTATTCATAATTGAGCTGATATAGTTCCGTTCTTCGTTAAAACAAAATAGAACAATTGTAGTGATACTGTAGACAAACATGTTATTTTAATGTTTCTTATTTTACATTGATAAAGAAATGAACACACAAAAAATTTTAGCAGCGACCGCAGCACGAAAAGCTTGTGTGTGTAAAAATATTTTGCTGGCTTTTTGTTTTTTTTCGTATGTCTAAAGGCGACCGTACACGACATGTATTTGTCATCTGACATGTCAAATTTCCCACTGCAAAATAAATACATGTCGTGTGTTACCTTTTTAACTTTACTTCTGTAAAAGTCAGACGCAAAGTCATCTGACAAAATTTCAATTAGAGCGTGCTCTATTTTCTTCTGACAAACCATCTGACATCAGAAATCTATGCCGGGAAGAAACCGGCAGCGGCGTCCACTATTGACGGAATCATTAGCCGGCTGAAGTTAATTTTTTACAATACCGATTTATGTTTGATCATCTTACCATTGAATAGAATATGTGAATATGTATATATAAAAACCGTTTAATTATAAAATCCTAAATTGGTATCTTTGATTAAAAGAAAAAAATGTTAAGATGGCTAAACTATTTTACGGCGCAAATAAAAAATTTCATGGCGGCAGCAAGCTATTTTAAAACCGAGCACTAGTTTGGTTTCTACAGAAACAATGCGAAAAAACAGAGACAATGTCAGAAGCAAATTACATGTACGTTTGTGACCGAATATTATAAACCTTATGTAAATCAGCGATTTTGACAGACATGCACAATTACATGTGACTTGAAAATTTGACATGTCAGATGACAAAAACATGTCGTCCGATGTGCTACTTTAGTATATGTTAGAGACAACCGGATTTGATCTTCGCTTTTCATAAGGACCCAGAATATATATACTTTATAGGGTGTAGGATCAATATTGTAGAAATTACAAACGGAATGACAAACTTATATATACCCTTTTACCTTCGGTGATGGGTATAAAAAACCAACCAAATATATATTTAACATTAAACAGCTGTTTTTCACAAGTTGGCAAACGTTTGGCAGCTTAACAAGAGTTTAGCAAATCGTTAGCCAGAGTTTGGTAAGTGTATTATAAATAAACTTTGTGCTAACTTCATGCCAAATTTTCATTATGAATACGGCTTTATATATTTTATTAAAATCTGTTCATTATTTTCGGAGTTAATAATCGTTCAATTTAGGACCTAATTTAAATTATGTACAAAATACAAAATTAGTTTTTTTCAATTATCACATATTAAAAAAAAATAGCGTGCTCGATTAATCGAAATTTTCGAATATATCGACTACATAAATACGGGAAATTAAATTTCTTTATTTTACTTGTCCGTGCTGCATGGGATGATTTAAAAATTTTTTATAACATTCAACTTAGAAACATAATATTATAGGTGCAGGGTCCTGAGTGAATGAAAAACTATATAAGATGAAAAATTAATTAGAACATGTAAGGGGAGCTTTTTGGTACTTTTCGCTTAACATCTGGTACTTTGATTAATTTTCGTTAATAGGTGCGTTTGAGAACTTTTACAGTAAAATGCAGTACATAAGTAAATTAAAAAATTTGCTCTCACAAAAAGCTGTCGTACAAAAAAGTACGCGAACGCAAAATTTGTAAAAACTCGTAACATTAGGGCAACAGGTGATGGCAAGTAATCGAAGTGTAAAAAAATGTGCACACTTTTGACTACTTAACTCGTTTTATTATCGGTACTCGATTAAATTCTTTTTATAACACGAACATTTTTGGAAAATACTAGCAATTTATTTTATGTAATTTTTCATATTTGCTAGTTTTTTATTTAATTTGATTTTACTAATTTGTGGCGGATTAATTTATTCAAAAGAACATGAATATTTTTTTTCTATTGATTACTTAAGTACCCAAATACTTCACACTTTTACAACTCTAAAAATTTAACATAGCAAAAAAAGTTTTATAAGTTTCACAATTTGTACGCGTTTTGTTTATTACTTTTGTTTGTTTACCTTTTGAAACATGTTTTTTTGTTTTACTAAATTTTACTGCAAAAATTTCTGCAGTTAAAATTTGAAAATACTCAGATATGAACTGCCACTTAACGCTCTCAATTTGTGTTCTCATTTACTGTATTTTGTGTACTCGAACGCAATTTAGTAAAATGCAGTAAAGTTCAGTAAAAAATAGTAAAAACTATTGTGTTATCGAACGCAGCTAATATGACATAGAAAAATAAAATTAAACATGCAATGTTCTGGGTGGAATACAATTAAGAGGAGATTTAATGCAGTTTTTTGTTTTTCCGTTGATATTTTCTGATATTTTTTATAATGAACTTACAAAATTAAATTAGTAGTAGATAAAATATGAACCAGAGGTTGGTCCGTTGCCAAATCGATCGATATATGTATGTACACTTAGATGTAGTATGTTTTCATCATATGTACATACCATATGTACAAACCCTTCGATCTCAGGGAATCAAACATAATGAAAAATGAAGAATATGGCTTCATTTGATTCCCTGTAATCGAAGGGTTTGGGCACAGTGGCCATATCCCTCACAGAGCACTTTCATGAGAATTTCACTCTTAGTAAAATTTTCAAAAATGTATAAAAATTTTCACAAATACAATTTGGATAAAGTGCTAATAGGTTATTGTAGCCTTTTCCATAGTCTTCATTTTCCATTATGTTTGATTCCCTGAGATCGAAGGGTTTGGACACAGTGGCCATATCCCTCACACAGCACTTTCATGAGAATTTCACTCTAAGTCAAATTTTCAAAAATGTATAAAAATTTTCACAAATACAATTTGGATAAAGTGCTTATAGGTTATTGTAGCCCTGTCCATAGTTTTCATTTTCCATTATGTTTGATTCCCTGAGATCGAAGGGTTTGGACACAGTGGCCATATCTCTCACACAGCACATTCATGAGAATTTCACTCTTAGTCAAATTTTCAAAAATCTATAAAAATTTTCACAAATACAATTAGGATAAAGTGCTAATAGGTTATTGTAGCCCTGTCCATAGTCTTAATTTTCCAGTAGGTTTGATTCCCTGAGATCGAAGGGTTTGGACACAGTGGCCATATCCCTCACACATCACATTCATGAGAATTTCACTCTAAGTCAAATTTTTAAAAATGTATAAAAATTTTCACAAATACAATTTGGATAAAGTGCTTGTAGGTTATTGTAGCCCTGTCCATAGTCTTGATTTTCCATTAGGTTTGATTCCTTTCTTCATAAAAATAATTTAATGAAAATTAAATTTGATGAACTTAAGCCTGATTAAAAATATTAAAAATTTGGATTAAAACCCATAAATAGTTCAAAAAAATAACCACAATTCTAATTATTGTTAAAGCTGGGGCACGAGCTCTATGTGTACATTTGTCCTTCAAGTTGTGCTGAAAAAAGGTCAACAAGAAAAGGAAGGACAAGATGAAGAAAACGAAAAAAAATGTACTTTGGACTTCAAGAAGAATTCTTGACATAAGTACGAAAAAGCAGAAGTTAGGAGAAACATGTAAAATCGATTAGAAAATGGATAATCATTCAAAAAGCAAATTTCGATCTACCAAAGGTTAAAAATACAATTTGGTTTAAGGATTGATATTTGACTATTGACGTCAGCAATCGTCGATGGCTGCGAGTGTAAGACGGCAAATCCATCTGAGGAGATCGAGTGGTTGCGATCGAAACATGTCATGGTAACCAGCCGCCTGGGTTCGAATCTCAGGTCAGTCAAGAATGAATGATTATCAATAACAATTTTAATTAATTTTCATGTTGTAAAATTCCTTTCTTCATAAAAATAATTTAATGAAAATTAAATTTGATGAACTTAAGCCTGATTAAAAATATTAAAAATTTGGATTAAAAACCATAAATAGTTCAAAAAAATAACCACAATTCTAATTATTGTTAAAGCTGGGGCACGAGCTCTATGTGTACACTTGTCCTTCAAGTTGTGCTGAAAAAAGGTCAACAAGAAAAGGAAGGACAAGATGAAGAAAACGAAAAAAAATGTACTTTGGACTTCAAGAAGAATTCTTGACATAAGTACGAAAAAGCAGAAGTTAGGAGAAACATGTAAAATCGATTAGAAAATGGATAATCATTCAAAAAGCAAATTTCGATCTACCAAAGGTTAAAAATACAATTTGGTTTAAGGATTGATATTTGACTATTGACGTCAGCAGTCGTCGATGGCTGCGAGTGTAAGACGGCAATTCCATCTGAGGAGATCGAGTGGTTGCGATCGAAACATGTCATGGTAACCAGCGGCCTGGAGGTCAGTCAAGAATGAATGATTATCAATAACAATTTTAATTAATTTTCATGTTGTAAAATTCCTTTCTTCATAAAAATAATTTAATGAAAATTAAATTTGATGAACTTAAACCTGATTAAAAATATTAAAAATTTGGATTAAAAACCATAAATAGTTCAAAAAAATAACCACAATTCTAATTAAAAATTATAATTTTAATATTAAAAGACTAATAAAATATCTTATTATTGTTAAATATTAAATAAAAATGATTGATTTTTAATAAAAACTGTAAATATTCGTGTAAATAGTCGTATTTTCTTTATAATACGCATGCGATGTTTTTTTAAAATATTTTTTATTGCATGCGATATTTTTAAAAAATTAATTTAACTTTTCATATTTATCTTCACACACATACATATGTTAGACCCTATTAAGTATGTACATACATATGTATATATATTTTGGCTCCTTATAAGTAGCGAAGTTGATTTAACGACGTCTGTCTGACCGTCTGTTTGTTGAAATGGATTTTCCAAAGATACTAAAAATTATGGGAACTATGATCTTGGTCATGACCAAAAATCCGCGATTGCCTCTATTTTTTTTTTTTTTGCTGCATTATTTGCCGCTTAAATGGAGAAATGTGTTTTGAACGAAAAAATATACTATTTATTTTTTTTTTATTGTTCTTGAAGGCTTTGTGTCACTAATTTTTTTGAATAAAGTAAAAAACAAAAAAAAAACTTTCAAAATCTTTAAAAATTATTAAATTTTGTTATTTTTCTTAAGAGCTTGATTTCTGGTCCTCTAAGAATGTAAAGAGTAGGGACGAAATTGTGATGATTTAATTGATCGCATTCAATAGAAGGAACTGTGTTCTCAAGATTTTTTTCATTTATTTTTTAAAAATTAATGTTTCTACTCACATGTTTTTTTACCACCAAATTCTTAACGCCCTCCATAACGAAAGAAGAACCCTGTGACACCAACTTCGAAAACATAGAAACCGTTTTAGTGCCTCCTCCCTCATACTGATTAGCCTGTTGCATGCTAGGCGTACGATTCATAATACCCTTCCAACGTTGTATATAAGCCAGTGATGATAAATCACATCCAGCTTCTTGTAGAGACTCTTTTAATCGTTCGATTTCAAAATCGGGCACATTTTGCGAACAAATATAGAAAATAATAAAAAGTCTTAACTTGTCCTCGACTGTACCGAATCCAGAATCTTTAAAAAGTTCCATTAAGGGTTTATCCAAAGTTTGTTTAGACATGATTTTCTCTTCCAACTCAAAAAAAGAATCCAAACGTCTTTGTTTAATGCAATTTAAAATTGCGGTGGCAATTTTTGTGTGCATATCTATCAAACGTTTCTTTTCCATTAATTGTGGTAAAGAGTTAACTGCATTAGTAAGACGTGCTGTGGTGTCATTGACCAGTGAGAAGGCTACTTCATTTTCACCATCAATACCCATAGAAGTTTTCAGACGTTTTATTTCATCTTCAGAATTACGGTAGGATTCCAGCTCTTCCTGTATAGCTTCGGCCACGGTAGGAAATGGACTGCCTTTATGGGTTGTCCAAAAGCGATCGTTGCGATCTAAATCGCAAGGCTTAGGCTTTTTGCGGGTACCTGGGAATACAAGAGATAAAAAATATATTTTTATTTAGTAAGAAAAAATCTTACCTCCGGCCGGTGTTTCATCTTCCACATAAACCAAATTCAAACCCAAATCTAAAACGTCATGCACTAAAGCCTGATAGGACCAAGTGTGGTGTAATGGAGTTGCTAAATCCATATTACGATCAAGTATCAATAGAACTGGACGTTGAAAACTAAACACGCCACCTCCAGCCTGTGTAGCATCCATATGAAACAGATTTGATCGAGCATCCCAAAGATTTTCCCTCAACTTCTTTTCCAATTTTCGAGCCACCATTTCGGCTGCACTGTTTCGGGGACAACGTATAATGGGTACATTACCCAATGTAACAAAAACAGCAAACAAAGAATCCACTATAGAATCCATGAGAGCTTCCATTTCGTCATCACGTGTATTTGCACGATTAATGGAATAGTAAGACAACTGATCACTTTTTTGATATTTCAAAACAAAGAAATCATCCTCAAGACTTATAAAATTTACATACTGATCATAAACCCGATGAATATTGGCCACACAACCGGCCTGTAGGGCAGCCGCAGCTAAATCTTCAATTTTTTGTCTTGAAATCGGAGCCAAAAAGTTCAAATGATAGATATCATAAAGGCCATTGGTAAAATCTTGTTGTATACGATCCAAATTCTCATTTGTAGGCAAACAAAAGTATATAGCAGGAACATCGGGTATAGAATCGCGATCAGAATGCAGCTGTCTGCAATTATAAAGATTATAACGAACATTTTTTTTTTTTAAATTCAAATCTTTACATACACATGCAATGTAACACCCAATTCTCTTAATTCCTTTATTGATATTATAGGCGATATAACATCCTGACCCACCCGATCATAGATCAATATCTTCCAAACTGGTTCGGCTGCCAAAACTTTGGGCTGTTGAACGTTCAAATTAAGCATTTGCTTAATGGCATCTAGAACAATAAAATGTTGTTAAAAGTAATCAACAAATAAAAATGTATCAAATTTCTAAATTGTTTTTGGTTAAGTCCCTTTTTGTAATTTCTATTATTAATCCCTTATTTTATTTCCCTTACTTATTTGCCTTTCTCTTAAAGTCAGCATTTTGATTATTTACACAGACTCTTTATTTAAACAATTAATTTTTTAATGCACTTTTATTTTTCTACAATATTTTTAACTAATTTAATGGAATGAAAACATTATTTTTTTATTTTCTATAAAAAAATAATTTTTGCCAACTGTCAAGTACACGTCATATACATGTTCGAAAAAGAGAACAGCTGCTTGTTGTCATCAGCGTTGCCGTTGTGACACTAAAGTATCACTTTTGACCCTTTTTTATGCCAATGACACTTTTTGTGACCCTTTTTTTAATTTATCCCTTTGTATAATTTTAACAAAATTTATGACACTTTTTGAACCTTTTTGAAATTAAGTACAACTTTCCACATTCCTTACGAAAGTTGTTACGAGTTTTGTGAAAATACATATACAATTTGGTAGCATGTCATAAAGCGCAGCGTCATAGTGTCCACGGACACTATTTACACACAAACTTAATATATAGAAACTTGTGAGTCCATGCTTTGCTCTCTTAATTTGCTCAAATCGAAGCTGGAAGAATGGACTCCAAGTGAAGAACAAATTACAAAATAATGAATAAGTATTTCTAAAAATTATAAACATTCAGGGGTGTTCTGAAAATCGAAAACGTAAAACGCAAGAATTTTAAACGTCGTTTATTAATAAGATTTCTGTAGTACAATAATTTAATGACAAATATTATACAATTATTTCTCTATTAAACAGAATTTTATAACAAAAATTATAAAAATTAAATTTAAAGTGCATTAAAAACAACTTCCAAATTCTTGCGTATTATCAAAGGAATGTACCAGTGAATTGTTTCTTAGTTTTAAGATTGATTTATAATTGAAAGATGTATAATTACTTTTATTTAAGTCTAATGTGTTTATTTAATACATACTAATAAACTTGACCCTATTTTACTTTAAAATAACCCTTTTTTTACCCTTTATTTTCTTAAATCCCCTTTTTATGACACTTTTTTTGAAATTGCAACGGCAACACTGGTGGTAATTCTCAGCAATGGAGAAATTACTAGTACTAGCAGGGTTCTAACCCTGCCTTTACACATGCAAGTAATTACCAGGGATGTTAGATGTGACGATTTTACGTCATTTTGACGATTTTTTTCGAAGAATTTACCAAAATGACGACTGACGATTTTTTATGTAGAGTTACTTATGTTTTGACGATTTAATCACGTCAATAAATTTACTTTAATCTGGAATCAATTTTATAACACTTTAATCTGGCAAGCAGGTTTGGTAGATGTGACGATTTTTCGTCATTTTGACAATTTTTTTGAGAAAATACAGTAAAATGACGATTGAAGATTTTTTTACTAAAAGTAATAGTGTTACGACGATTTTCTGGCATCGATGAAACACACAAGAAATATTTACAATTATATTGAAAACAGTCCAAAACTTAAAAATCAATTTTTCGAAACCCAAAATTTTTGAAAATTAAACAAAAAAATTCCTTCCCCATCACAAACCAGATGGATTTCATTAGAAGCATTAGTAATTCAAATTGAACAATTATAGAAATGCCATCGATGCTGAAAAATATATACACTAGTGCCCTTATTTGCGTCTGTTCTATTTGGTCCGCTTTTTAAAATTTGGTTAAATCCGCTTTGCGTTTTTATGATTTCGATTTGCGACGCTACATACGAATGCATTTTTCGATGAATTCATAATCACATGTGAAGAATTTTTCTATTTGTATGTAAAAAGGCAAATCTTATTTCATTCTGTTAGGTAAGTTATTCTTAGTAAAATTGCATGTTAGGAAGTAAGAAGTTGCTTTTTAACAAGAAGTTGTGTAGAAAAATGAGTGCAATGAGAAGAAAATGTATTAGTTTGGAACTAATATTGGACGTAATAAAACGTTTCAAGTCGGGTAAAAAGACTGTGGATATAGACAGAATCCTTGGTTTTTAGCACAATAAAAACAGTTTGCAATAGAGGTAGCGCTAAAAGTTAATCATTTTAAAATAGTTCGAGTTAAAAGCAAATGAGATTTTATTAATTACAGTGCAATCTCCCTTAACGGACACTTTCCATAAGCGGACACCCCCATTAAACGGACATTGTTGCAAGGTCCCGGCAGCGCTCCATAAGAAAAGCATTGCAGTCGCTTTCCCTTGAACGGACGCTTCTCATGAGCGGACGCGGACATCCGCTAGATAAAAAAAATTCTCTTGGACGGACACTTAGCTTATTTTTTTCCCGAATTTTTCATGTCATAATTTACAAATAAGCCTGCCAAGACTCTTTTAATTTGTTCGCTTTAACAACAGGGCACGGTTTATCATATTTACTACATCACATAACATAGTTAAATGTGGGTATGTTAAATACATATGTATAGTACTCATAAAACATTTTAAACTTTTATTACATATAGAACTACATTTAATGATTTTTTGTTATTAAACCCAATTGAATTGTTTATTTTTTATATTTTTTTTTAATAAAAGTATGTATCTTTAAATAAAAACAAACAATATAAGGCAAAGTTTTGTTGATTTAAATTTGTAGTTTTCTCTTGGCCGGACAGCCCCCTTGTGCGGACACATTTCAACGGTCCCTTCGGTGTCCGCTCATGGGAGATTTCACTGTATTTAATATTTTTCTAAATATGGATAAATGAAATAAAAAAATTTTTATTATGCATTTATGCAAATATATTTTTTCTTATGTTTTCTTTTTAAATGATAAATATATTCAGCTCACTTGCTAAAATAAATAGAATAACACTTAACCATATCACTTTCTTCATCATAAATGGAATTTCTTGCTGAAAATTTATATTTTCGAACCAATCTATGCAACAAATTGTCTTTAATTTGTAAAATTTATAGACGTTTTGTTGACGATTTTGTTCAATTTTCATGACGATTTTGACGAATTTTGTTAAAACTTTTGACGATTTTTAAGGAAAAAAGTCTAACAACCCTGGTAATTACTTGCAAGTAGTGCATACGTATTATCAACGAAAATGTCGAAGATAAAGCCGAAAGTCTTGCAAGTAACTTGAGTGTTTACACAGTCAGTTGTAAGTTCATTTTTTAAATGTTCTCGAAGCGAAAACATCTTATTAAAATGGTTTGTTTTTCGGTTTAAAAACATTGCGATGTTAAGGCCGTTTTACACTATCCCACAAAGTCTTTAGTAATTTACGAAAATGCACCCCTGTCATGATAAGTTGTTATTGTTTTTTGAAAATGTTCAAAGAATAATTAGATCAGGGAAGCATTTTTTAAAAATACGTAAGACTTTGTGGGATAGTGTGTAACGGCCTTTAACAACATTACCATGCTATAGCAAAATATATTTAATAATTTCTTCTTTATTAAATTTTCGGTCCATCTTGATGAAACAATTATGTTTATTTTATAAAATATGTGACTCCAGTACTGCCGTAGTGGCGATGCCATAATATTACTGAGAAAATATTTTGATTAACAATTTTTTTTTTCAAAATGCTTAAAATTTATGATTACTATTGCCATTAAAATGCAATGTTGTATATTTGTGCTTTTTTTATATGTTATTTTTTATAAATACACTTAAAATCCGCTTTAAACATTACTTTTATATAACTAAGTACTAGTAAATATATACAAAATTCATCCACGGTAACACTGTTTTTTATTTGTCATTTTACTTACTGCCACTGTTGCCAGAAGTGCAGATTTATCTGCATTTTGCAGATTTTTTCGTTCCCAAAATAGCAAAGTGAGATTTGCAGATTTTTGCTGTCAAATTGCAGATTTTTTAAATTAATTGTGACTTCAGAAATTTACAATAAATAAATGCATAAATTATTTTAAATACGATATATGAACAATGTATTTGGATATACATTTTTATGTTTTAAGTAAAAAATTATAAATATTCAGGTATGTGATTAAAATTGATCGATTTCAAAACAATCGTTTTTAAAAGTTGTGATGAATTTCGAGCAATTTTTAATTTCATTTCTGAATAAGTCTTTATTTTTTGTTCAAAAATTGATCTAACAAGAATATACAAAGAAAGTAAGAGAAAAATGTATTATAAATAATTTTTAAAAGATACAGAAAACGATGTTATCGGATTTGAATCGTTTCATTTTAAAAATAGTTTTCCATCAAATACCTGATCGTTTATATACATATATAATGTTGTTCTTTTGTATATACTAAATTTTTATTTTAATGTACCAAAATGTTAAATACACCTTTTAGTTTGTTGAATGAATTCGAAAATTAAAAAAAAATCCCAACCCAAAATAAAGTATTTTAATTTCCCAGATTTTTTGCAGATTTTAACATTTTTTTTTGCAGACTTTCGAGATTTTTTTGCCCTATTTTGCAGACTTTTAAGATAAATTTTCTGGCAACAGTGCTTACTGCAAGTGTCAAATATTTACCCGGCGTTTCCACATGCAAGTAATTAATTGCAAGTAGTGTATACGTATTATCAACGAAAAATCGAGGAAACAGCCGATTGGCTGAAAGTAAAAAAATTGTGTGAATGTTAGTGAAAAAGTGTGAGTGTATTGAGTTTTTCGAACTTGTACTTGCATGTGTAAAAAATCGTCAAAAGTTTTAATAAAATTCGTCAAAATCGTCACGAACATTTAATAAAATCGTCGAAGATTTAAACAAATCAGAGACAATTTATTGCACTGATTTTTTATTGAATGGTTCAAAAATATAAATCTTTAACAAGAAATTCTATTAATGATAAAAATAAGGGAATACGTTTTATTCTATTAATATCAGCAAGTGGGCTTAGATATTATAACAAATAAGTAAATATATATTTATCATTTGAAAAGAAATACATAAAAATATATATTTTCATAAAAAAATAACAAAAATGTATATATTTCATTTATTCATATTTACAAAAGCCTTTATTAAAAAAAAGAATCTCATTTGACATTAACTTAACTCTCTGTTGCAAGTTGTTTTTTTGTTTTGTTGAAGGTGCTAAACAAAGGGTTCTGTCTATATTAACAGCATTTTCATCCGACTTAAAGCGTTTTATAACGCCCAATTTTTAATCCAAACTAATGCATTTTATTTTCTTTGCACTCATTTTTCCACACATCTTAGTAAGAACTAACTTCCTATTTCCAAACACGCAACTTACTATGCTTAGAATAACTAACCTAACAGAATTAAATGGGATTTCGCCTTTTCACACGCATATATAAATTTTCTTCACGTGTGATAATAACTTCAGTGAAAAAATCCAACTGTATGTAGCGACTCAAATCGGAATCATAACTATTGAAAGCGGATTTAACCAATTTTTAAAAAGCGACGCAAATCGAAACAACGCAAATAGGACCGACAAAAATCGGGGTTCTAGTAGTGTATATTTTTGCAGTATCGATAGCATTCATATAATTGTAGAATTCGAATATTTAATGTATGGTTTCGTGATGGGGAAAGAATTTTTTTTAATTCCCAATAATTTTGGTATTTTGAAAAATTTATTGTTACGTTTTGGACTGCTCCCAATATACTTGTAAATATTTCTTGTAAGTGTTTAATTGAAGCCAGACCATTTCGGTTCTCCACTTTTGTAATCGTTTGGTTGTCTTTTGTAAATTCGCATTACCATTCTCAACTCGACTGGCAGTTGGCTTTTCAGTTGTGTATCTGTTTTTTTTTTCGTGGTATTGCCGTTTTCAATTTTGTAAAAGCTTGGTCGACAGAAACCAAGGCGAATTGACTAGAAGGTGGGGTCAAGTCAACGTTTGGTGTTTCTTTTCGGTGGTCGACTTGTCAAAGTTTGTATGCAAACTAGTTTTTTATGTAAACAAACAATTTTTTTTACTAGCAATTTTTTTGACAACCCGACCACAGAAGCAGTGTTGTTGTAGAGTTGACCTCACCTTCTAGTCAATTCGCCTTGACAGAAACGTTAAAAATACACAACTGTTTATTAGTAGATAAGTTGTTTTCAGTTTCAGTTGACTTTCATTTTTAAATGCAAAAAATGGCAATGGAAAAATCGTAAGTAGAAAGATTTATTATACAGTATATTACCAACTCCTCTCCCGTCAGCGAAAAATCTAATTAAATAGAATTTCACCTTATTTAATACATTCGTAGATCTTTGAAAATTACAACTAAAGCACAATTTGAGAGGCTTGTTAATCTAATGGAAATACCCCAGAGATTTCATGTGACATTGTAGATTGAGCTACTCCTATATTAAAATCGTTACCACTGCACTTCTGGTAGCTCCCGGCAGCAAAAAATCTAAGAGCAGCCAATAACGTTAATAAAGGGCGAATAGCCACTACGCGAATAGGTGTTTTTAAATGATAAATTTCGTCCAGCAAAAAACAAAACGCTTCCTTGTTTAGGCGGAAATAACTTTTAAAACTACAAATTTTAGAAGTTTTTACTTGGCATTAGGTAGTTCAAGAGTGTTGGAATCATTGCAATTTTTTCTACTTATACGTAGCACATCTGTACAAGAGTCTTAATTTTCATCATCATAAAATAAATTGACACTAATATCCATTAAAAATACTTTTCATTCAACACGATACTTTTAGTTTAAAAAATTATTTAATTTTATAAAATTTTCACTTGTCAAACGTTGACAAATCGATATTTTAAGTTGGCAACTTTATAGCTAACTCAACTAAAAACAGTTGGGTATCACAATACATAAAATGAGTTTGGTTCACAGAATATACAGAACTGTAAAAAGTGACGTGTGAAAAAGGCCCAAATCAGTTGCGAGGGCAGCTTTCGAAGAAAGAGAAAGAAAATGTTTTTTGGTAGTAAAGTGGCAATGTGTAAAAACAGGCCGCTACTATCAACACGAATTGCGTAATCAAAACAAAAAATGCAAAAAGGGCAGCTTTCGCAGAAAAAGACAGAAAAAAACACAATATTTTCTGTCTCGTGACACCTCTGTTTGCTCTGTGGTTTGGTTGTGCATAAGTTGGATTGACTCTCAAACTGAGTTGAGTGGAGAACCGCAATTGGGGCATTCAATTTTAAAGTTACATACAAACATCTTCAAAATCTTAAAAATATTTTTACAGCGAAAATTCCAGCGTAATAAAATTGGTTAAAGCTTTGGCCGCTATCTGAGGCGGCTGACATCTAAATGGCCCAAAATCATATGTAATGAGTCGCCCAAACGAAAAATGGGCCAAAGTAAACAAAAATTACAAAAAAATTAAAATTCGAATATCAAATAATCGAATTTAAAAATCCCGAATCGCTAACTAAAGCTTATGTGCCTTCATCAAGGCGCAAGCAAGGTACATTAGCACAAGGTAGACTCATTTGAGAGTGCAGACATGCTGCTTTATAAAAATAACCTACATGCCAAAATTGTCTTCATATAAAACAAAAACAATTTAACGCACACATGAACAAATTTTGGCTCATATACACGAAATTTGACAATTGGGTTTTAACTAAGGTCAACAGCTGATAAACATGTGGGCCAACGAGTCTACCTTGTGTAGTTGTACCATGGGCGCAAGGATTTTCTCTATGGTATAATAAACAACGGCCACGCTAACTAAAGCTGCTCTGCATAGCCGAACTTCGTCTGAGCGCAAGAATTTTTTCCTCTTTCGCACTAATTAAAGCTTCTAAATTTAGGATTTTTAAAGGATTAGGTGGTTATGTTATTGTACAATCATCTACCAGGTACGCTCAAAGCTGTACATCAAATGTGTACTAAAGAAGTTATTCTGCAATATTCGATTGTGCCGAATCTTCGAAAATTTCAGGAGTGTGATTCGTATGATATCTATTAATATTAATTCATGTTTACGTCAGCATTAAAATTGGTTGCGGTTGAGACTTATATTAAATTATTGACCGACAATCAAAAAGTTGTTTGCATTTTTTTGTAAAAATTTTAACTAACTTGAGTAAAATATCTGATTCGTAACAGTTTTAGCCCAACTTAAATAATTTTCAGGAGGGGAATTCATATTGGAGCCATGGTAAATTATGAACCAATAATACCAAACTTCTGCAGAGTTATTTCTGGTATTAAACAACATAAATTTGAATAAATTGCAATACAGCGGTGAAATAAGTTTTAGAGTTTACAGTGAAATTTAGAAGGCTGCTAAATATGGGATATAAGGTAAATTATGGACCGTATATTACAAAATTGCATGACTTTTTTCTGGCCATATTAAGCTAAGTTGGAAGAAATTTTTATCGTTACAGGTTTAGGCGAATTTAATTAATTTACCAGAGTAAGCTTTACATGGGGCCTATAGTACATTATGTACCGATCATTACAAAATTAATTAGTGTGAGTTTTAGTCCTACTAAACTGTAAAGCATTCAATTTTATTCTGTTAGCATTATTTATTACGGCCTTAGGCGTAATAAACTGTTTTCCAAAAGTATGGACCGATATTCACGAAATCTCACAGTGTAATTTCTAGTCCTATGAAACTGTGAAGTGCAAAATGTTATTATGATAGCATTGTTTATTACGGTTTAATGCGTAGTTAAGGCCGTTATACACCATCAAAAGTCTTAAGTATTTTACGAATATACTTTTTTGTTCTAATTATTGTTTGAAAATTTCAAAAAACAAAAACAACTTATCATGACAGGGTTGCATTTTCGTAAAATACTAAAGACTTTGTGGGATAGTGTATAGCGGGCTTAAACGGTTTTCCGAGAGTGAATTTCACGGTGTGATTTCCAGTCGAGTAAAACGAATTTGAATTTGTTGGCTGTAATTCCCATATATGTATATATTTTTCTAAACAAAAAAGCTTTGGTAAATGCTATTCTCTTGTTCGGATCAAAAAATACATACCAGTGTTGCCAAGAGTAGGGAAAAATCTCTACATGAAGGGTTCGTTGGAACTAAAATAGGAGCGTAGGGAAAGTCGGAATGAATTTTTTATTCGCCAAAATGTAGGTATTGTTCTCATATTGCGTTAAAAACGAAATAAATGCTAATAATGTAAATTTTATAGTGATTTAATATTTAAAGAATTGAAATTCTTAAGGTACGGTCACATATGGCAAACATTTGACAAAAAAATCAAATATTTGTTCGTCCTAATCTGACCACAAAATATTTTTGAGGGGCAAACAGAAAAACAGCTAAACCTAATGTGACCATTTAACGTCAAATATTTTCCTCGTTTTAAGGAAAATAAATATTTGTTCTTACAAAAATGTTGTAAGACCAAACAGTGGCAAATAAATTATTGAATAAAATTGAAAAATTAACAAAATTAAATAATTTTTTAATGACGAAAAAACTTATTTATGTAAAATTTTTTCCTGTGTTCTCTTTTTAGCAAAAAGTTGTGCGGTAAGTAGGATTCAAGATGTTACAAAATACATTTATCTTAAGTAAATAGGTAATTTATTTAATATGGGTATAATATATGACCCAATGTTATGAATTATGCATTGCAAGCATGGCGTATTTATTATAAATAATTTACCGACATCGTCATCTTTATGAGATTTTTTCGTCTTGAAGTGATTGTAGCAAGTGACCTAGAACTTTCGCCATACCAAGACAACATTTTGTCACGACATACAAGCTATTATAAAAATGATTGCCAAAACCAACATTTATAAGATTATTTTAAATAAATTGTCTATCGGCACTCTTATGACAATAAAAACGTAAACACCGAATTTCATTACTGTCAGGTGTGTTCTAGGTATCGACTTGTATTGAAAACGAAAATTTTTTTCAATCCGCATAATTCAGAAATTGGTGTTTTGAAATCCGCATGCTTTGTGTATTCGAACTTCTTCTTCAAAAACGACGATTACCGAAAAGAGCAACAAAGATACGCGAAAAATGCAAACATTTTGCCAAAATAGCGATCATTTTTAATATTTCAAACAAGCCATAAAATTGATTTAAAGTCCCTAAAACTATAAGGAATGTCAAAAATTCGATAAAAATGGTTAAATTAACGGAAATTTGGAAAATTTTGCTAATAGCGGCATGATAGCAAAGTTTAATATTTGTTAAAGTCGTTAAAGCTGTAAACAATGAGAGGAAATATGTAATTGCATCTATCGTGAACATTCACGACAAAAAAATTCGCGAAAAACTGCACACCCAAAAATTTATTTGAAATGGCTAAATCGGTTAAAAAACAAAATGTCGGAAAAAACAAAAAAAATGTTTTTCCTGTTCGCGGACAACGAATGAAGACTTCGTTCGCTTTAATTACATAAAAAACAAAAAATTATTATAAAAAATTAATAAAATTTTAAACAAGCCATAAAATTGGTAAAAAAAAGTCTCTAAAACTATTAGGAATGACAAAAATTCTGTAAAAGTTGCTAAATCAGTGGAAATTTGCAAAAATTCGCGATCTTTAAATCGAAATGAACTGGATTTCATTAAAATATTCCTTTATATATGTATACCGACCTAATTATAATTGATTTTAATAATTTTGTAGCTTTATAGTTCATGAACATACAAACATACATATCGAGCCCTAACCGCGAAAATAGTGTAAGCGACATAAATTTCCGTTTTCGTTTTTTTTAATAAATGACTTTATTGGCAACACTTCATCATCTCCTTAAATGTCATGGTCACATAAGGTACCGTTACGATTTTATAGCAAGAACAATTTTATTGTAAGCGACAAATTTCATACAAAATTTATATGAAATAAAATAAAAAAGCTCTCTCCTGTAAAATTTGATTTTTGGCGCTTACACTATTTTCGCGGTTAGGGCTCGATATGAATTAATTATTTGTTGTTGTCCAAAAGAATTTTGTAAGTAATTGTATATTTTTTCTTTTGGTTTTCTTTAATGGTTCTTGCGTAGCGGTATTGTAATTTTTTCGATTATTTTTTGCATTGTGAATTCTAAAACATAATTTTTAAATAAACGAGTTTTTTAATATTCTTTTGTCGCTCTTAAGCAAAGCATGGTCTTTTTACTTGTGAGGCAGAATAGAGGAAACTTAATTGGTTTGTAATAAAAGTAAAAAACATTGGAAATCAATTACATCATTTTTAGAATCAAAATTCAAATAATTAATCGGGCTCATTTGGAGCCACTTTTTTTGCACAATATACGTGAATATTTGGCTATTTACGTCAACACAAACTTAAAACCAAAATTATGTTTTTGCTAAAATGTTCTCACATATAAGAATAAAAGTCGATTCGTTTTACTTTCACAAACCCCTTACTACTCCAATTGAAAACGAATAAAAACATGTGGAGGCGAATTGCAGAACACAAAAAATCCACTTTCTAGTGAATTTGGATTCTAAAACACATCCGATTATCTCAAAAATTGCGACATGTTCTTTGCGAATAAGATTAACATGGACAGCTAGCCGGACAGATGGTCATTGTTATATTGATTAGGAAAAGGATACCGACGAAAAATAAAAATGTTGGTGCCAAGTTCGTTCAAGTTCCTCCAAGCAGTTTGGATTGAAATTCAACACTTTTAGTACAGTAGGAAAAGAGTTATATGACCGTAATGTGAAACAACCTGCACCTTTTACCGTTAAATTTTGCGCAAACTCAATTTATATACCTAGAAATAATATGAATAAATTTTGTGAATACCAAATTACTTTTCAAAATTGCCTTTATCCTTTTATTTGTTATTTATCCTATTTTACTTTTAAAACTGCTGTTCTCGCTCGTCTGTAACATAAAAGTTTCCACATTTTGCATCAAAATGTTAATTTTTAGTTTAAATAAAAAGTAATTTTATTTATTTAATTTTATTTTTGACAATTTGTTCAAATATTTATTTTTAGCCAAATATTTTTATATGTGAACACAGGGCAAACATGTTTTTCCATTTTTTATTTGAATCTATTTAATATCTGTTTGAACAAGGCGAATTCATGTAAACGGTGGTGTCGATACTACAACAATTAACAACACCAAAAACACAACAATGTATTTTTTTGTTGCTTTCGTTGGCCGATATGGCAAAAATACAAGTAACTTTTGACATTCCTCTCTCTAGCCAGGGATGTTTGATGTGACGATTTTACGTCATTTTGACGATTTTTTTCGATGAATTTACCAAAATGACGATTGACGATTTTTGATGTAGAGTCACTTATGTTTTGACGATTTAATCCCGTCAATAAATTTGCTTTAAGCTTTAATCTGGCATCAATTTTATAAGTGCTGGTTCACACTCTTCAAGCTTTAGCCGTCAAGTCTTGAGCTTTTAGGAGAGAAGGGAAAAGAGAATGCCATATCTTTACCCCTCTCTCCTAAAAACTCAAGACTTGACGGGTCAAACTTGACGTGTGTGAACCGGCAATAACACTTTAATCTGGCAAGCAGGTTTGGTAGATGTGACGATTTTTTGTCATTTTGACGATTTTTTTGAGAAAATACAGTAAAATGACGATTGACGATTTTTTGACTAAAAGTAATAGTGTTATGACGATTTTCTGGCATCGATAAAACACACGAGAAATACTTACAATTATATTGAAAACAGTCCAAAACTTAAAAATAAATTTTTCGAAATACAAAAATTTTTGGAAATTAAACAAAAAAATTCCTCCCGCATCACAAACCAGGTGGATTTCATTAGAAGCATTAGAAATTCAAGTTCTACAATTATAGAAATGCCATCGGTACTGCAGAAAATATATACTAGAGCCCCATTTTGCGTCTGTTCTATTTGGTCCGCTTTCAAAAAAATTGGTTAAATCCGCTTTGCGTTTTTATGATTTCGATTTGCGTCGCCACACACGAAAGCATTTTTCGATGAAGTCATAATCACATGTGAAGAATTTTTCTATTTGTGTGTAAAAAGGCAAATCCCATTTAATTATGTTGGGTAAGTTATTCTTAGTAAAATTGCGTGTTAGGAAGTAAGAAGTTACTTTTTAATAAGAAGTTGTGTAGAAAAATGAGTGCAATGAGAAAAAAATGTATTACACCCAATTCTCTTTTTACACGATAGATACGTTCCCAATAAATTCGTGTAAAAAAATTCGTGTAAAAAAAGATACTAGCCAAAGGTGAAAATAGTAGATTGGTTCCAGACCTAAAAAATAACGTAAAAGTACAATAAACAACAATAAAAAATTTTTGTTAAAGTTTACTTGAGAATTTATTTAACGTGCTTACACATTTTAATATCTTAAATACATATAAATACATACATATATTATAAAAAAAAAATAATAGAAACTGGGAATTATTTCCTTCCGAAGGTTACTTTATATTATATTCAACATTTTTTTTTTATTATTCGAATTTATTCTATGAGCTAAATTTCAGTTATGTATTTTATAAAGCTTTTTTGTAATAGTCCTATTCCTTAAATTTTTCAGAAATGACTTTATACACTATACAAGAAAATACAATATAATAGTCTGGTAGTGTATAAAGTCATTTCTGAAAAATTTAAGGAATAGGACTATTACAAAAAAGCTTTATAAAATACATAACTGAAATTTAGCTCATAGAATAAATTCGAATAATAAAAAAAAAATGTTGAATATAAAAAAAAATAATGATTTGGAAAAAAGAAAATAATATCAGAAATTCATTAATATAAAAAAGGAAAACTAATTTAAAATCGTGTTAAAACAAAACAATTCGTGTAAAAAGAGAAAAATGTTAACTTTTTAACTCGTGTTAAATGAAAATTCGTGTAAAAATAATTCGTGTAAAAAGAGAATTAGGTGTATTTTGGAACTAATATTGGACGTAATAAAACGTTTCAAGTCGGTTGATATAGACCGAATCCTTGGTTTTTAGCACCTTTAACAATAAAAACAATTTGCAATAGCGATAGTGCTAAAAGTTACTCATTTAAAAATAGCTCGAGTTAAAAGCAAATGAGATTTTATTTATCATTTAATATTTTGCTGAATATGTATAAATCAAATAAAAAATATTTTTGTTATGCATTTATGCAAATATATTTTTTCTTATGTTTTCTTTTTAAATGATAAATATATTCAGCTCACTTCCTGAAATAAATATAATAAAACTTAACCATATCACTTTCTTCATCATAAATAGAATTTCTTGCTAAAAATTTATATTTTCGAACCAAACCATGCAATAAATTGTCTTTAATTTGTAAAATTTATATATTTGACGTTTTGTTGACGATTTTGTTAAATTTTCGTGACGATTTTGACGAATTTTGTTAAAACTTTTGACGATTTTTAAGGAAAAAAAGTCTAACAACCCTGTCTCTAGCTAAGAAAATAGCTAAGAAAAAAAAGTAGCTCAGTTGTGCTTTCAACGCAACCTGAAAAATGAATTCGCCTTGTGTTTGAACAAGCAAAAATGGGCAAATAAACATACTTAGTGTGACCAGCAAATAAAATTTTAATTTTTTTTAACAAATTTTTTAAAAATGCCGGCAAACAAAATTTGCCAATTTTTTGTCATATGTAACCGTACCTTTAGGTCCAGAAAATTTTTTCGGACAAAAAATCAATTAATTTATCTGAAATTATTACAAGTATTTTTAAACTGTTCCAAGTTTTGGATTAAAATAATAAAATGAAAAACTATAATTACGAGGTTGTATTTTCAAATACATATGTATATCGAAATTGGTACGGATTTTGTTTGCTTTACCTAATGCAAATGCTGATGCATTGATACCACCATAATGCGAAACAAATTGACCAACACAACTTTAAGTTTAATATGTATTATAAGATCATTTACGCAAAACAGTGGAAGAGGCTGCATTAGTTTGGAATGCACTTATAGTCACTTAAGTAAATTCCGTTCAAAACAAATACAGGTCTGTTCTGAAAATCACTTTAATTCAAATTACATGATTTAAAATCATATGTGCCTTTTACAATCGCATGTGTGATATTGTGATGCTCCGTTTTTGTGTTTTTGATGTGATTTACAATTGCCGAAAGCATATCGAGAATCACAAAAACGGCGCACAGTGAGACAGCCCTTTAGTAACCACGGCAAAAAATGGTTTTTGTCGTGTCGTCCAATTTGGATGAAATTTTCACAGTATATTAACAGATATATGAGTAACAATTCCATGAAATTTCAGCCTCATAACTTCATTATTTTTTGGTCTAGAGCAAGTCCAAATTGAGGGATGCCAACGCGCTTGAAATATGTTAGTTCAATATGTAATATTCAAAAGAATAAAAAAATACATAATTTTTTTTTTAATTTTTTTAATTAATTTAGTTGTTGTGAATTTAAAAAAAAAATACAAAAAAAAATTTCTTAACAACAGAATTGTGGTGTAAAAATTGAAAATTTTGCATTTTCAATGGACTAGGAAATATAGAGCAGCCCCTCGCCCTAGGTGCAGACTTATATCAAATGAAAGATTGAAGTCTCAGCTTTCATTTGAAGTTAAGAACATATAGCAAAAGTTTGCAAAAGAACTTTAAAAATACAAAAATACGCAACGCGCACATTCAGTCGCTATACGTAATAACTGTAAAATAATATTAAATTGTTGTTGTTTTTAATATTATTGAGGACAAATAAAGACACAAAAGAACAGAAAGAAGCGGTTAAAACAGAAATAAAAAAATTTCAAATTAGTTCTAGGTTTAAAAGTCGATGTGGTGAAACAAGGCATGGGAACAACCAATGATGGTAATGTCTCTAGAAGATTTTTTGAAAATCCAGAAATAACCGCTGACATAACTGGTGTAAATGTAGACTTAATTCACCGATTACAAATTATATTAAATACTATAAATACTAGTAAAAATATAGATGTTGGTCAATTCCATACGTTTTGCATGGACACTGCAAAATTGTATGTAGATCTTTATGGCTGGTATTACATGCCTATCACTGTCCATAAAGTTCTCATTCACGGCAGCAAAATGGTATCTGAGGCTGTATTGCCAATAGGTTTGTTTGCAATTTTTTTTTGAAAGTATTTTTTTAAATTTTATTTAAAATTAACTTTTTTTTTTGCTACAGGAATGTTATCCGAAGAAGCGCAAGAAGCAATGAATAAGGAGTATAGAAACTGTAGGCTATTCCATTCTCGTAAAAATTCACGCATTTCTACGATTGAAGATGTAATGCGCTATTTGCAAATATCATCAGATTCTTATATTAATTCATTTAGAATGAGAATGAAATTGAAAAAATTAGAATACCATGATGATGTTAAAAAATTATTGATAGAATGAAAAAAAATTGTTCTTTTTTATTGCATTTCAATGGGAGGTGGGCGTAATAGTGGGCGTGTTATTGAAATTTTTGCATGAAATATTTTAAATGTTATAAATTACAGTAATATCAAATTTGAAGGTTGTACCTAAAATATTTTAGAAAATATGGCTTTTTTTATGTTGAGGTTGTATGGGTGATGGGGGTAAAAGTGGGCCAAAGTTCAAAATTTTTTCCGATAATATATGTAACAATATAACATTCAAGTATACCAAAATTTAAAGTTTTACTTAAAGTATTACGGACAATACGGCATTTTACAAATTTCGATTGTATGGGAGGTGGGCGTAAAAGTGGGCGGTTTTTTTTAATTTTTTTTTTAAACTGGAATTGTCTCAAAATTAACCTGTGCAAAATTTCAGAGCTCTACAATGACTCCTTGTATTTAATGCCGGCGTTGTCTCACTGTGCGGCGTGATTATCAGAACACAGAACACAAAATCACACGCGAGATGCCACAAAATCACACGCGTCATTTTAAAGCACGTGATTTTCAGCACAGGCCTGATTTATAAAATAATCATTTTTCTTGTACCAGAAATAAATTGAAATTATCGTTTTAAGATAATAAATACAGTCTTTTTAGTTTTATAACTTATTTTTGTTATTAAAGCTTTACTATACATATGAGAATAAAATCAGTTTTGTATAACTATTGTTTTTTCTTAGATATTAATTACTAAAACGCGTAGGGATTTTTGTAGGAAAAATGTTTTTAAGGTGTAGGGAAAAATCAAAATTTTTTAGTACCCGTAGATATTTTTCAAAAAATCTTCTGGCAACACTGCTTCATACTTATTTATGCGGATCAGACATAAATATCGTCCTGCAAATACATAGAATTTGACAATTGGCAAGGCAATAATCGCCAAGCTTATCGCTTGTGTGGTCGGGGCTTAAGAAAGTTAATTTGACGATTTTCAGTTAAGATTTGGCCACATATGTAGGGTTGTTAGATGTGATGATTTTTCGTCATTTTGACGATTTTATTGAGAAAATACAGTAAACTGACGATTGACGATTTTTTGAATAAAAGTTATAGTGTAATGACGATTTTTCGGCAACAATATGCATACTTAAAACTTCCTTTACTTTTAAAAAGACTTACAAGAAGTATTTACAGTTATATTGGAACTACAAAAAATATTGGAAATTAAACCAAAAAAATTCTTCCCCCATTACAAACCAGGTGGCTTTCATTCACCCTTATTGTGTTTGGCGTATTTAAAATACGCCTACGATTGTTTGGTAATAGATTAAACAGTCATAGGCGTATTTGATATACGCCAAACACAATAAGGGTGATTAATTCGAATTCTACAATTATATGAACCGCTAAAAATTTTCTTTGGCTTCGCTGCTAAAGGCTAGATTACACTATCTCACAAACCTTACGTATTCCATAAAGAGTTTTGTTGCGACTGTCAAAAAATCTAATTTAACATGACAGTTTGTAATCACACCATCACACAAAGTATAAACACTCACACATGAAATAAAATGCAACCCTGATCCAATGAAAAGTATTATTGTTTTGAAATTTTTCAAAAACGATGAAGTCGTATGGGATGTCAAAATTTTTTCTTTAATACTTGTCATTTTCATCACACATGCATTCATACTATCAGACTTTTACATAATACTTGAGTTTTTGACATGTATTAATACAAAGTATAATAGTGTAAACTAGCCTTAATATCGACGCCATCGATACTGCAAAAGATATATTAGAAAATTTAAAGTGATATAAATGAGTTGTGTTTTTGTTTTTTAAAATACATTATTAACGTTATTAATAATATAAATAAGAATTTTAAACGTTAAGGTTTCGAAATTCATAAAATGCACAGGTTTTATAAGTTCAAGTTTTTGTAAACAAACATTCTTGATTTTTTTTGAATTTTTGAAAATTTATTTAATAACTGAATTTAATCTATTAGATTGAAAAAAATCGACATATAAACAATTTTAAAACAAATTTCTGAAAAATGTCTTTCAATAATTAAATAATCAGATCGTGGTACATTTAATATTTACTAAATTTGTATGCCACCAAGCCTAAATTACAGCTTGAAAAATTAAACACAAAGCTATTTTCGTAAATAAAAAGCTATATATATGTATGTACTTACATGTTATGTTCATAAACATTCATCTAATTTAATACTCTGTAAACCATTTCTAATTTCATCCATTGTAATACGTCTTTTTGCAATTTCTATTTCCTGTTTTCTAAACTTCAAAAATTCTCTTCTAAATTCATCCTTACACTTTAACTCTTTCTTGTAAAGTGCTAACTTTTCTTCCTTCACTTAGTAGTTTTTGCGTTGATACCTTTCAATTCCTGCTAAAGAATGTTTCACTTCTGTATACAATGCTGTTTGTACTTCTAGTTGCTCCTCCATGAGAGTTTTTTTCTTAGTTGGGGTCTTCTTTGTTGGTAGTGTTGAACTTTGTTCTCCAAGAATTTGTTGTGTTGAATGTAAGGTGCGTACTTCTTTAGGAACATAATTGTGTTGTTTGGGTTTGGTGGATTGGTTTGAGCAGACTGGTTCTTCGTTCTCCAATTCATCACTCATTGGTATATCCTCAGCATTACCACTATTTGTATTTTGTCTACGGCGTTGAATACCAAACGCAACACCGCCTGGATTCACAATTGAATCAATTTGTAACAAATTGGAGGCAGCTTCTTCTGTTGGGGATAGCACGTATTGTTTAAAGGAACCACCCCCGGTTGCAAAACATTCTGTTTTATTGAAACTTTACTTTTTTTTAATTTTATTTATGTAATTTTATTAATGATAAATGATTATAAAGTATGTTCATCTATATACATATGTATTTTAAGTTCTAACGTCTAAACGCATGAAGCTAAAAACTTAAAATTTGGAAAGAAGGTGGGTCTCTCCTCAAATCGGTCCACTAAGACGGGGTTTTTGGAAATTTGAATGTTTAGGGGACAACACCGGATAAATTCGATAACCTTATATCTCTAAAACTAATAGAGATACAAAACAACTTCAATACATATCGGTGCTCTTTAGAAAAATAAGCGGACAGGTGTCTGGTACGTTTTGGAAATTTGGTTCTTTTGGAAAATAAACACGTAAAACCGTCATCTATCTTTTAAATCCAAACAGTTTCCCAATTCATTGACATACATTTAACTACAACATTACAATTTTTGGCACATAAATGTGGCGAAAAAATTTATTAAAAAGGATAATACGGGAAATAAACTTTCTTTTATTTGCTTTTGTGTTCTACGGGTGGTACTTTTTGAATTTTCTATAATATTGAACTTAGAAACACAAAATTATAGGTGAATATCAACATTGAGATGAAAAATGTTCGAACTTGTTTATTAAAACCTAGAAAAATAAACTTTTGCATACAGATATGTTCACGAAGAAAAAGGAGACGCTAACGAAGTAGCGGGTTAAATGCAAGTTATATATATTTTTGAAAAACTTAAGCAAGTTTAATTTTTTTTTAACAATAACAAATTTAATTTTTAAAGACAAACTTAAATAGCCTTTGATACAGTGTTGCCACTTTGTGGGTAATTACCCCAATTTGGTGTAATTTTTACTGTCGTGGGTAGAGCGTGGGTAATTTCTCTAAGGTGTAATTCAGGTGTTGTTTGAAATTCTTACTTCAGTTACCTAAATAAAATCTAGATTCGATTTAAGTGAAGACATTTATTTCTTTTTAAATATTGTTGATAAAAAAATACACAGTCTTCTGAACAAAAGTCTCGGTTTCTTTTCAATCATTAAATATATATTTTTAAAAGTTTGGTAATAAATGTCGCAAAATGGACTCTGAGATTTGGATAAAGATGTCTATCATAGTGAGTTAGAACCTGAAGTATATTATTTACTAAACTACAAACTAGACTGGGGGTAGAAATGTTTCCAACATTCCAATATATAATCAATTTTATTTGTGTCTGCAAACTTTCAAATTCCCTTAACAGTTGTAAAACTGAATTACGAGATGGACAGTTGTATAAAACCCTGGACGCATTTACTTTACTAAATATGGTATAATGGGTATTTGTTAAGACCATGAAACTTTAAATGGTAGAAAACACAAAACAAATGCATTTTAATCGCAGATTAATACACGACATAACCATTTGAAACTGATTTAAAACGAAACGTATTGCAAAACGTATTTTGTTCCGCTTTTTCGACCATTGCTGGCTGCATGTCTCGAATAAAATGAGCAATGTTGACCTCCAAGACGTCAATTGTTGCTGGTTTATCAGCATAAATCAGTGACTTCACATGCCTACGGAAAAAAATCAAGAGGTATCACATCGCACGGCCTTGAAGGCTAATTGACAGTTAATTTTCTTTAAATCAACACATCGCCTTGAATCACGAAGTTACGAAAATCGATGTCTGATTTTTAAAGTAAATTTGGATAATTTGGTGGCGTTGTTCAATGATGATGTGCCTGTTCAATGATGATGTGCCTGAGCAAAAAGCGAGAGCAGTATGACAGTTCGTTTGACAGCTAACCTTTCGGGCTTAAAACACACCTATTATAAAGGAATGACAATGAGCATTTTGAACCTTCCTTAGATACATATATGCAACCAAATCTGGATTTTATTTTACAATAAGAACAGTTCGACTAATATTGATCTTTGTAAATGGCGTTTATTAAATAATACTTCAATTTTATATCAGGTGTAATTTCATTTAAATCGGGTAATTTTGCTTCAATTCAAGGGTAATTTTGAATTTTCTGGGGTAACACTGCTTTGATATGAAAGATTCAAATATTTGACGATTTTGTTCAATGTTTGTGACGATTTTGACGAATTTTTTAAAAACTCTTGACGATTTTTTAAGAAAATAGTCTAGCAACCCTACACATATGTGACAAAAACGCCAGACAACTCTGTTTTAGTTTTCGATATAAACAAACTCTTCTTCTTCAACTCGAACATCGATTGCGAAAAAAATAACAACAAATTTTTTACAGCAAAATTTCGCTCTCATTATTCAGTCGATTACAATATGGCGGTCTGAAAGGTTGTGCACGGTGTTTTATTGAAGAAGAAAAAAGTAAAAGTAAAAAAATAATTAATCCATTAAATTTTATACACATATTAAGGAATATAATACAAAGAGAAACAAGTCCGTAAAAATTGAATTTCATAAAAAAATAGTTGTTATTAAATTATTTTTAATAAAAAAAAAACAAATTATATTTTTAGCAACAGACTTAACCCAAGAAAAACAAATTTGCGTGTGATTTAATTGAATCTCTGAGTTTCATTCCAATTTGAATCTTTTGGATTAAAAATAAGTTGCCCTCTGCCGCATACCAAGGAAAGTCATTTTTTTTTATTTGGAGAGTTTTCAAGGTGAAGTGCTTTATTTTCGGCTGTTCTTATCAAAAGTGTTCGTGCTGTTGTTGTCGCAACCTAAAACGTGTTTAACATTTTTTTTAACTAAAAATCGTAACTACTTTAATGTGTATCTGTATCTGCCTACAGAATTTGTCAGTTCGTGTTAAATTTGATTTTTTCTGGTGATTGAGTGTTGTTTGTTGTTTATGTTTCTCCGAGAGAATCGATATTTTATTTGATTTTCCTCTTCGCATTGTCAAAAAATGCTTTTAAGAAAATGTATTCGTGACATCAGAGACTTTTTCCAGCTGAAATCTTCCGCAATAACAACTTTTTCTGGCGAATTGCTCTTAAGATCACCACCAAGAAGAACTACAACAAAAACTTTAGACAAACTTTATTGTTGTTTTGTTACTACAACAAATGCCGGCACAAAAAATCGCAATCAATTGAAAACTTGTCTGAGAGTAAAATACATTTTTTTTTTATTTCTCCTGATAAATTTATTGCTCAAGACATGTTGCGGCCAATTACTTATTAATGTACAAAATCAGGTAAGTTTGTTTAATTCATTACATTTTCCAATAAGAAAAAATAAATTTTTTGGCCGTTAACACAGTAATCAGCGGCCAAAAAGTCGACGAACAGCGTTATCAACTCTATAAATGAAATATAGCTGTTTTCACCCTTTTAATTAGGTGTTCAACTCTGCTTTTCTTTATACGATTTTATACTACAAAGCATGAGTGTCTTTTTTGTTAGCATTATAAATTAATGAAGTTGCTGAGTGATGGAAAGAGACAGATATAGTTTCTTCAACTGTTTTATCCTGGCTTATTTAACAAACATGGTAACTACAGCATTATGTTGGATTTTTCAACCACAGCGTATTTAATTTTAGTCTAATACATTTTGTTGTTGTAAATCTTAGTACTTTAACTAAATTAGTAAGATTCACAAGTACTACAAGGGACTTTACTATCAAGGGTGAAAACCGATTATGAGAAAAAAAATGGGAAAACCAGTTGGACTCCTTAATTACTATATTTTTCAAACATTTTATCCAAATTTTAATCTTAAAAATGGTGAAAAGAAATACAACAATTAGTTTAAAATTAAGTGCTTAACATTCAAATGAAAAACAAATCTTTTGTAGCAATTGCTAAAGTAGTGATATTATGTCATTTTACTGTGAAAATTATAACTTTGAAAACACCAATAGTACTGAAATAGGCCAAGATCTGGAAGACCTAAGAATTTCAAGACGCGATTTTAGCAGTGTTTTTAAAGAAGTTCATGAGTATTGGAATATCTCATCGCAAGTATGGATAAAAATATGCAAAATAGAAGAAGAAATTCTATCGTATAAACTTGCAAAAACTGTATAATATTTTTTTTATCAATAGTGTGCATACTAGTTTTGCACCTGGGGGGAACAGAGGCGACGTTCACAAAAAATCTTTTTCTTTCCTTGTCTCTCATAAATAAAATAAAAAAAAGTTTTTTTTCAAAAAAATTATCTACATATTAAGTGAATGAAATTATCTTCTATGTACCTTAAGTGAATAATTTGAAAACATTTAATAAATATAAATTTTTATGAAAACGGGAGGAGAAGAATCATTATTAGAAAAACCTAACGCTAACGCCGTTAATAACGTAGAGATTGTTGACCACATCTCTGAAATTACGTCGTTATGGACATTTAATCTAATCCTTGCAATAATTTGAGCAATTAATCTATTACTAAAAATATATATAGGTCACTTAAAAAAAAGTTTTGCCAGTAGGAAAAACAATTACGACAGAGTTTAATTTTTTTATGGATTGGAATAGCATTTTGGGAAGGTGTGGACATATTAAAGCAAAATTTTACAAATTTTACATATGTCTCAATATAGACCGCCCAACTAAGGACGAAACCACCTTAAAAGATTTAAAAATTCTTAAATATTGCTTAGAATATATAAGAGTTCTTCTAAACGTTAACTACTGCAGGTCATAAAGCAGCAGCTGATTGAAATTTATAAATATTTTTTAAAAGTAGAAAGCGCCAATATGACACAAACCATAGTAGCATTTTTGAATACAACCTCAAAGTTAATCACAGACTTTGACGGGAAATCGGAAAATTTAAGATCATTCATAAACTCACTAACTTTAAAATATTAAATGTAAAACAGCAGACTAAGACAGCAAACACCTTTTGCTACGAAAACGAACTATTACCAAAGTCACTAGAGAACGCATAAATTTCAGACGGATTGACTAGCGAACTACCAACTAAATACTCCACACAAGTGGCTGTAAAAGCATTAACTAAAAACTGTAGCATAGATAAGGTTAAACTTATCAACCTGAATGAAGAAATCAGCAAAGTCGTCAGTAGTTGCTCAGAAGCAACTGGTCAACAAAACGCAATCCTTCATTATAGACATCAACCAAATCCTAATTCTTTTCGTGAAACATTCAATAGAAATAATAACAGAAACAATGATCCACGTAACAGAAATAATAACACCAGCTACAAAAATAACAGAACAAATAATAGCGAAAATACCAACTACAAAAACAGAAACCAACAAAGATACAATAATTACGTTAGAAAAAGGAACCACTAACATAACATGACCAACGAAGAAAGAGATTCGGAGAACTCGAATCCTCCCCTAAAATCAGATCAATAAAAAGAAAAGTGTATAATCTTAACCTTAACTATAGTTGTTTAATACATTCACAACACTTACACTCAAATAAGATTTTTAATAGATACAGGCGCAGATATTTCAATAGTTAAAGCAAAATATTTCAATATTAAACAAACCAATACTATCAAAACCACCACATTAAGTGGAAAAGGACAAAGAAAAATTGAATCAATTGGTAACATATTCTTTAATTTAAAACTCAAATCTTATTTAATACCCCACATAATTTTCAAATAGTAGACAATGATTTTCCAATAACTTGTGATAGAATTATTGGTTTGGATTTCATTAAGAAATATAATTGTATTTTTGATTTTAATCAAGATTATGAATACCTTGTCGTACGACCATCTAACATACCACAGTCAATAGAAATACTAATCTTAAATAACTATAACTATATTCACCCATATATCGTGAATGATATTTCCCTCGTAATTGTTCCCCTTTTCACATATTTGCGGTCATGAAAAACTCCCATGAAAAATGGTTATCCAAATAAGAATAATAACGTGAAAAAATTTCACCGGAAAATTCCCCTTATCGTGAAACATTTTTGCTAGGGAACAGAGCATGTATGTATGTAAGTCTGGGTTCACATTATGAAAGTTTTCTTTCAGAAAGTCTGAGTTTATTTTTGAGAGGGGAAGAGAATATGCTTTTTTCTCTCCTCTCTCACCCATAAACTCAGACTATCTGAAAGAAAACTTTCAAAGTGTGATCCCAGACTAAGTAGTTCCTCCTATTAATCCCGTTATCTCCGTTAATAGGTCACAAACCGATATATTGCTCAACGCAATGCATAACAACAGGTCGATTGCCAGCTTTCGAAAGACGTGGTGGCAGAATTTTGGAAAATATTTTACTACATAAAATTAAAAAGTGCAAAAAACTTACGTTGCTATCAAACTAACCCACCAACACTAAATATTTTGCTTTATTAATTTAACTTTTCTTTAAAATATATACGTGTATATCAATGAAATTTTTTTCAATCTTTCTTCTTTTTTACATTCACTGGAACTGATAGCGTGAACACTTTTTCACAAGAGATTCACGATTGCTTTTTTCCCTTCAAGGGGAATGAACATTTCATGGGACCAAAAATTCCACTTGTAGTTCACGATAGCGGTGATTATTTTGCCACCAAGAGCTAAAGTAAATCGTCAAATCAATTTTAGCAATTGTGATGATGAAATATACTTATTCCAAATCAAGAACTTTAACCAGTGCCCATGTTCTGTAACTCTCGCGCCGAGAAACTTTTCGATTTAAATGTGTGAAATGAAACAAAAATGCCATAAATTGAAACAAACAGCTGTTTTTCTTACTAAACTGTGTCTGTAACTTTTTTGACGAGTACTAGCTGTCACGTAAGGAAATTACTCGCCAATTTACAGAAAAAGTGTGTCTGTAACATTTTTGCTTTGAACAGTCAAAAGACTCACGAATAAAAATGGGGCGGGAAAAAATGTTAACACTAAAAAACAATTAAAAATTAAAATGCAAAGAATAATAATAATGCCATTTTGTTCTTGGCACAATTTTCCATTGTTAAATTATTTTGCTTTTAAAATTTTTACAAAATATACGATTTTTTTCAAAGCTCGTTTGCAAACAACAAACATAAAAGTCGCACTTAACATTATTTGTTATAGCCGACGGTTGTATTTTCGCCGCCGCACACTGGGGATTTTTGTATGGAGGTGAGGAAAAAAATATATTTTTCAAAAAATATAATGATTTCATCACAAATTTAGTTTTATTTATAGAGTAATACACAAAAGTAATCAAAATAAAGAAAGATAGAGAAATATATATCGTTACCTACAATGTAAAAAGCCCTAACTAACTAACAAAAAATTTAAATTATTTTTTTAATTTATTATTTATTTTAAATCTACTTTTTAATTTATTATTCTAAAAGAGCCATAACTTCGTCGCTTATATCACTATGCTTTTTCTGGCTAAATGAAGGAGTCAAGTGTGAGATCAAGGGATCTGATGTTACCATCATTCGGAGCATAATATCTTCGTTCGTGGCAATTCGACTGCATTTTCTGGAGTGTCTAAAGGCAGAATTAGTCTTTACTTTCTGTTTCTGTTTTGTTCCGTGCCGTTCTGTGTAAAAATTGTAATAGTTACTTTTTCTGTAGCAACTTATCAGCCATTTATGATTAATTTATTAGTTGTGCATCGTCCATTGTGTTATTTCAATAAGTTTTATGCACATACATTTGAAGAAATTAAATTTTATGAATTTTTAAAATCAAAAAATAGTTTTTTTCAATAAAAATATGTATTTTTTATTATTTATTTTGCTGTCACTTACAATTACTTAACTAGTTTTTGATTTTAACAAACTGAACCGCAACAGAACAGAAAAACAGAAATCAATTTCACATGTTTTTTAATAACAAAAACAAATCAGCTGATTCGTAACAGAACAGAAAGTAAAGACTAACTGAGCCTTAAGGCGATATTTTTTATAGTCTTTGTTACGACTTTCCTGAGCCTCTTCGGATAATAAGCCTACAGGAAAAATATACTTTTCAATTATATATTTTCCATGAATCAGAATTTTTTGGAGTGTTGGTGGCATATTGTACCACTCGTACAGTGCAACAAACTTGTTTGCCGTCTCCAGACAAAAATCACCAAATTTTTTCGGATCTAGTGCCTCGGTAACGGTTATAGCTTCGAGAATTGTTGAAAACCTCTTGATTATGTCTTCATCTAGACCCGTGATTTCGGAAATCAAAGCAGGATTAGCAAAGAATCTTCGTGACGTATTTCCTGAATTTGTCGTACCAGAGCCTTGTTTAACAGTATCAACCTGTATTCCAATTTTCTCTTTAATTTCACGCTTTATCAAACATTTTCGGGCTTCTCTTATCGGACGAGTATTTGAGTCGACTCTTCCAATTTTAAATTCAATATTGTAAGCTACATGCAAAAGACACTCCATTAGCTTAATACGCGCATGAAGTGGTGACATACCAAATTGCAGTGCTTGTTCATTTACGGGCATAGCTTGAACTTCTTCGATTTTATTCATCTTGGATGTTGTTGCTCCACAAATAAAACAAGAAGATGCTGCTGGTGTTTCTGTTACTGATTGTGCTGTCTTGGCGTCAATCATTGTAAAATATAATTCATGTTTTACTTTAAAGTTACGATTATTTACTGTTAACTCAAATTCTTTTAGTTGAGATATCTCCTCATCGACTCTTCTCTTTTCTTCTCGTATAACTTGAGGTGTCTCTTTAACGTACGCAAACTGTAGTGTTCTACAATACTGTGTGGAAGAGGGTTTATTGTTGTTCCATACTAATTTATTTATGTCATCACTCAATGATAATTTTAGTGGTACAACTGATGTCATATATAAATGAGAGTCAGAAATTTGATCATCTGAAAACCTCTGTTGGTATTCGCTTTGACCAGATGCCCCATCACATCCCCATTTATAGTACATTGTTAGATTTCCGCTTTCAATTTTATTTATTTCCTTTACTGATTTGGTCTCTAGGATTCTTTTAGCAGTATGATCCAACAGATTTTGCAGAGTTATACTGCCTGAACTTTCAGTAATAGAAATTTCTAGAGGATAACTGTTAGTTTTTTCTTTCGTGAGTTGTTTGTATGGAACGAGTATGTTATATCCTTCATTTTGTAACCAATGCATTAGATACTCGTATTTTTCTTTTGAAAGTTCAAGCTTTGTAAACATCCCCAAAGTTTTTAATGTACAAATTTTGTGGTTTGTTTTTGAAATACTAGAAGAAAAATCAATTACTTCTTGAGGAAACATAGAACGTACTTCACCCCTTTTGTATCGTTTGGCGCGATCACAGCACTCCTCAAACGATTTGCGTGGCCGACCAAGTGCAGAACTGGTAGAACATTCAGCATCAGTAAACTTAATTGTAAATGTGCCTTCAAGCCAATTTGATTTTTTTTTCAAATCGCGATTTCGTACGATTAGAATCCTGCCATCTTTGTTTGAAGTTATAGTAAAAGTTTTTATATATTGTATCCAAAATTTCACATGCTCTAGTATCGTTTAAGCCAACAAGCAATTGTTGCAAAAACTGTTTTAATTTTGTTCTGTCTTTGTCAAATTCCAGAAGCTTCGAGCATAAAACCCCATGAGAAATAGAAAACTTTCCATTGCCGTAAAACTCTTGGTCCTTAGTTTCAGTTTTAATTAAAAAAACGGAGAAAATCGGTTGTACTTTTCGCGTTCGCCACCACTTGTTGAATGACAAAAATCGATCAGTGAACACCTATAAATACTACGTAAGTTTCAATATTTTACTGCAAGGTACTTATGAATTCGCGCATCTTTTAAGGGTGGCTATATACCTGTTTCGTGTGCGTTAAAAATTTTTCGAAACGTTCTAAAACATGACCACTCATAAATGTGGGTGCAATTTGTGTAAAAAAATCATGCAGGTAGCCAACGAAAAAAACCAAATAATTAAAAAAGGGCACTGTCCTTATTTCCTTTCAATTTTCCACGCACATTTATTACCGCTTATTACTTTGCTACCGCAATCATAAAAATCAAATAACCTTTTGTTTATTGTTTTTTTTTAATTCTGAGAATCATAAAAAAAGTCATTAATGTTTTTGCAAAGACTTTTGTGCATATCTCGAGCAAATTTTTGAAATGCATACCTTCACTTAATTGTGAATAAAAGCGAAACGCGTTCATTGATTTTCATGATTTATGTCTCATTTTTTTCACAGGTTATGCGACGTTACGTGAAAGTAATAGGACTTGAAACTTTTTTGTACTGTTTTGGATTTTTTATGAATTAAAAATAAAAAATTAAAATTTTTTGGGCAAAAAATATTTTTTTCTTCATACATTTATTTATAACTGCAAAACGGTTGCTTATGAAGCAAAATGTTATATAAACAGATGAAACAAATTGTAATTCTGGATTTTTCTAAATTTTTTTCAGCAAAATCCGACTAGTGGTTCTCGAGTTATGTTAAACAAAAGAGCCTTATCAGAATTGAGTCCCGAATCAATCAGCTGAAAAATGTTGTACTGTGTAATGCAACAAATTGAGAGGTGGCACCTGGTGGCACTTGAAATTGATTAATAATGTTAAAATAGATATAAGACAGGTCCAAATGTTTGGAGAAAAATGGGATTTTTGTTATATGTTCATAAAAATACACAAAAAAAAAAAAATTAAGTCTCTGCAGATTTACTACTTTAAATAGAAAAAAAAGAAAAACGTTATAAAGTAACGACGTAATCTCTTTTATAGTTTTCGACATGAGTTACAGACACAGTTTTTTCTCACTTTTCGAGAAACGATGGAATATTTTGTTTCACATCTTTTCGATGCGAGAAGTTCTCACTAAAATTACAGAACATGGGTACAGGACCCTATTCCACAAACCAACTTTCAACTTTTCACTTTGCACTTATCAAATTTTTCGTTAGTTTGCAAAACTTTATGTTCCACAGAACTGTTAAATTTGATAAGTGATAAGTTGAAATTAATAAGTGAAATTTGCAAAGACTTTGCAATTTTTATATTCCCTTTCAATAAAAATATTTCAATTTCTGTTCTACGTACGTTCTCTTGTACAAAGTGCAAAGTTAGTATTGTAAAGTGTAATTTGCAAAGACTGCAAATAATTATGCGGTTCCGTTCAAAACGATTCATTTGCAAATTAATATTGTTAAAGCAAGTGAAGCTTTCAAAATGTTAAGACGCTAGTTTTTGTTCGACGATAGTGGAGACGCGGTTATAACAAGAAATTATAGAGACCGAATTAATTTTTCGGGACTACAAAACTTTAATTTTAAATCGTTTAAATCAAATCCAAAGAAAAAGGATGTAAACTATTGGAGGAATAAGAAGCTTTTAAAATTGAAATATGATTCATAGAACACACTTTGAAATAAAAATGCTTTATTATTGTAAATATATAGAACATATCATAATAAAAAAAACCGAAATTAAAGAAAAATTTCGTTTAAAATACAAAATTTTAAAAATGTAAACAAATATGTTTTTTGAATGAAAATTCGTATGATTAACAACATTGTTTTTAACTTTATGAATTTGACTTAAGATGTTTTGTCAAAATGCCACAGATATGTATGTATTTAAGTTTACATTTCATTTTAAAATTTGATTGATTGAACACATTTGAAAAATAAAAATGGTTTGCATAATAAAAATAACTTATAAAAAGAAACAATTCGCACATTCTACAAGTATTTACAATAATTTTATAAAAAAACTTAGTTTATTGTTTTGAAAACTAGAAAATAAAATATCTTTTTTTCTTAAATAACATGTTATACTGCAAGTATTTTTTTCAATTACTATTTTTCAGCTCATTTTAATAATTTCTATTTAGCAATGCAAAGGGAAAAGTGATAAGACAGAAGTGCAAAGAGGATTAAATCCTTTTAACACTTTCACTTTGCAAGAGAGCGCAAAGTCTTTGCAAAGAGAACAAAGTCTTTTTAAAGAGAGCAAGGTCTTTGCAAAAATTAACGTTGTGCGAAGTAAAGGCAGAATTAGTCTTTACTTTCTGTTTCTGTTCTGTTCCGTGCCGTTCTGTTTCGAAATTGTAATAGTTACTTTTTCTGTAACAACTTATCAGCCATTTATGATAAATTAATTAGTTTCTCACCGTCCATTGTTTTATTTTAATAAGTTTAATGTACATAAATTTGAAGAAATTAAATATTATGAATTCCTAAAATCAAAAAATAGTTTATTTTAATATAAATATGTATTTTTTATTATTTATTTTGCTGTCACTTACAATTACTTAACAAGTTTTTGATTTTTACAAACTGAACCGCAACAGAACAGGAAAACTAATCAATTTCACAGGTTTTATAATAACAAAAACAAATCAGCTGATTCGTAACAGAACAGAAAGTAAAGACTAACTGAGCGTTAAGATTTGCAATGAATGTTGTGGAACAGAAACAGTTATTTTCAAAAGATTTTGTTATTCGTGCTTATTATTTTTTATTTTTGATAAAAACACTTGAAATTTATTGTTGATGGGATAAGCTACAATTAGTTGAAATTCTCTCAACATTAATTGTAGTTGTAAGTAGGTTAAGAAAACCAAAATAAAAACAACAACAACTTACAAAACATGTTGTCAATTAAGTGTTTTTTAGGCCGTGCACCTGCCTGTTTATTATCAAAAACTAATTTCAATTTTTCTATTACTTTGCCAAACAAAATACAATCTGATAAGTGCAAAGCGAAAAGTTGAAAAGTTGTTTTGTGGAATAGGGCCCAGGTGTATTTATTGCAAACACTTTAGTAAAGTCAGACAAGGCATTTATCCGTATACTAAACACTTATGAAACTGTAACAACAGTTAATAAAAGTAAAATAAAAACCGAAAAACTCTCTGAATAAAAACAAACAAAGAAAATCAGAAGTATTAAAAATTTTTAAGAAAAATTGTCCCGAACAATTGAAAGATTTTTTTTTTTTTTTTTTTTTTTTGTACGATGGAGCGGGGAGGTTTCCCCACAGTGACAGGTACCGCGACCAGACTAGGTCTATTGTACCCACTCCCCTTAGTTGGCCAAAAGACCCTCTGCTTCCCATAGGAACCCAACCAGGGCCTTTGCCGGTATATCACCGATTTGGGACGCACACATTGTACCATGCCCCAAGTGCCCCCTCCTGGCCCATGCCAGCGCCGGGCAGTCACACAGTACATGCTCAGTCGTCTCGTCCCCGTCTAGACATAGTCTGCATTCCTGATCCTCAGCCAGGCCCATCCGATAAAGGTGGTATTTGACCGCGTGGTGACCAGTCAAGTAGGCCACCAGCAGTCGCAGATCCTGTCTGCCGAGACCATTCGTCCTCATTACTCTTCCGGGAGAGATAAATCTCCTTGCCTGACGCATTCCCGGTAGCGATACCCAGTATCCTCTATGTTCGCCCAGAGCCCAGTCCTCCATGACGGACTGAACCCCTGCCCAACTTAGTCCACAGAAGGGCTCGGGACCCACCATCTGCGCGCTAGAGCCAGCCCTGGCCAGTTCATCAGCCATTTTATTACCCGGGATCCCTGAGTGCCCCGGCACCCAGCAGAGCGTCAATCTGCTCCTTGTTCCCAGCTCCTGTAGCTTTCCACGGCACTCCGCCACCAGCTTCGAGGACATTCTCCAAGAAGAGAGTGCTTTGATGGCCGCTTGGCTATCAGTAAAGATCACATTACCGCCACCAACCATTCCCCTATCAAGAATGTTGCTGCAGCACACATCAATGGCGAAAATCTCGGCTTGAAAAACACTCGGTGATTCGCCCATTGCCATCGAGAGTCGTGTATTAGGTCCAAAGACCCCTGCACCCACTCCGTGCTCCGATTTAGACCCGTCAGTATACCAGTGCAGTTCACGGTTTCCCCGACATGGATTCCCAATACTCCAGGACCTTTCGTCCGGAAAGATTGCCCTGAACCTTCTGTTGAAGACCAGTTCCGTGGTCATTATGTCTGCCCTTGTACAGACAGATAGACCCGGAGCCACGTCCATCAAGCAAGCATGCCCCTGGACCTCAGCAAGTCCCGATGCTAGCTTGATCCTAAGGAGACCGGACATAGCAGTCCTCCTTATATGGATGTGTAGTGGCAATATGCCCACTATAACCTCAAGTGCTGCCGTGGGACATGTGCGCATTACCCCCGTTAGAGCCAGACACACCATCCGTTGCAGCCTGCTGCACTTCCTCACCGCAGTCTCCTGCCGAATCTTAGGCCACCATACCAATGATCCGTAAGTGATTATCGGCCTGACCATCATAAAGTATAGCCATTTTACCATACCTGGACTAAAACCCCAAGTTCTCCCAAAGAAGCTCTTGCATGCCCAGAAGGCCCTAACTGCCTTTCCGAGGGTTTGATCCAAGTGCGAGTTCCAATTGAGCCGTCTGTCCAGAACAATTCCCAGATATTTGACCTCATTGGAATACTCAACCTCAATTCCGTCCACTACTAACTTCTCAAGCCTGTAGTTGTACCTCCTCGTGAACGGTATCACGACCGCCTTGTTAGGGTTGATGCTCAATCCCCTTTCATGGCACCATCCAAGAACCCTATTGAGAGCACCCTGCATCACCTCTGTGATGGTGCTCTCGAATTTTCCAGTCACCACTATTGCCAGGTCGTCTGCATAGCCAATGGCCCGAAGGCCATATCCCTCGAGCTTGACCAGCAGATCATCAATCACCAGGCACCATAATAAAGGTGACAGCACCCCCCCCTGTGGACAACCCTTAACAGCACTGATGCTGACACTAGTGTCATTCCAGGAGGCAGTAATTTTCCTTCCCCTCAACATAGCCCCGATCCAGTTGACCGTGAGCTCGTCTATCCGCTTCCGCGCCAGAGCATCCGTAATAGAACCGTAGCTCGTGTTGTCAAAGGCACCCTCCACGTCAAGAAATGCACACAATGCGATCTCCCCATTACGTTGTGCCTTTTCTATCTGCGCAACCAAATGGTGCAATGCCACCTCAGTTGACTTACCCTTTTGGTAAGCAAACTGCGTTCGGTGCAGTGGTGTGGAAGCCTGCAGTTTTTCCCTAATGTGCAGGTCCAGTAGCCGCTCAACAGTCTTGAGCAGAAATGAAGTAAGGCTGATAGGTCTATAGGATTTCGGCTTCTCCAGCGGCCTGTTGCCAGCTTTGGGAATAAATACAACCCTGACCGTACGCCAAGTGGTTGGAATGTATCCCCAGGTGAAGCTTGCCCTAAAGAGTCCAATCAAAGGCCCTACTATCATATCAAGACTCTCCTGTAACAATACAGGGAAGATTCCGTCACCTCCTGGTGACTTGAATGGGCCGAACGAGCCAATTGCCCACCGTACCCTATCCTCATCGAAAATCCTACCGGCCAACCCATTTGCCCGGCGAGTCCCCGGGATCGCCGCCTCGACGTTTGTGTGCCCAGTATCACCCACAACAGTTGAGCCCGGAAAGTGTACCCTCAGCAAGGTTTCCAAAGTTTCCCTGCGGTTTGTCGTGAAGGAACCATCTGTCCCCTCCACCAGACCCACTCCATTTGAGTGTCCCCTGGTCATTACCCTGTGAAGTCTTGCCGCGCTAGGGAGGCCCGCGACACTACTGCAAAAGTTCCTCCATGAATCCCGTTTGGATTTACGTAAGGATTTGTTATATTCTGTTAGGGCACCTTTGTACTCCTGCCAGTTTTTGGTCCGTTTCGCCTTGTTGAATAACCTCCTGACATGCCTCCGCTTCTGCTCGAGCGTCTCATTCCACCATGGAGTCCTGCGGCTGGAGCTTAAGGGTCGCAATGTCGTGCTTCCTCGAAAGGAGGAGAGCAATGTTTCTTCAACAATGTTGGCTGCTTGCTCAATCTCATCAACAGACTCGATATCTGTCATCAGGAGCTCAGCCTTCCGGTTCACAAGGGACCTGAACTCATTCCAGTCCGTTCGTCTGGGATTGTAAGCGCCTCTACGCAAATCCTCCCCCCCCCGGTATGTCAAACCTAATATGTTGATGGTCCGACAGCGAGGCCTCATCCGTAACCCTCCAGTTACGAATTGAATCGCACAAAGCGCCGCTAACCAGTGTGAGGTCTAATACCTCCTCCCTGATCGCATTAATAAAGGTCGGCTTACAGCCGACATTTGCTATGTCTAAGTTCGTACCTACCAGATACTCCAGTAGTAACTCACCTCTTTTGTTGATGTTGCTGCTTCCCCAAACGGTGTGATGGGCATTGGCATCGCAGCCCAGGATAAGCTGCTTTCCATGCATACCACAGTACAGCACCAGGTCCGCCACCTCTTTTGGTGGGGCTACATCCTCTTCGCCGGGAAAATAGGCCGTCGCAACGACGATCTCCGACGACCCCCGTTCAGTGGGTATATTTATCTGTGCTGCCACTAGATCTCTGAAAATAAAATTAGTCAATGGGGTTATGTCAACACAATTGTCGACAAGCAACGCTGCGCGCGGCTTGTCCACTGACCGATCATAAATCAGCTTACTTGATTGGGATTGTAGTCCCCGGATCTGGCCACTATTGATCCATGGCTCCTGCAAAAGCGCAAGACCGATGTTTTCTTCGGCAAAGATCCTGCACAGTGTGGCCGACGCCCCTTTGGCGTGATGCAGGTTTGCCTGTAGCACCCTAATGGTGCCCATCGCCATCCCTAATGGACCGCTGCACTAGCTCCCCCAACCGATTACGTCGGGGTCCCTTCCCTCGCGACCCTCTGGTCGGTTTGTCTACACCAGGGTTGGGTGTGCTACTTTTGGCCGGGTGTTGAGGCCTTGGGACGATTTTCGCCACCTTATCTGCCCGTTTACTCCCGCGAGCATAAGCTGCCCCGCTGGTAGACGGGCCATCATCAAGGGCGGATTCTCCCCCTTTGATTGGTGACGATTTGCCAGCTTTTCTTTCCGCATTCTCCGCCGGCTTCTCGTCTTCTTTCTTGCCACCATTCTTTGAACCATTGTTCTTGAGGTGCAGTCTCACCTGCCCAAAGCAGTAACTGACCTTTCCTCCCATCTTCACAAGCTTCTGGTAGGAGCAAGTATCCACTGCCAGACGAAGATGGAGAAATTCGCCATGTACTTGCCTTTGAGCAACTGCCCAATGAGTTGCAGCTAAGTCATTCTGAGCCGCTATGAAGGCCAGGACCCTCTCATTTGACAGCTCCAGACTATGTGGGAAGTATCCTCTCACAAAGTGTGCGCGGGGGAATTCTTCCTCAAGGACGATCCTACATTCTACCCCTGATTTCTCCTTGATGTAATCAAGGTTGGACTTAGTCCATTCCGCCGTCTCATTGTTGACGCACACAAGCATCAACCAGTCGGTGCGCCGTAGACAGCTTTCAAATTGTGGTTTGAAAGTTCCTGCTTTCTCAATAACCGCCTGAAGAATCGTATTTTTGATCCTTTCGATCTGGTCGGCGGTTAGAGACGGAGCTTCAAGTGCTGAGACAAAACCCAGTCTAACGCCCTTTGGCGTCTGGACCTTTTGGGCATATGTTTGTCTCGCACATGCACGCTTTGCCGGAGCTCCAGTAGAGGGAGAGTTTTCCGATCGTTCCCTCTTTAGTGTTGCGACTGCCGGAGCCCTTGTGGCGTCCCTTAAGGCATCTTCCCTCGACAGTCCTTTTTTTAAAGCCGCTTTGAATAGCCGCCGCTCCCTAGAGTTGAGCTTAACGAATCCCATTCCGGATTCCAGGCTCAACGCCTGTAAATTTACGCCTCGCACTGTGCTGCCAGACTTCACCGAGTTCAAGCTGCAAGCATCATCCTGCTCAGCGACTTCGGTGTCAGAACCAGGGGACATTATCTCCTCTTGCGGTATTCTAGGCACTTCGGTTGCGGCACAAGTTGCCGCCTCCGTGGACCTTTTGTCCTCTGCCTGCAGGTTGGTGCCTCCAACTGCTTGCCCAGTGGCGTTGCCATTGTTGTCGGTTGCCGGTTTTTTTGTTGGGTTCTCCGAGCTAGAAGACAGTACCCCTTGCTGCGGATTTCCGATTGCTGAGGTCGTTTCCTCACCTGCTTCATTCACGAACCACCTGTCCGCTTCCAGAAGCTTGGTACCAGCGTTAACGTGCCCAATGGCTCCGCTAATGTTGGTGGTGGATGGTTTTAGAGTCTCATCCAACTCATTTTTTTCATTAAGTTCTTTTTCCATTAATATTCTTTTCATAATGTAGGGATGGGTATGGTCACCCATGGCAGAGCCCGTGTACCATGAGAAGTCTAAATTAAAACTGGAGGTCGACCTGTATCCAGAGTCCGCTTACTAACGACCAAACTCCCCTCTGGCCATGCATCCATCGGCGTAAGCTGTTCCACCTTGGATTGGGGTAATTTTTTTGTAGAGTTGTCTTCTCTCCGCCCGACTACCATTAGCCAGCATCCAGAGCAGAGACATGACCATGCTGAGGATCTGTTACCAGCCGTCCCCACGTGGAGGGTATAGTCGCACTTCCAGAAGTGAGACACAGTTACGGCACGATCACAAAGATGCGTGTTAGTCCCCCTGTGTCTCCATCTGGCTGACGGCTACAATTGAAAGATACTTTGAGTTAACTTTTCGATTCATACAGCTTAGACTCAGACGCTTTTACAACTAACAATTTCTATGAACAAAAGTTAAGAGTAAAAGATCTAGAACCAGAATACATCAAAATTACCCTATACCTCATACACATAAAAAATAAATAGTAAATCAATAAAAGAAATTAATAGAAGAAATTGTCGAGCCATAAAACTCTGAATATAACAGTCCAATCTTGTTAGTTCCAAAGAAATCACTTCCAAATTGTGAAAATAAAAGATGGAGACTTGTTGTTGATTATCGACAAATAAATAAAAAAAGTACTAATGACAGATAAATTTCGATTGGCAATAATAGATGATATCTTAGATCAACTAGGTAGAGCGAAATATTTTTCTTATTTAGATCTAATGGCGGGATTCCACCAAATAAGCCTAGAAAAAAATTCTAGAGATCTAACATAATTTACAACCAATAACGGTTCATATAGATTTACAAGACTACCATATGGTCTTCGAATAGCCCCAAATTATTTTCAAAGAATGATGCCACTAGCTTTTTAGCGGATTAAGCCCAAATCAAGCTTTCTTATACATGGATGACTCAGTAGTGTTGGGTTGTTCAGAAAAACATAGTTAATTAATAATTTTTCGGAATATTCAAGACATTTAACAAAACAAACTAAAAAGAATACAATATTTGAATGGACACATGAGTGCAATTTTGCATTTAAATATCTAAAGAAGGCCCTAATGAAGCCAACATTACTTCATTTTCTAAACAATTTTGCATAACAACAGATGCCACCAAACAAGCTTATGAAGCAGTACTAACACATTGCATATGCTTCTAAAATTATTACGAAGGGTGAAAGCAACAAATCCACTATTGTACAAGAATTAACCGCCATACATTGGGCTATTACGCATTTCAGACCATACATATATGGAAAACATTTCCTAGTTCGCTATGATCATAGAACATTATGTTATTTATTTTCAATGAAGAATGCGACCTCCAAACTTACTAGAATGAGCCAAGATTTAGAAGAGTACGATTTCACAGTAGAAAACCTTAGGGGATAAGATAATTACGTTGCGGACGCTTTATCCCGTATTACAAAAAATTACTTAAAATACATGAATCAAAACATTTTAACAGTCACGACTAGATTAGTGACCAATAAAGGACAAATAAAAGAAACTAGTTATTAGCAGTTAAATAAATCAGGTGACCCAAATTGATAATAAGAATGCCATGGCAAGATATCTTGCTGAAATATCACAATGATCCAATAGAAGGAGGACACTGTGGTATATATAGGACAATAGAAACAATTAAAAGACATTTTTATTGGAGAAACATGTCCAAAGACATCGAAATATGTCAAATCATGCCACAAATTTCAAATAGACACATTGGGACCATTTCCTAGATAAATTCAAGGAATTGAATATGCTATCACATTAATATGTGATTTAACTAAATATTTGGTTACTATACCTATTAAAGACAAAAATGCTAAGACGATTGCTAAAGTAATATTTTAAAATTTTCGTACTTTCCTATGTCCCGATGAATACGTTAATTTCAGACATTGGAACGGAATATAAAAATTCAATATAATAAGAACTTATTAATCTCTTAAAAATTAACTTCTACAGCCCATCACCACCAAACTTTGGGAACAATTGAAAGAAGTCATTGAAGTTTGAATGAATACGTACGTTCTTATATTTCAATGGACAAAACAGAGACGAATGGTTAAAATATTTCACATACTGCTTAATACTACAAGGGCTTTCACCAATTTAATAAAGAATAATATTTGGGAAATAGCTGACCTTTTACTTCAAAACTTGGTGCTGTATTTATGTGTGTATAATATGTATATGCGATAAATATTTGTTTTATGTTACCAATTAATTGCTGTACATATCAGAACGTTTTTTGCGTTTGTAACGGGTCCGCCATCTAACGTTTTTTCAACTAGTGTTTATTTCGTGAATGGTAACACTTAGCTCATGTCTGATTTCACAGATATGTAATTAGTTTTATCCTTCCGCTGAACGAATATGGTTGTGTTTTCGCTTGAACAACGCTGGGAAATATGCGTTTTCGCTTCGCTAAGTGGGCCTCCGATCGTCTTACAGAAGATGCCGATTTTGCCAAAAAAATCATCTTTTCAGATCAAGCTCATATTGATCTTGGCGGATATGTAAACAAGCAAATTTGTCGAATTTAGGGCACAGAAAACCCGCACGCATACATTGAAAAGCCGTTGCACCCAAAACGAGTCACTGTTTGGTGCGGATTTTGGTCCAGAGGCATAATTGGGCCATTTTTCTTCAAAAATGGACAAGGAGTGGCCGTTACAGTCAATGGCGATTGTTATCGGGCCATGTTGAACGAATTTTTGTTCACAAAAATTGAAGAGGAGACAACATTTGGTTTCAACAGGACGGCGCTACGTGCCACACAGCCGAAGCTACACTCGATGTTTTGCGCCCTGTTTTTGAAGATCGCATTATCAGCCGCAGAGCTGATGTCGTTTGGCCACCTCGGAGCTGCGGTTTGACACCGTTGGACTATTATTTGTGGGATGCCGTCAAAGATAAGTGTTACGCCGACAAGCCAGAGACAATTGACGCTTTAAACGACAACGTGAAATACAGCTGCACACAATCGATAATGTGCTTAAAAATTGGACCGATCGTGCAGGCTACTGCATGGCCAGCGGAGGCAGCCATTTGAATGTTTCGGAAGGATTGTACTTTCAAATAAAAAAAAAAATTTGAGAAAATATTCAGTAGTTTTTTTTATAGCATTTAAAAAAAAGTAATTTGGCGGACACTGTATATGATGACATACTAATCATCTAAAAAAATAAAAATTATTGTGCATCGTGTACTTATTATACCCTTCACCGAAAGTAAAAGGGTATATATAAGTTTGTCATTCCGTTTGTAATTTCTACAATATTGATCTTAAACTTTATAAAGTATGTATATATTCTGGGTCCTTATGAGGAGCGAAGTTGATTTAACAATTTTCGTTTGTCCATCTGACGCGTGTCCGTTGAAATGAGTCTTCCGCAGGTATGATGGGGACTTAATAGTTTTATATTTGTGTCACATATAGTCCTTTTGAATTTCAGCTTGATCGGTAAGAAATAAGCAAAAAAACGACGACTGCCTGTAATTTCACCCAAAAAATCCCTTGTTGTTGTTGTTTTTATTATGTAATTTATTTTTATGTTTATCTGAAGAACGGAAGGAGCCAATTACAACAACCGACAATATTTGGGCGAGATTGGACAAGTGGGCGTTGCACATTCCATACAAAGACATTATTGATTTCTGTATTTTCGGAGAACGACATGAACCAAAGTTTCCAAATTAGGTACAAGCATCTTGGTTATCAGTTCACAACATCCGATAAAATTTGGGCAAGATTGGAAAAGTGGGAGTGTCCCAAAGTTGATTTATTTATAACATAAGAACGGTATTTATATAACTTTCTGTTATAATTGCACTATGCTGAAGGGTATATAAGATTCGGCATAGCCGAATAATACACTCTTACTTGTTTTTTCTGTAAAATTATTTTTTGCGACATTGAAAAATATTATTGAAAAATATTATTATAAACTGCCCCTTTTTTTATATGGAATTACGCTTTTTGTGAGCCTTTTTTTGGCTATGCTGGTTGAAATATTAGTTTTGTTCAAAATATGTGATGTATCAAGCCACAGCAGAGAAGATACTACTGGCTGAATTTAAGCGCATCAATTAACAGTAAAAGCTTAAGAAAAAAATAAATAAACAGAAAGTTATTACTAACAGCCAGGCTTGCCAGACGAATTCAAATTAAAAGTGCTAAATCGACAAAAAAAATGGTGCTAAATTGTTCTACCGTGAAAAACAAGTGCTAGTTTTGTAAGATTGATTTTTATGAATATCTTCTATCTATCTATCTTATATAAATCGGCTAAGGCAAAACAGTTAAGAACACTTTTCTCCTCTATTTGCCCAGCGACTAGAATAAAACATCCACCATTTGAAAGGTATTTACTGCCAGAAGTGCACAATATATATTTTATTAAAATCTGTTCAATATTTTCATAGTTATAAGCTTTCAAATTTGATACTAACACATATGCAAAACAAATAAATAAAAATTTTGTTTTTTCCAATTATCAAATAATAAAAAAAATAGGGTGGTCGATAATTCGACATTTTCAAGAAACCGGTTTTCGAATATTTCAACTAATTCGGCACTGTTAAGAACGATATCATTCTTTGTTTGTCAACCGCTCACGTGGAATATAACATACATATGAACCGGAAGTTGGCCCATCTCCGAATCGATCCACTATATTTTTTTTTATATTAAAAAAAATGTATGGCCGAATTTCGACCATTAGGCAAACACTTGTTATAAAAAATATACATTTGAATATTTTAATAAAGTTGTTACAACTGTTTAAAATTTCAATTATGTCATTTTTATCTTCCTCATATATGTATGTATGTATGTATGTATCTACCAACTCATTTTGGTACTTTTCAGATGAACCGAATTTTTTTTACAATATCGTCCGATATTTTTAAAAAGTGGCAACAAACGTTGTCTAATTTGCACCTTCTTTTTCGCGTATAACTAAACATAATAAACCTGTTTTCATTCTAGTTCGCAGCAAGGTCTATCTAATAGGTATTTGGTCCAATAGGAGGTTGCCTCGGTGCACTTTCTGAATAGTCGATGGTTTTTTGAACCAATGTCTGAGAAAACATTAATTTGCTTCTCTAAACACGGACTATGATTTTTGTAGTGTGGCGAAATTATAATTATTAATGATCAGAAACCCAGATTTCGCTTTAAACATCACATACAAATAGCAAATATGTAATTGCAATTGATATTCCTGAATAAGTATAAAAGACCAATGTGCCAGAATTTCAACGATATACCTGTGATAAAGAAATTCAAAGTATATGTAAGAATATGAAAAATAAACCAGATTTTAACACTGTTTCAGTTAAGCTCATTATGGGTAATTTGAATATTATAGGAAAATCAATGAGTGATATAAAAAAAATCACTTGAAACAGGAGTTTTCCCAGATAGTTGGAAATACTCTATTGTAACACTAGGGCTGACAGATACCAAAAGTCAAATTACTGGACAATAGAAACAATTTACCTGGATCATGAGAAAATAACTGAACAATTTGAAAATGCACTAAACTACAAGAAAATATCAAATTTTACTTTAAATTTTATTTTACAATAAAAAAAATCATAAAAAGTCCGAAAACGTAACATTTTAAATTCAGTCTTAATTCATATTACAAAATTTGTTTTGTGAATAAATAGTCGACATTTCGAGCCATTAACACTAATAATTCAATGCAAAAAACATCTGTTGTTTGGTATTGTTGTAGTATTGCTGCCACCGTATCTATACATAAATTCGGCTTGGTATAGTATTTATATAAATTTAAATCACATAAAAAGTGCATAGACAGATATGTTAAGAACATCTAAATCAAGTGAAATTAAAATCAATGGACCCCTTCAGTTATTTTTTTATACCCTTCACCACAGGTGGTGAATAGGGTATATATAAGTTTGTCGTTCCGTTTGTAATTTCTATAATATCGATGTTAGACCCTATAAAGTATATATATTCTGGGTCGTTATGAAAAGCGAAGTTGATTTAACGATGTCCGTCTGTCCGTCTGTCTGTTAAAATGGGTTTTCCGAAGACCCCATATATGATGGGGGCCAGGTTATTGTACATTTATGTCACATATGGTCCGGAATTGTTTGCTATTGAAATTCAAAAAGATCGGTCCACAAATGGCTGAGATATGAGTAAAAAACCAAGACTACCCCAATTTTTAAAGATCCAATTAGAAGCGACATAACCTTATCAACGCTGCATTACCATAACCACTGTATTACCAAAATGACATAAACATACCATACAATTTGGTTTCTACGGCTATGATAATGCAGTGTTGATAATGTGGTTTTTTGTTGTTTTTTATACCCTTTATATGAGTGGTGGAGTTTATTTTAATATGTATGTTTAATCAAGGCGAATTCAAATCTTGGTTTTTCAAAGGGAATTTTTTTTTAATTTTGATGTTGTAAAAACGACTGTAAAAAAATATTTACCAGTTTTAGATTTTTAAATTTAATTTATAATGAAGTTTTTAGAATTGTGAATATGTATGTATGTACATATATGTAAAAATTATTTAGTTTTTGTCTAGTTGCTCTGTATTCTGCTCGCACAATGGTGAAGGGTATATAAGATTCGGCACAGCCGAATATAGCACTCTTACTTGTTTTAAATTACCGCTGTTGTTTTTATTTTTTATTTTAAGATAAGTTTGAATAAAGATATGCTGTACTCATAGTATGAAGTACATAATGTGGGTTAAGATAAATTTGTCGAACTAAATATGTTTCGACGTAACATATTTCGTCTTCAGATATTAAAAATATGCTTTTCGTATTTGGGACAATTTTCCAAATATGTTTTAATATTTATGACAATACTGATTTATGACAAATTTGTTGTATTTGTTATTTAAAATATCAAATTATTTAATATCTTCGTATTTGTTACATATTTTATGCAATTTGAAAGAAATTAAGAATTTTAATAAAAACGCAGATTCTCTGAGGGTTTTTTGGATATTGTGGACAAACTGGAAGACCTTAGAGGATGGGACATACCTCATTTTAAAGATAATTTGGAAAATTTTCCCAAACACGACATATTTATCTTCACCCACATAGAAATGTAAAAGAAATATTAAACTTAAATAACATCAAGAGAAGGGATGCCAATCCCGAATACCGAAATCCCGGGATTTTTTCAAAAATTTAAGTCTCGGGTCGCGAGATTTTAGATTTAGTACATCACCCTGATATTATATTAATATTAAATCATTCTCGCAATGAATTTCATTTTTAACTGGTTACAAAAAATGTCGCAAGTGAATAAATATTTTTGTGCCACAGATAATTAAATCAGAAGACAAAGTTCGGTGTGGTTTTGAACTGCGCACGCACGATGCAAATTGTGCAAAAAGGTGTTAAAAACTTGAGGGGATTCTACCAAAGGTCTATCGACACATATTCGTTTAAGTTTATTTTATTTAATTTATACTTGCATATACATATATTTGAGATCAATAAATTAATTATTGTTATATAGCATATATCGTCATCTAAAAGACCTAATAACCTATCTGCAAAAATTTTTATTTTATTCCTTATATCATATCTCATATGTGTGCAAAATTTTGAACATATAATATTACAAATGACAAAGTTTTTCTACCTAGGGGACCGTTACGCACAAAAAAAGAGAAAAATAAATCATCAAAAATCACGATAAAAGTTTTATTTTGCTGCGTAGTGTAATTTAAACAAACATTAAGTCTTTGTTTTTGCTTAAACCAGTAAAAGAAACTACTACTTTAATTATTTAATGTATATAATATTCATGTGTAAAGAAATTTTTATTTATTCATACTAATTAGTACTGCAGATAGGTTATTTGGTTTCAGATTATTACAATTCCAAAAAACCTAAGTGTCATAACATAAGCTGTGATTAGAAAAACAAAATTTTGTCAGCCGATATATATTACTGGTTTCATTTTCTCTCTCTCCTGTAAACTTTTGAAAACAGCAGATAGGTTATTTCGTCTTTTAGGTGACGATATGTAAATATTTATTTACGATACCACCCAGAAGTGGTTAATGCGAACACTGTTTTCGTCGGCAGCATATGTTTGCAATAAAATAAGGTATCGATTATCAGGCGTCATTAATTTGTTTTAGAAGCTTTTTAAAATATAAATTTTAGTACATAATTCGTCCACATTACTTTAAATGAATACATTAAACAGTTTTATTTTGTAATGAGTTTAATATTTTTCATGAATTAATTTGTTTTAATACTTATACGTAAACATTAAATTATGATTATGTATGTATATGAATTTAAAAAATTGGCTCATACCCAACAAACATGGAGGTTTGATTTCAAATTGAAAATGATTTGAAATCAAACGTTTTCTCAAACGACAATCGTTTGATAATGATTTGAAAATCATTTGAAAATTATAGCGTTCTCAACAAAAAGGGGAAATTATTTTCAAATTGAAAAATGCCTTTATTTTCAACTTGCTTTCAAACGTAATTCTCAAATGTTTTTCAAATGTGGATTATAATACAATGTGAAATATAAATAAAACTATTTCATTTTATTTATTTAAATTTATTATTTATTTAAATAAACTTTGAGATAAACATTCGGTACCATAGCTAAAAGATGAAATAGTATTCTTTCCGTCCTCTAATTCTTGGAAAGACAAAATGAGCATTATAGCACCGCGATCGTTCAACAAACTTTCTTCACTTTCCCGTTTTATTATTTTTCTGTTTTTCGTATTTTTAATCATTGTAATTTCTCAGAAATAATTTTTATTTTTTACAAGATATAAACTGTTCACTTTATTTTAAAATTTATTTTTAACCGTAACCCCAAAGTAAAAAAATTTAACTTTAATCGCCATTTTGAATGCTTACATTTATTTTTCGCTTTAGTATTGCCAAGTTTATTTTTGATTTGATTTTAATATTTGACATGAAATGTTTATTTTCAAATCATTATCAATTTGAATTTAAATGTTTAATCAAACAATTGAAAAACGTTTGAGAATTGCGTTTGAAGTCAAATGATAAATTTATTTCATATCAAAGGTTTGACTTCGAGTTTGTTGTGTATATATGAAATCCCCAAAAATCCCGAATCCCGGGTTTCAAAAAACCTGGTCTCATTTGCATCCCTAATCAAGAGTCAATTAGCATTTATATTTTTCTACTTCGGATATATTGGTTAAACAATAACTAAATTGGAAGGATTTCGTTCACTTAATAGTCAACTCAAATTAATTGATATGAAAGACAGTAAAATTAAGATGTGGAAGGGAAAAAAGCCCGACAAAAAAAATCCAAAACTTGTTGCAAAAAAATACAGGGTTTTAAAAAAATAAAACAAATTTCAACTATTTTTGATCTGGAAATTATGTTATTATTTAAAATAAGTTTTAAAAAATATTATACCTTTGAATAACAACTGAAAATGGTCAAGTATTTAGTGCATATTTTATATTTTTTAAATGCATAAATTGGAGTTTTTAGTGCATACTTTATTGCATATTTTCCTGACATTTTTATGTAAAAACTCTAAATCAAGAAAACAAAATATATGTATATTTTTTATGAACGGCTGATAAAAAGCTGTTTTTTTCGAAAGAAAACTTCAAATACACAAATACATGCGAATTATGCGGACTCAAAATATCTTGCGTTTTTAATACGAGTTAAAACTTTAAACAAGTCTGATTAAAAAAAAGTTACCATATTGCTACGCATACATAATTCTAAATAAAAATAAAAAAATCCTCTAAAGCGAAAAACGCACAATTGTCCTTGAACTTGTGGTTTAGCATTTTGTTTATAATCTCAATAAATGAACGAACTTGCAGAAAAAGAAAAAAATTGTTATATCAACATTAAATACAGCAACAATAAAACAAAAAAGTTAAGAGAAAATAAACATAACCCATATCAAAAATGTTAATTCCCCATTCATATGCACACATGCACGCAAACACTCGCATCACAAATTTATTTACTTTTGAACCAACCTTTTTGTCCTTTTCCGCCCCCTTTTTCCGACACAGTTTTTTTCTCTACAGCATTTGGCTGTTGAGCACTTTGTGTTTTTATATAAATTTTCATTTTCTCACAATTTTAACAAAAAAAGTGTAATTGTTCACATAAGTATTTCACCTTTAGCCATTTTTATGTTTGGAACATTTACCAGACCAAAAATGCATACCCATATACAAGAAGTAAGCTAGATGGGTCTTGCGAAATTGCAATGTTGTGCTCTGTTTTAAATAGTCATGCTTAATTTGAAAAAAACATTTCAATTAAGTTTTGTTTAGTTAACATATATACATAAAAAAATTTCAATGCATTGCAGTTGTGGCCTTTAAGGACTGGTTGTGGATTAGGAATGCGAAATGGAAAATCCAGATTCCAAAAAAGACCTAAATAAATAATATCCTGATTTAAATTTTTTTTTAAATTTAAGATCACGGGAGTTGCAAAATATCTTTACACCCAATTATAAATACAAATTCTCCGGAGTTTTTTTCCCTTTTCTTATTTTCACAATTTAATTTACATAGGAAAAATGGGAGAAGAGAGAAAACTTCTGGGGAATTTGTATTCATAATTGGGCTGCATTTTAGTCTGGGATCACACTTTGAAAGTTTTCTTTCAGAAAGTCTGAGTTTATGGGTGAGAGATGAGAGAAATAAGCATATTCTCTTCCCCTCTCACCAATAAACTCAAACTTTCTGAAAGAAAACTTTCATAATGTGAACCAGACTTAATATTTATACGTTATTATGTATAATACACCTACCACAACAAAAATTGCAACTTCGTTTAAAATACATGTACACGGAATGAAGTTTCTTTTCTAAAGTATTTAATTTCGTTTCTTAAAACAAGAAAATCGGAAAATAATTTCTTGATTTTAACCTTTTTCGTTCGTATTTAGTAAAATTTTTATTAATAAAGAAAAATTTTGCTTAAACCATCTAATTTGTTGGCCTTGAACGAGAATCATGCAAAATTTTCTTGGTTCATGCCATATTAAGTTAAAAATTGTTTCCGTAAATGTGTAAATTTATATATAAAAATCTTTAGTTTCTTATACTTAAATACTTAAACTTCTTATTTTGAGTACCCCACTCATTTTTACCAGAATTACTCCCAAACTGATAAAAAATTATGGATAATAAAAAAAATAAAAAAATAAGCACCATTCTTGATCCTAGTGAAATTCTAAGACTTCCAAGGCAAGTCCGTCCGACTAACCGTCTAATATAGGTACACTAACAATATTCTGTACGTTAAATTAACTGAATTTGTAATATAAAATAAATGAAAATTCAGTTAAAAACCGGTCTACTTATTTTTCATTTATTTTTATCGAAAAGTTCTTTTAATTTTTACTGTCAAAAATTCAACCCCCATGTTCCGTAAAAACAAATAACTATCAAAAAATTAACTGAATATTCCATAAAAATATAAAAAATATTCATATATTTATTTGTTTTATTTAATTCCGTCATTTTCGTTTACTCCAAAAAAGAGCCGAATTTCTAAAAAACACCAGACAGACACCTGTCCGATTGTTTTTCTAATGAGAGAGAGAACATTATTGTTTACTTACCCTGTTACACATGCTTGCATTACTTTTGTTGTACTGACCTCGTTTGTTTACAGAAGAACTCACAATCATAAGATACAAGCAGCATGACCGATAGGTTTCGCAATTATTTTACTTTAAAAATTTGATGTATTTAACTAAATCATTTTAACAAATAGAAAATGGGAATTGCTTGCACAAAACAAGCAAAACGTTTTTTAAAGATAAGTAAAAACTAATTTTTGTTGGTTAAATTACATAAAATAACTGAATATTCCTTTGTTTTTACGGAATTTGTAGTTAATTTTTTGACAGTTATTTTATATAAAAATTAAATTAACTTTTCGTTACTTTAAATTACATTTTCATTTAATTTTACATAAAGAAGAATTTAACTTAATCCACAGACAATATTAACTGCAACTGAAAATCCTTATTAATATGCACTTAGTTTTTTAAATAACTGTTAGAATCAGTTAAAAATAAATTTGCTAGGAATTTTAAATGTTTATTTATATAAAAATGACTGAACGGAATACTTCTTAAATAAAATACACTCCGTTAGTGTAATAATATTGTGAGTGTAGCAATACATCAAAATCGAAATATCGCGAAAAATAACTTTTTTATTATTTAAAATGGTTCTTTGGGGAGGCCCCAAACAATAACTTTTTCATATTTGGAAAATATAAAAATTTACCGTTATTCTTCAAAAATCAGATAATTAATACTGCAAAAATTTTATATCAAGAGTGTTGAATATATTTATATTATATATAAGCGATCCGCAATATCATAACAAAAATACCGACAAAATCGCAGAAATATTAATTAGCAATAGTTTCCCTAAAAAATTAATTAATACACTTATCAACGATACACAAAAATATTTACAACATAAAAACATCAATAATGATAGCAACCCTGAAAAAGACAAACATTTTTACAGTGTAAAATACATACCTGGCTTGACAGATAATAGACACATAAGGACAACAATAAATTGGCCCCGAATATTCGTCGCCAAAAATAAAAAATATTTGTGTATTTGAAAATGCACACAATCAGGGCGCCGACGAAAATTCACCGGACGTTTCAAACTTTAAATAGATTTAATTCTAATTCTTACGCCGGCGAACGACGAACAAAACAGTTACTGGGTAGCCATATTGTTTCAAAATGGTAAATGTTTTAGTAAATAAGGTAACTTTTTACTTTAGAAATTGTAAAATTTTAACTGAATATCATTTAAAATACAAATTGTAAAAAACTTAACAATAAAAAGTATTTTAGTTAAGTTGTTCTTAATGTTTTGTTTATACAACATATTTAATTTCCATTTTGTTGTTCGTCGTTATTGTGCTTCATACGCTGAATTTATACAGCAAATTTCTTTCGAATAATTCGTCGTGTTGGACGAAATTTGTCGTGCTTGACGAAATTCGGCGTTCGTCCCAGTTGTGTTCCTAGCATTAATTTATATAGGAACAACAAAACGCTCACTTGAAAAGAGAATGGGAGAACATCAAAAATACATATTGAAGAGGAGAGAAACAAGTGCATTATCACAACACATGATATCAAAACCTCACTCCTACGAAACAGAACAAGTGAGAGTTTTGGATTTTGAACGAGCGGAGAGGAAGAGATACACAATAGAAAGCTTGAGAATACAACAAAACATAATGACAACAATGAATCACAATGAAGATATTGACAACATTAGCGCTAGTTATAGAACCGCGATATAATACAATCTGTGATAATAATTTTAAGTTGTGCTTTACTGTGTTTTGTTAAATGTTTTTGTGCATTTTAATTTTATTAAAATTATGTTGTTAATGTTAAGTTGTGTTTGCTTGTTGTGAAAAATATATTGTTTTAATATTGCCCCTTGAAAAGTCACCAAAAAAGTGACGAAAGTCGGGTGAAATGTAATAAATTTGTTTGTATTTACATCAACTTTATTAGGTTTTATTAGCTTTAAAAGAAAAAGAACTAAAAACTAGAATTTTAATTTGCTAAAATAGTGATATAATCGTTTTTTATTATTAGATTTTTAGTTTCTACCCGATTTTGATTCATTTAAACTTAACATTTTTGCAATAAACCTGAATAAAATGAAATACTATAAATTTTATTATAAATTGTGACACGAAACATCTTCCGAAATGACAATAATTGGCAAACAACGTTAATATTTTCATAAGATATTAGCTTTGGTCCACTAGTTATTTGATAAATGTGACGTGTTATTACATTGTTAAAATCATTTCATTGTGTCTTGATTTCATCAAATTCTTTGGAAAAGAAAAAAAAACATGCTTAACGGCTAAAGAGTTTTGCTCGAAACTTTGCATACTGGTCAATTTCTGAGATAAACATAGCGAAATGTCAAAAAACTAAGAATTTTGCATTTATTTTTTCGATTTTCTAAATTTGTGGCCGACCAAAATATTCTATCGTCAATCGGAACTGAGGAATTCTACATATTTAAGTTCTAAACTAGAACCAGTTTGCTTCGCCTAAAAGCCATTAGTAATTTTTGTGCCATTTGAAATATGAAGTTAGGATTTTTCCATTTTCACATGATTGTTTCTGCAATTTTTTTCAGTGTCACACAACGGATAAATAAGGGCCAACGGGAATTGGGTGGACAACACATGAAAACGAAACCAATGGCTTTGTTAAAGTGTGTTGCTCAATCCATTCCTTTTCTAAAGTACAGCTGAGTGCTATCGGGCGTGTCCTCAGGCCAAGTTAAACAAAAAATTTTAATTGGGAACATAAAAAAACAATATACAAACATAACTACATATATTCATAAATTGATACAAAATTATAGTTACCTTAGAAATATGTTTAATTGTCAATTAAAAAATGTAAGATTTAATTATTTCATACATCGAATGTAATATGCCCTTAAATTTATGAAATCAACAATTTTTTTTTATTAAAGTAGCATATTTCAATAATTGAAAAAAAATATTTTTAACATTCAAATAACTCTATAGTCTCAATAATTAAAAGTATAAAAATATTTCGAAAAAGCATGCCTTCATAAATTCAAAATTTTCATTATGACAATGAAAAATGTCATTATAGTAATGAAACAAAAACTTTCAATCCATAAATATGTATGTTTTTAGTTTTCTTTAATATGTACATGCCTACTCACATATAGTATGTAATAAGTTATGAATAAGCAAACAAACTGTTGTCAACCAAATGATGCATACGAAAAAGCTTGTTCTTTCTTTGTGTGGTCTTTTTTTAGTATGCGCTAGCAATTGTTATGGACAATTTATGGCAAAAAACATAGTTATTTTTATTCAAAAACTACACTGCCCCGGGAGGCTAGCTGGTAGTGAGCTAGTTTATCAGCGCCGGGGTTGCGGGATCGACTCCCGCCAAAGACTCACTCTGGTTTCTGCAGACAAGCGTAAAGCTTCGCGGGATTAGCTTAATTCCCTAAGCTAAAAAATTTAAAAAAAAAAAAAAAAATTTTAAGTCTTCATTAAAATATTGATAAAAAATATTATTTTCAATGAAATTGTGTCATTAAAATCTTGTATATTTATCTTCAAATTAATAAATATTTTCATGAATATTATGAAATAAATCGCTGAACATAATAAAAATATAATCATTCATCCAATGAATAAAATTCATAGATCTAAATTAATGTTTTATTGAATATATTTTAATGAAACAGGTTTAATTCATCCAACGAAGCGCTGCATAGGGTCCTTTTTAATGCAATTTTTCATGGGATTATTGCCAAAATGCATTGGTATTGCGAAGAAAATTCTTTCAGTGTATGAAGGAGCAGTTTTGCTTAGGTAACTTAAAATTTATATTTAACTTTTATTTGACCTGGTTTAATTGATTATATTTTATTTTTTAAATTAAGAAATTAAATTTCCTGAAGATGCTAACCAAAGGTTAGCGAAATATCGAAAATAAATAATTAAATATTAAAAGACCTAGAGCTTAATTTAACAAATAAAATGTAACTTAATATGTTTGATCTTTTGTGACATTGGTTCTAAAGTTTGTAACGTATTTTGTGATTTTGTGTAGGGGGCTACACAAATGGCTGGCTAGATGTCTGTCGTGTTGCTTGCCAGGATGAATGGGTAACGGGCAGTCTAACTAGCTGGCTGGCTGGCTGAATAATTTTCTTATATGATGTCTGCCTTTCTAGAACACTCACCACTCAATTTATAAATGCGGCTGAAGGTGGTGCAATATCTGAAATTATTTTACAATTTCGGAAATTCAGATTTGAGAAACTTATAGGTCGATTAAGGATGGCAACACAACTTTAGTTTTTTTTTATATTTTAACATCAGCGGCGTTGACTGATTTTGCTGCTGAAGTTGTGTTGCCATCGGCAACCGACCCATAAATTTATTTGCGAGATTAAATGGTACACACAACGCACTATATAGAAATGGTGCTCCTAAAGGTCCTCTATCGGATCATCGTAGTGGTATATCTGATATAATTTTAGAAATTCTCTGCTACAAGTATTTATTTTCGCACACACACAATATTTGCTGCTCACCAATTGTATTCCTCATTTTTTTTGTATAAAAATATGCATATTTTCAATTAAAATAACAATTCATCTTATAACTTCTTGAGTACACATGAATAAAAATTACTGTTTAAGCGATAAATCTCCTTATGTCCGTCCCAGTGCTAGTGCTAGAGCTGTTTCTGAAGTGTGGATTAAGATGATGCGTGTTGAATGCATATTTTCAAGTATCATAGTGGAAAAGAACAAGAAATAAACTTTATAAATATTAAATTCAAGTAGCATACTTTTAGGTGCATTAACAATAAAAAAAACACGCAAGCACATGTGATGTGAGCGTGTGAGTGTATGACTGAGTGAGCCATAAACAGTGTGACCAGATTTTTGTAAAATATAAAGCTAAATCATGTTTGAAATAGAGCTAAAAAAAAGCCAAAGAAGGAAATGTAAAGCCAAAAAATAAGTCTACATTTTTTTATAGCTTCTTGTAGTAACTTTCAATTATTTCAATATTTTGTATAGATTAAATAGTGTTTGTTTAAATATAGCTGAGAATAATTGTGTAAATAAATCAAAAAAATCCAAAAAAAGCGCGACCAGTAAATTGATTAAACTTTAGCTTTATTTTTAACAAATTTTATGGATTTGCGTAGCTTTATTTGTAAGAAGATAATTGTATAATGTAATTAAAAAACTTTGTAATGATGTTTTATCTAACCAAACGTTTTGCAAACGCAAATAATTTTCAAATATTTAATAGCTATAAACATAAGGGGTATAACCAATTTTTTGGCATAGTACCATGAGTTCAACCATGTCCTAGTAACCACTAAAATTACAATCTTTTGTAATTTTTTTCAAAAAGTTCACGCACCAATTGGTTTTTCTAAACCAATGCAATAATGAATATTCATAATATTATGCGGTGTTTTTTTTATTCGTTTTTAATTTTCTTTTTTCGTTAAAAAAAGGTTTAAATACGTTTTGGTTTGCAGAAAAATCTCTTACCATCTCTAACAGCCTGTTTAACGATTTCGAACGTCAACGGTCGCATAAAAAAAAATTATATCTAAAACAAAAACAAACGTTCGAATTATATTATTGTTTAAAATGTAATTTTCTATGCGAAGTTTGAGCTATATTTTATTTTAAAAAAACATATTCAGCCTTATTCCAGTTGTCGTAATCGATCAAGTCGTTTTTTGTCAGAGATTAAAGTAACACACAGCCAGTGTTCTTTAATCTCTTAAAAAAAACGACTTAATCGATTACGACAACGACAACCAGAATAATGCTGATTATTAATTTTTCTTAACCAAAAATAAAATTAAAAATGTTCAAAACTTCATCGCGGTTGGTTTGCGAACTTTTTTGACCTAAGCGAAAAAATAAATATACGTTCCCTTATAGTTTTTCATGCTCTATCGGATTGAATTTTAAGGAAGTTATTTCCCTAAAGAACATAGCTTAACTAGTGAAATTTTTACTATCAGAAATTTTCAAAATAGTTGACGGATGTCGTTCTATTGATCTAAGTCGTCGCCGTTTGAAATTCGAAATGACGACAATGGCAATGTAAAAGACATAAGTAAATAGTTCGCCGTACATATCGAGCCCTTATAGCAAAAATGATGTAACCAACAAAAATAAAATTTTACAGAAGGTTTTTTAAAAATAATTTTGCGTCAGGTTTCGTTTGAAATTGCTTTTACTCCTATTTCGTAACGGCACTTCTCAAAGATATGAGATTTTTAGAGATGATGCAAATAACCAAAAGTTATCGATTTTAATCAAAAAACAAAACTCTTAAATGTTGTTGGTTACATCATTTTTGCTATTAGGGCTCGATATGTCGTTTGCGTGAATCATAATACATACCAATATTTAAAACACCTATATTTCGACCACGACAACAACACTCATAAGAAGGCCAAACAAGATATTTTTTCGCTGATACCTAGCCAAAAACTAATTTTTTTCATGTTGAGTGCTGATGACAAAAAAATTAACGATTTAATTATTAGTTCTTTTAATAGTTTGAGGCTTCGCAAATTAAAAAGAACGCAGAACATGTTGCTAATGTAATTAAAACGCCCATAATTCGATTTACTTTTGCCCTTGGTATATGGAAATATAATAGACGTAAATCCTTTATATTAAATTTACATATAACAGCAGAAAAAAAACAGATAAATTGGAATATATCGCTAAAGATGCTAAAAACTGTTGTGATTATAAACGAATTGTACTGTATGCTTAAACCTTAAACACGAAATTGAAATTAAAAAAAGGCGGAAAAGCTAAATGCATCGTTGAAAAAAGCTGGAAAAAAGCGTAAAGCTAAATGAAATATCTCAATCTAAACAGGAAAAAATAAAGCTAAATTTAGCTCGAATAAAGCTAATATGGTCACACTGGCCATAAAACAAGAAGTTCAACAGTGTAAGCGCAAACATTTGCAAAGATTTATTAAAGAATAAAACGCCATAATATTGTTTACATTTTTGTTGTACTCGTTTTTATTTCTACCCTTTTTTTGTAGTTTTCAAATCATTCACTCACACAAACACATGTGCAATGTACGTTTGAATATTTGTTTACTTGTTCATTCATTCTGTCATTCATTCATTTATTCATTAAAGAATAGTTTCCAGGGGTTTTCTTTACAAGGTTGTGTTTATATGTTTTTTTTTTTTAATATTAAATGCAATGTTAGTTTATTTTTTTTGCTGTTGTTGTAATTTTTTTGCTTTGTTTGTTTACTTAGTTGTTGTTCTGTTTTCTTTCTATGAGGCGATTTTTCTTCATATCTCTTGTCTTTGAACCGTGAAACCCTTTCTGTGTTGAAAAAAAATGATGAATGGTTCACTTTTTGTTTTGGTTTTTTTTCAAACTTTTTATTATTCTGATGAACTTGTGCTTGTCCTCCTTTTTCCTTCTTATTTTTTAAGTTTTTTCTGTGGCCTTTGTATCAGTTTGTTTTTGTAATTGTTATTGTTATTGTTATTTTTTTACCCAAAAAATATGAGTTTACCTATAACAATGTACAAATTTAATGCAGAAAGTTAAAAAAAATAAGTTAAAATCTATTAGCAAATGAAAACAAATACATTTATTCGACTGAGAATTTAAAATTCATTAACCAATTACACTATGCCACAAAAAAATAAGATATTTTCCAAGATTAATTGGGGCTGCTGATCACGAATCTGGCATTCATTTATTTTTCCCAAGAAGCGTTTTCGTTAAGCCGTGCTTAAACTGTTTTAAAATTTGCCCTGTAGTTTCAGAGATATCTTAGAATTTTTACAGAAACAATTTACACAATTTACTGGGAAAACTGAATATCGATTTTCATACAAAATTAACGTTTTTTCCTTTTTGCATGGAAAGCGATATTCAGTTTTCTCAGTAAATTGTGAATATATTTAAAAGTTGTGCACCGATTTTAATGAAACAAAGCTCATTTCATTCGAAGTAATGTTAAGCTAAATGTCAAAGATCGATACATTACTGCAAAAATTTAATGCCATTGGTAAGTGTTGAGTGAAAACATGTATATCAAAAAGGCCCTTATCATTTTAAAATTTATTCTTTTTAACCTTAAGGTTCAAATATGTCACCTAAATTACACTTCTTATTCAGTCATTTGGATATTTTCCCCACGAACTTGGGCTCCGAAAGTGATGAACAAGGTGAAAGATTTCACCAAGAAATGGAAGAAATCGAGAGACGTTACAAAGGCTGGTGGGACGAACAAATGATGGCGGACTATTGTTGGTTCCTCATTCGCGAAGATGCATCCGAAAAAAAACGCAACAGTTCAAGTCGCTCGTCATTTTAATTTAAATTTTTTGAATTTACGCCGAATATAGAGTGTGAGCAATGAAGATGACAATATTGTCGTTCCACAAAATCCTTAATAAAAACTTTATTTTTTATCCGATTTTTTTCAAATTACACTTAAAATGTTGGTAATTAAATAAACTATTAGGTAAAAGAATAAAACATTCCAGATCTTTACTATAACGTAGAAAAAAAACGAAATAAAAATGAAAAATGTTCAAAAAAACGTAAAAAATAGGCAAATTTTGAATTTTGAGGTACCATAACTCAGCCAGTTCTTATCAGATAGAAATTTCCGACATATCGACAAAAAGGTATTCAATTACCTTTGGAACGATGTACCATTTATCTCGATCGGACTTCTCGGCTGGGCTCCACAAGGGTTTGAGTGGGACCATACACCGAAAAACACAAAAGTACCGTTATCTAAAAAACGGTACTTAGAAACAAAAATTACAGCGTTTTTCGTGTTCAGGAGGTCCCAATTAACTTATCTAGGCATGAGGCGTTCTTGGTATTTTTCCAAATTTAAAATTTGTAAAGCAGTGTTATTAATGGAGCGAATTAAAATGGTGAATTTAGAAAAAAAAAAAAAAAATAAAAATTCCCTTTTTTTTTAAGTTTAAAGTACTGTAACTCAGTAAATCTTTATCCGATCGACACATGTTCTGGAAGAGAAAAGAGATATCTATGCAAAATACCTCAAACAACAACAAGAAAATATCTCGAAAACGCTTCTTGAGAAAAATAAATGAATGTTATATTCGTGATCAGCAGCCCCGATTTATCTTATTTCTTTAATATTTTTTTTATAAAAATCATCGCCACAATATTTTCTTTATTAAAGAATACATTTTTAATGCTGAAGTTTGCGCAAAACTTTTTTAAATATTTTCTATAGATATGTATATGTAGGTATCGGTTTGTACAAGTTTCTGTGTGTTATCTAAAGTGGATGCGTATGGATGGATGAGTGGTCTAGTGTTTCTGATATAAGTTGATATTATAATGAGTTGTAAAAGAGTGGATGTAAATTAATAAAAAAGCGAAAGAGAGTATCATATCTGTTTTTATCTGTTTCGCAAAAGCAAATACTAGTGGATACTGTATTGAAAATTGGTCAAATATTTTTATTACTAAAAATCTCTACCGAATTTGGTAATGATCGGTCCAATATAAAATCCCTTTTAATGAAAATCACTTAAATGCGGCTAAAACTGCAACAAATTATGATATTTTACTTATTAATACGATTTCCGTATGACGTGCTTAATTCCCAGTTTTTCATATTTGATAAATACACTGAAATTTATTGTTGAGGAAAAGCTAGCTTCTATGCGCATTTCACTGGTTGCTTAGGCCAGCTCATCAGGAAACCTTTTCCAAAGATTTTAGAAAGGCCAAAAATATTAAACAAATAAAACCCTAAAGCGAATACGAATTATAAACACTCAAAGTCTTACTTGTAACAATATCAAAGCCAAAACAAAACACCAACAATAAACAGTGGGTTTATCTTTTCTTACATTCCCCTACAATTGGTTGGGTTCTTTCTGACTCGAATTGTAGTTGTAAATAACGTCTAGCAAAGTTTTGAATAGATAGACATAAAATAATGAAACTTTGTAATGATCGGCCTGTAATTTGCTATAGGACCCATATAAAGCGTACTTCTGGAATAGACTTTAAAAAGCCTAAGACCGCAACGAATTATAATATCGTGAAGTTAGTTTGGATAAAGATGGTTTTGTAATTTATAGATTCTATATAAAGCTCACACCTGAAATATTCTTACTCCAAGCGGAGGATATCAAAGATTTGACACGGCCGAATACATCACCTTTTCTTGTTTTTGCAATAGAAGAATATCGCAAAAATAGTTTTTTTTTTGTAGAATAAGTTACATAAATATTTTCGTTATTTTAAATGTTTAGATTTTGAACTCATTTTAACATATTGAAGCAACAACAAAATTACATAAAGCACAATCTTAAATGCAAAATCTTTTCCTTTTTTTATTTTAAGATAACTTTTTCAAACTTTTTATGGCAAAAAACCAAACTTTTTTGTATATTATTTTCGCTGTCTGTCATACTTTTTGTTTTGGATTCTGGCCACAACTTGAACAAATAAATAAATATTTATCTAATTCACGTACCAAATAAAATCTTTCTTGATGTCGCTACTTGTTTGTGTATTTCTTTTATTTTGTTTTCTTAACAATTTTCATTTATTTTTACGGAAATGTGTAAAATAATCCCACAATTTTTTTTTCGTATTCCGCTGTTTTGTCCTACATTGCTGTTGTTGTAATACTTTTTCTTATAAACCAGTGATGTCAATTATGATTGTGTTGGTGAGATTACTCTTATCTCTTATATGCCCAGCGGGCGAAATATGCGGTTGCGAGGCCTTATTAAAGACCTTTTCTAAGGGTCATCTATGTTCGATTTGAAATTTGAAATTTTTGTTGATTAGGATTTACTTTACATATATATTTTTATAAAATTTTAAAATTCTATCTTAAAAAATAACCACAATTGCACAATTGTGCAAAGAAATGGAAATCCCTGTTTTAAAATCATTGTACAATGTCAAAAACAGAAATAAAACAAAACAAAAACATAGATAATAAATAAAATAAAAAAGATAATAAAACAAAAAAAAAAATATGTACCTACATACAGTTATTGCATATTTATTTATATACATAAATATATTTAGAGGCCTCAAAGCAGGCCTTGCAATATTTGCGATATTTCCCGCTGAATGAGAGTGTTTCTCAGTAAACAATTATATTTTACGCTCGTAAAATAAAAGAGCCTAAGCGTACATGTGAATTAATTTGCACAATTGTGCAAGGCGCTGACATCCCTGTTATAAACACTGCTTATTACTGAAATAAGGAAAGGTTATCGCCCTGTTCATCGGAGTTGCTAAAGTTCTTCCGAAATATCGATATCGAAGACGACGCATATTTTTGCATTACAAATAAGTGAAATAAAATGTTAAAAAGCATAGCTTAAAATGAAAGCAGAATAATGAAATTCTTTTTTTTTTAATTATCAAAAAAAAAATTCAATATTAATAATATCATAAAATTACCCGCACTTCCAGCCCTGGGCTCTGTTTCTAAAAACCAAGGTTGGTATTAATACCGATACCGAAATAAGTTTTTTGCATTAAATACAGGTATACTTATACCGTTTCCCTTAAAACCGTAATTATACCGGTACAATCGTTTCGGTATTAAAAAAATTATATTATTTTTCAATTAAAAATATTTTAAAGTTTCAACACTTGTGCTAATGAAAAAGTATGTTTGTTAACTTGACGCTCTATGGTTGCAACACCGTTATAATAAAAATCATAGAATGTAACATACTAACAATTTTTAGGTGTGGTGTTTGACAGTTTGAAATACAAAAGTTCAAGTATAAAAACATTCCGTCAGTTTTCTGAAGGGCCAAAAACACTTATCAAAATGCTCATCAAGCATTATAATTATGGTAGAACTAGTGAAAATGTGTTTCTATGTGTGACACCTACGATGGTGGATGGAAAATCAAAAATTAAGATATGATGGTTAACATATTTCTCAGAATTTGCCAGCATGACAAGCATTTGACAAGTGGCTTTGGTGCTTTACTGATTCAAGTTTGTATTGTTCTTGTGATGATAATAATTTTAGTTGAAATCAATAAATAAAATATAATTCATAAACATAAGTATATATATATGTATATAATTAAGTCTTGTCGCTAAAAAAACAGTTTTCCATTTTGCCAAAATCCAATTCAAGTAAGCATTTTTAATATACATTCTGAAATTTCTTTAAAATAATTATAATAAATATATAGGGCTTTGATTACTTTATCAAGACAAGTTGCTTAGGTTTCGAACAATGCTGTATATTTTTTTGGCTTTTTTTTTTTGGCTAATACCGATATATACAGGTTCAGATCCGGATCGACTATCTCCACAAAAGTTGAGAATACCTTGTTTGTTTTTAAACAAAAATCTTATTTATATAAATTTTCAATATTTATAATCTCACACGCTGTTAAATATTTTATAAATAAATAATTTAAACATTAATTCAAATATACTCTTCGTAATCGATATCGCTGATCTTCCTTTTTGAGTATCGGTATCGTGTCGTCAAAAAGGCTTATCGTTACCGCCCTAATATCTGCATTCAACTAGCCACAGCTGTTTTTTATTTGCTGCTGCCAATATGGTTTTTTTTTTATTTTACATTTTTATTTATTTATTTTTTTGCGATTTAGTTCATGGTCACATTTACTTTGTTGTTTTTGTTCTGCTTGTTTATTATTTTTCATTTGTATTTCTCTATTGTTTTTAATGACCTTTTTTCTTAATTTTTTTTCTTCTCTATTTTAAAAATGTTCAGCTTAAAATTTAACTTTGCTTTGTGTTTATTTTTTATAATTTTCACTTTCAAAGTTATTTCATGGCCATATGGATTAAGCTTTTCCACATGTTTGTAACACCTTGAAATAAGTTCCTAAGGGAGTTGCAAAATTACGAGAAGAGAAAAGTTAGATTTTTCAAAGCTCTGAAGAGGCTATTCCAATTTCGTGTTGTTTGTGTTGTTATCTTAATCAAGGTTGAAATAACCGCAAATTTATTTTCATGGTATTAGAAACAAAAGAACAAAAGAGTTTTGATTTTCTAGGCATGTCTGATAAGTTTGCAAATAATTAAGGCTTTAACAAAAGTCTTCTGAAATTTAAATGCACAGACGTGCCTAATCAGGAATAAAAAGTTTGCGCACAATTTTTCTATTTCTTCACTCTTCAATAAAAATTCCGCATGAAAAGGCAGTTTATAAAAAACTGAAAGTAGGAATTTTGGAGGGATGATGAAAGCGAGCTCAACTACACACGGTGGGCAGGAAGCAACTTATTATTCCATAAAAATGGCGACAAAAACCAAAAGCGGGGATTTGTTTGTGATGAAAAATGTATTCAAAAGCCGTTTGAATTGAAATCCTAGCTGCTACTTTTCTTGAGAATTTCATTTTTTTCGATTTTTCCGATAATATTACTTGTTTTTTTTATGTACATATATAATGTAAGCTTAGAAGTCTAATTATAGAATAAGCTTACATAAAAAACTTTTCTAATCTTTAATAAGATTAAAATCTTTACGAAAACTCTTACAAATAGTTTTTTACTTATCCGACACTCAATATTAGACACTCAATATTAGACACGAACCGGATGACATAAGTCTGAAACTAGAGAATTAATGGAGCAAAACTGCGTTCACAGTTTTTTATTTTCTGATCCTGTTTCCTTTTAAAAGGTCTTCAAAATTTCAAAGGACTACATTTTTAAAAAAATGTTTTAAAATACTTCTGCTCATCCTACTATGCCAAATTTGGTGTCAAATGATCAAGAAGAGTTGTAAAATATTTTGCATTATTTTGTTATTATTCTTTTAGGATTAGAAGATGCCAAAAATGTCCTTTCAAATTTTTATCCTTTAATGTCCTTTAAAATTTCCAATAATTTTTTTTAAAACAAATAGTGCGTTGAAGGACCAAATATTGAATTTATTGGCAATCTTAAAGGATATTAAAGGATAAATATTTTAAAGGACATTTTTGACAACTTTTGATCCTGACAGGATAAAATAAAAATAATACAAAATATTTTACAGCTCTTCTTGTTCTTTTGACATTGTTGGATCCGCGGAAGTATTTTAAAATATTTTTTGAAAAGTGTTCTTCTTTGAAAGTTTGAAGTCCTTTAAAAAGGACACATGATCACGAAATGAAAAACTGAAAACGTTGTTTTTCTCCATTTAATGTATAGTTTCACAATTTTATCATCCGGTTCGTGTCTCACAATTTTTTTCTTTTTTTGTCGGACGGTGTAATATTAAATTACTTTTTTAAAATTGTGCACTGTTTAAAACTCTTTAAAGCACTTTACTTTTCGAACAGAACACAAATACCGAAAACTTTACCTAATAATACAAAATTAGGCACGCGTCAAATAACGGCACATCATTCTAAAAAAAACTTGGAAAACTTTTGCGAGAATAAGTCATTTGTAATGTTGTAGGAAATCTCTTTTGATAAGCTTATTCTACAACTCATTTATATTGTGCTCTGTTTTGGTCTGTTGGGCAGGAGGAATATAATCAGAAATCGAAGTTGTACCGGTAAGGCCCGTTACCGATAAACCTGTCACAAAAGATATTTTTAATGAAGAATTTGCAAGGCTATGATATTTTTTTAAATTTTTTTTTTGAATTAAATTAATTTTACTTTAACTTGCACACATGTGTCAAGATAAATAAATTCGAATTTAACTAGTAAAGACGCAAACCATATTTTTAAACATTGCTCATTTTGCAGCTAACGGAGCTGTGCTAACGACTTAACAGTCATAGTAATATACTACGGATACACAAAATCATGATTTGAATGACCATTTTGGACAAATATGAAGTTGCACATATATACCACATGGTAGTCAATAGGGTCCTAAATACGATTCCAAAAGCCACATTTCTGAAATAATTTTGGAATTTGAGAAAATTAATTTTTTTTTAAGAATTCTTGACATAAGTACGGAAAAAACAGAAGTTAGGAAAAACATGTAAAATTAATTAAAATGGATAACACACTGCTACAAAAAAACACTTTTTGTCAGAACTAGTGGGGGTTGTAGGCCTAGGTGAGGACATACAAAAACCGTTTTCAAAAATTTTGAAACACCCTCAAAATTTTGAGTTATTTTCAAAAAACTGTTTTAGGGTAGGTCGTAGCACTTTAGTACCTCTAACTCATAAATTTTTTGATCGATTTCAAAATTTTAAACAGTTTTGAAAAGGCAAAGAAGTAAGCTTTTATGAAATGTATTCATAAAAAATATATTCCAGGAAATAAGGTGAGTGTTTATCAAAAGTTTCTAATTTTTTTTATTTTTTTTCATAATTTTTCAAATTCAACAAGAGTTATTTTAATTTTTTTCTATGAAAACCTATCTTTGTTTGCACTGTATTTCATTATCATTTGTTAAAATCGGCTTATATTTACCAAAGTTACTAAAGTTTTAAATCACGCACAAGATCGCAAAAATATGCATTTGTCTCAAAATGTGGCTCAGCCGATTTTGGTAAATATTCAATATCACATTCCTCGTTTTCAGATTCATCATCACTTTGTTTATGTAAAGTTTCATTACATTTAATTGCACTTAATACTGGCTTAGTAACAGTTAACACATTAGCATACTTAATGCTATCACGATTTTTATATTGATAACCAGTGATGTTTGTTTGGCAAAAATAACAGTCTTGTGGTTTATGGAATATTTGATGATGCCAAATCATTAGGAAAGTTAACGGTAATGGCTGGCTTATAAACTTTTCGGACTTAGTTTTCTTAAGCATACTGGAACAGCTTGTACAAATACTTTCGGGTTCATAACATTTGCTAGAACAGTATGAGCAGTTAAAAACTGTATTGAAGGCATTTACCAAGGCTTAATTTTTCTTCAGATCAAAGCGATGTTTTTTGTCAGCGAATAAACCGCAAACATATGTCTGTCTGTCCGTCTGTTCGTCTGTTCGTCTGTTGAAAACACGCTCACTTTCGAACAACTCAAAAGAAATGAACAAGCTTGGTGCCAAATTGCTTGCAGTTATCCTAAGCAGTTTGCGATTTAAATTCAGCAAAATCGGTGCAGTAGGACCAGAGCTATGAATCAAAATGTGGAACCATCACCTAAAAAAAAGTTATAACTTTGTTATAAAAAATAACATAAATGGTGGAACAAGGCATGGAATGAGATAAGATTTTGCAAAAATTTGTTTTATTCGACTGGAAATCACGCTGTAAAATTTCGTGAAGATCCGTCCATAATTTACCCTAGGCCCCATATAAACACTACTCCCAGAAAATAGTTTAGTACGCCTAAAACCGATAAAAATAATGCTATCATAACAAAATTTGAATTGAAACTGTTACTAAAGCTAGTTTAATTGCTAAATATTTTAATATAGATCTAAACCTCAAACCAACCAATTTTAATGCTGATGTCTGTTTTTATAAAGATAAATTAATAATAAATAGACATCATATAGATATCCCTCCTGAAATATTCGAACAGTCGGTGGAGGGTATTAAAAATTCGGCACAGCTGAATATAGCACTCTAACTTGTTTTTATTCATATTTTTTGCGCGGAGGGAGAAAATACTAAAAATAGGTGTTAATGAAAAGTTGAATAACTTATACAATTTTTATCCGATTTGAAAAATTAAAACCATGTTTTGTTAAGAACTAAATTTTCTTCATACGTTAATATAAATTTTTATAAGCTTTCATAATAAAATAAGCAATGAAAAGCACCTAAAATCAAAAAAGTTTATAATTTTCGTTTGTTTTTGTAGATATTCTTAACAAAAACAATTGTTATAACTTACAAATGTATAAAAAATGCACGTCATTTTAAAGAGTAATTAGTTTTCTTTCCAAACCCGTTAAAAAAATTAAAATCGGACAAGAACTGACTCAGTTACAGGTCGATAAGTTGACGAACATCACTGAAAACGGTTTTTTTAAAATAACTTCTGAATTTGAGGGTGTTTCTGACATTTTTTGACACAATTTTTTATGTACTCAACAAGACCAATAACCCACGCTAGGTCGTTTTCCAAGTTTTTTTTACACTGTAGCACCGTGTAATCATTCAAAAAAGCAAATTTCAATTTACCAAAGGTTAAAATACAATTTGGTTTAAGGATTGATGTTTGACTATTGACATCAGCAGTCGTCGATGGCTGCGAGTGTAAGACGGCAAATCCATCTGAGGAGATCAAGTGGTTGTGATCGAAACATGTCAGGGTAACCAGCCGCCTGGGTTCGAATCTCAGGTCAGTCAAGAATGAATGATTATCAATAACAATTTTAATTAATTTTCATGTTGTAAAATTCCTTTCTTCATAAAAATAATTTAATGAAAATTAAATTTGATGAACTTAAGCCTGATTAAAATATTAAAAAATTTGGATTAAAAACCATAAATAGTTCAACGAAATAACCACAATTCTCATTTTGAAAAAAGTCATATTTATTTGAAATTTCTGGAGAAGATCAATGACCAGACCAATACTCTGCTTTATAAACTTTTGAGAGTCCATATGACTGGTTATTGCACTGCTGTCGCAAAAATAACAAATGCTGGGTAATGTCACAGTTTGTCGGAGGCTTAGTTTTGTTCAGCTGAACAGGGGATAAATTCCATTTTTAGTGTTTTCGTAAATTTATTTTTAAGTCTAATATAATAAATTTATGGTGCACCTGTGATGAATAGATTAATATGTTTTTAATTAAAAAATTATATTCAAAAACTTAAATTTTTCTCACAGCATCGACGGTTAGAAAACGGATCTTTTGCTTATCACCAGGTTAATATAACTGAAAAATGAAAAAATTTGATACCCATATTGCCTTTATATGAAAAAAGATAAAATATATAACGATTTTCTCGTTTTATGCAAATAATTACAAAAAAAAAATAAATTAACATTATTTTAAAACAGATTCAATTTGAAAAGCAGAAAATTATTTGCACATACGTAAAATTTTTATGAAAATCCGAAGCGATAATATGTATTTAGTTAAATATCTCAATTAGTAGGTCGCAAGTGGTCGATGATACCAAATTTATGTCGTCTTAGGGCAAAGTACAAAAAAAATCGAAAAACTGCAAAAAATCCTATTTAAAAATGGCTCCCGGATGGTCAACGCTAGAACCAAAATATTTTTAGAATCATCATAAACATATCAAGCTTTATTTTCAGAGGGGTAACAAAAACCCTTTTTCAGCTCCATACAAGTTGATCCGGTCTAATGTACATGCTATCATAATTTTTAAAATATATTTTGCAGATGCCTTTTTGGTTTTATTTTCCATTGAATTTGCAGTTGATCATCTTACATCAATGAGCATTTAAAGCTGGAAAGAAAGAAAAATGGTTACGGTTTTGTAAATATGGTTAGAAATAGAAAAAAAGCTTACACTGTTATTGTGTTGAAACTCTCCATAAATATTGTTTGTTTGTTTTTCGTTAAAAAAAACACAGTAAAGTTTTTGTTAATAAACAGGAATTTTCTCTGCTATCGAAATCCTTTCCGAATATTTCTGCTATGACCTTTTAGTCGAAAAAACCGACATTGTTTTTTGTTGGTATTTTTCTAATAAAAGTGGCATTTTTCTATTAAATTAATCTGCATAAATAATGATTATGTGAGATTAGAAAAAGAAGAGAAATAAGGAAACAAAAAACAGAGTTAAATGTATTTGAAATGTGATTAATTGCTAAACTATAGAGTCACCTTAATTATTAAAGAGGGTCATTTAATCTTTTTAATTGCTAACAATGTGATTTGTTTGTTGGTTTTTTTTAACAACTCTTACTTAATTACACTCATATAATTTACCTTTTAAACAATTTAGTTAAACATCGAATTTTTTGGCTAGACCGCACAAAACATATCTCGATCGACATATTAAGTATAAGCTTTGGTAAGCAAGCGATATACATACACACTGAAAAAAATCATTGTAAAACCACCACCATAATTAAATGTGAAGAGGGTATACTAATGGCCAATTTTCAGGATTGATATTAAAAATACAAATACAAAATTCTCTTCTTCACTAAATACTTAAATTAAACTTAATTCAACGATGTGGTACACTTAATTTCAACTTAAGTATCCATTGTAATATTTTAGCAAGGTGGCCTCAATATCACAACAATACAACAACAGGAAAAGCAATAACAATCAGCTGTTTTTTGAGACCACCTTGTAAATAATTATACTTTTTTATGATACTTTTTTTTATATAGTAGTGCTACCATACTTTTATCTTATTTAAATAAGACTTTTCAAAGAAAACTCAAAAAATCAATCTGTATTTAAATACGATTTGAGTTTTTATGAAAAATAACTTAATTTCGATTTTTATCTATCCTGAAAATTTTACATAAGTTTCTTATTCCGTGTGAAACTTTTTATAGTTTGTCTGTCCGTCTGTTTAAAACACGCTTACTTATGAAAAACTCAAAATGAACAAACTTGGTGTCAAATTGCTTGTAGTTATCCTAAGCAGTTTGGGATTAGAGCTATGAATCAAATGTGTAACCACCACCTTAAAAAATTGATAATTTTGTTACAAAAACTAATATTAATGGTGGAACAATGCACGGAACGATATAAGAAATTGCAAAAATTCGTTTTTTTCGATTGGAAACCAGCTGTAAAATTTCGGTCCATAATTTACCCTGGGCCCCATATAAACCCATCGCCTAAAACCGTAATAAATAATGCTATCATAATAAAATTGAATACTTCACAGTTTTATAGGACTAGAAATAGAACTAATTAATTTCGTGATGATCGGTCCATAAGTTACTAGAAACCCCGTATAAAGCCCACTCTGGTAAATTTATTAAATACGCCTAAAACCGTAAGATATATTTATTGTGGTAAAATTTCTTCCAACTTAGTTTCATATGACGAGAAAAAATGTTATGCAATTTTGTGATATACGGTCCATAATTTAACTTAGATCCCATTTTTTGCAGCCTTCTGAAATTCACTGTAAACGCTAAAGCTTATTTCACCGCTGTGTTGCATTTTATGTTTTTTTTTATACCAGAAATCACTCTGCGGAATTTTGGGATGATTGGTTCATAACTTACCATGGCTCCAATATAAATCACCCTCCTAAAAATCATTTAAGTTCGGCTTAAACTGTTACGAATCATCATATTTTACTCAAGATTGTCGGTCAATAATTTAATATACTATGTCTTAACCGCAACCAATTTTAATGCTGATGTCTGCTTTTATGAAGATAAATTAATAATAAATATACATCACATAGATGGCGCTGCGAAATATGGAAATATGCCCCAAAAAAATTAAATTGAGCCCAAATTTTTCATAATGCAATATGACCCCATTTTTTTGATGAAATATAACCCTAAAAATAAAATGAAGTAATTCTCTATTATGAAAAATCACTTAAAAATTTATAATGAACTTTAACCCCAAAAAAGAACACAAAGAAAGTTATATTAAAGATGTTGGGTGGAGTTCATATGCCTGAAACTAAAAATCCCAAATTAAGAATCCCGATTTCAAAATCCGAATAATTATACAGTTTTGGTTTTAAAAATCGTACGATTGATAGCATGGTTGGCCGCCGGCCATGCGCAAGGATTTTTTCCTCTATGGTTTAACGAACACTGGCTTCGCTAACTAAAACTTCTCTATTTAGCCGGACTTCGGCGATTGCAAGTATTTTCTTCTCTGTGGTGTTAAGAACACTGGCTTCGCTCACTTAAGCTTCACTATAAAGCCGACCTTCGGCCGGGCGCGAGAATTTTTTTCTATGGTATAACGAATACCGGCTTCGTTCAGTAAAGCTTCTTTGCAAAAATGTTTGGGGTGATTTTTCATTTCTTAAAATTTGCATTTTTTATTAAGCGGCTCATACACTTGCTATAAAATTGTTCAATTTTACGTATTGCTCATTTATATCGCCAATGTGTATGTGATATTTGAAGGTGGCACAATATATTGGTAACAATCAAAAGACTTTTGATTTTTATTGCACAACGAAAAGAAAGTGAAATGTGTTGGCAAAATTGAACAATGCTGTTTAAGTTATTCCTATAGGTTATGTTCACCTTTTTATTGATTGAATGAAACCATTTAACGACTTATTGCATAATATAGGACAAAATGAAAATTATATGGCGAATATCATATGTACACTAAGAGAAAAATGACGATCTAAATTTAAGAACAAAATTCTTGAATTTAGATTGCAGAAATTTTCAGATTTCAATCTTGAAATTTGGTCAGTAAGATTTACATTCTCAAATTATTAGAATGAATTCTAAAAATTAAGATCGTAATCTAAATTTTAAGATCGTATTCTTCAATTTAAGAACGTGGTCTTAAGCTGTAAGAACACATTTTTAAAATCAAGTTTTCATTCTTAACATCAAGAACGCATTCTTAAAATCAAGAACGTAATCTTAATTTTAAGATCGTATTCTTGAATTTAAGAATATATTTTTAAAGTTAAGATTTAATTCTTGATTTTTTGCGAAATTTATCAACAATGAAAGCGTGTTGTTTAATTAAGTGCAAGACATTGAACGAAGAAGACGTTCAGAAAAAAGTAAAAAGAAAAGTAAAAATGGAAAATCAAAATACAGGAAATCGCATCGGAATTGTCTGACGATGCATTATTAAAAAACCTCCTACAAGAGTTCCAAATGGAGTCTGTTTTCATGTTTCTCAAGGGTAAGTACGACTTCTTATTTATATAAAACAGAAAACGATAATATTTAAAGAAATATGTGCAAATAAAAAATTTATTAAAATCCTTGATTTAGTTTACCGCCTGTTATTAGACATTTAATTAATTTGTTTCAGACTCAAAAGTGACCTTTAAAAGTTTGCAATATATGAAGAAAGAAGACATACAAGAAGCGATCCCTCCTCTGGGACTTATAATGGAGTTGAATAGACGAATAAACGCTTTCAATGTCATTAAAGGTAGGTGAATGACTGAAAAATTGTAAAGATACATTTTCCACGCCAAGTTCTTCAGTAAACTCAGGAGTCATTTATACCCAATTAATAATGGAAAGACATATGTAAGACCTAAGTTTATATAAACATGTATGTACTTATTATCATTATCATTGCGTTTTTCTTTTTTTTTAATACATATACATACATATGCAAATATTTATATAAATAAATTTTATAAATAAATAATTTGAATAAATAAAAATATATGTGTTTGATTTCGACATTTGAATTCGGATAAAAACCAATAAGACTATTTTCAAGATAACATTCTTAAAACCGATCTTAAAACAAGAATTTTATTAAGATTAAATTCTTAAAATTTAAGAATTTATTCTTGATTTAAGATTCCTAACAAGAACACAATCTTAAATTCGAACTTAAAATAAGAATTTTTTCAAGATTATATTCTTAAATTTTTAAGAATGTGATCTAAATTTAAGATTTTTATTAAGAAAAAAATCTTGAATTCGATCTTAAAATAAGAATTAATTCAAGATTATAATCTTAAGTGCGATCTTAAAAAATTAAGATTTTATTCTTGAATTAAGAATTTTCGCATTTAACAGACTATTAAGATTGAAATGCTTTGATTTTGAACGTAAAATCTTGATTTTAGCACGTTTTTTCCCTTAGTGTAATAATATTGCAAGTGTGTGGGCCGCTTTAGTAAACGAAAAATAGCCCCAAAACAAAAATAGTGATTTTATTTGGGGCCATTTTTCATGCCTTGATATTGGGATAATTTTTCATTGCACTTAAAATTCAAAAACACCCAACGAAAATAACCACAAAAAAACTGTACTAAAATTGCATGTTGTTGTGTCACATGCAAAATTTTGGGGCCGTTCTTCACTTTTTTTTGGGGCCATATTTCCTGTGGTCATTTTGCGCACCGCTCATATCACTCCTAAAATATTCGAACTGTCGGTGGAGGGGGCGCTGCGAAATATAGCCTCAAAAAATAAATGAAAATTGACCCCAAAATTAGGGATATTTTTCATAATGTAATATGACCCCATATATTTAATGAAAAATTACCCAAAAAAAAAAATGAAAAATAACCCTAAAAATAAAATGAAATATAACCCTAAATTTGGGGCAATTCTTCATTATGAAAAATCGCCTCAAAATTTATAATGAATTTTAACCCCAAAAAAGAACACAAGGAAAGTTATATTAAAAATTTTGGGTGGAGTTCATATGTCCGAAACTAAAAATCCCAAATAACCAATTCCGATTTCAAAATCCGAATAATTATACAGTTCTGGTTTTAAAAATCATACGATTGATAGCATGATTGTTTATTTATTTATTTATTTTATTTATTTATTTATTTATTTATCAATACAATACAACAAGAACAAGTCTTATATTACAGTATTGGGTAGCAATTTGGTAGATAAGTATATTTTATATTTAATAGTATGAAAATACAATTAATTGAGAAAAGAAAAGAAAAAAAGAATGACAAATAAAATTACTATAAGTTTTTTACTATAAGTTTTGCGCACAAATAAATATATGTTAACAAATAAGTAAATGTTAATAATAAGGCTATCCTAACCGAAGTACTCAAATATGGCAGATTTAAAATGTCTTGCATTGCTTATGATTTGGATTCGAGGGGGTAGTTGGCTCCAGAGACGAATCGAGTTAATAAAGAAGTGTTGATTAGAAATTGATTTGTTATACCTAATACTGTTAATCTTGTAACCTCTGTTCGATCTAGAGAACATGATTCTTTCATATAGGTAGGAAGGCTGTTGGCTATATATAATCTTATGCAAAAACAATAGAGTTCGCTTGGGCTTTTGGCCAAGTGCAAGGATTTTTTCCTCTATGGCGAATCTAATCGCACATTCCGTACGGAATCTAATGTTTTTTTTATTTTATTTTTGTTTTTTAAGTACATTTGAGAGACTTTTTGTTAATTTTTGACAGTAGGTAAAGCAAGGCTATGCATTTTATGGTTGGGCCTTAAAACTTCTCTTCTAGCCCCAAAACAAAAATTGTGATTTTATTTGGGGCCATTTTTCATGCCTTGATATTTGGGTAATTTTTCATTGCACTTTAAATGCAAAAACACCCTAACGAAAAAATGAAAAATAACCTCAAAAAAAACTGTACCAAATTGCGTGTTTTTGTGTCACATGTAAAATTTTCGGGCCGTTCTTCACTTTTCTTTTGGGGCGGGCATATTTCCTGTGGTCATTTTGCGCACCGCCCATATAGATATCACTCCTAAAATATTCGAACTGTCTGTATCAAAGATTCGGCACAGCCGAATATAGCCTCTTACTTGTTTTAACTAATTTTTCTTATATATAAGTAAATGTAAATTTTTATATATGTTATTGTTTTCAATTAACTTTACATAGGTGAAGTCAAATAAATTTCTTACTTTTTTTGTTTATGCAGTCTATTTTTATTTGCAAAATGTGGTCGCCTTAACATTGCTCAATCAACTCTGCTACTCATGAAGTTGGAGATTCACACCACGCGTTACACGCCTTTTCGTCAAAAAAGTAGAATCTGTGCAGTTTTATGTAACAAGTTACATTTAAAAAATGGTAGGATGCTTTGAAGCTTTGAATGCGAAAAGTAGGGCTTCTTTCTACTTTTTTAAGCGTCACAAGCAGCGTTCGAGCAAGTCAGCTGATTTCGACAAATTAAATTTAATAGTGAATGAAAGCGAAAACGCGTGGCGTGGACCTCAAGCTTAAGGGTTTAAAATACATATGTACATATGAATATACGAACTGAGTGGCAAACTTATATTTAAAATGAGCTAAAGTGTATATGTATACCCTTTCCACATGCGGTGAACGGTAAAAAATCACGGCATTTGTTGTGAATTTCGCATTACATACTACACGCAGCAGAAAAAAACGGTTCTTAATAAACTCAAAACTTTCATTTTACCTTTTTAAATAGCGGGTCCACCATCTAATTTTTTTCAACTAGTGCTATATATCGTGAATGGTAACACTTAGCTCATGTCTGATTTGACAGATAATTAGTTTTATCCTTCCGCTGAACGAATATGGCTGTGCATACGCTTGAACAACGCTGGGAAATATGCGTTTTGGCTTCGCTAAGTGGGCCTGCGGTCGACTTACAGAAGATGCCGATTTTGCCAAAAAAAAATCATCTTTTCAGATGAAGATCACTTTGATTTTAACGGATATGTAAACAAGCAAAATTATCGCATTTGGGGCACAGAAAACCCGCACGCATAAACTGAAAAGCCGCTGCACCCAAAACGAATCACTGTTTGGTGCGGATTTTGGTTCAGAGGCATAATTGGGCCATTTTTCTTCGAAAATGGACAAGAAGTGGCCGTTACAATCAATGGCGATCGTTATCGGGCCATTTTGAACGAATTTTTGTTCACAAAAATTGAAGAGGAGGTTATTGGCAACATTTGAAGCCATTGGTGAAATACATCTGCACACAATCGATAATGTGCTTAAAAATTGGCCACCCGTGGCAGCCATTTGAATGATCCGGAAGGAGTGTACTTTCAAATAAAAAAAGAAATTTGAGAAAATATTCAGTAGTTTTTTTTTATAGCATTTTCAGAAAAAAAGTTATTTCGCGGACCCTGTATTTAAAATAAAGTGTGTCTTGTTTTTTGTCGTTTTTTTTTATTTGAACTAAAATGCAAATTTAAAACTAAAAATACAAATTTTTTTACAGTCAACAAAGCAGCAGTAAGTGTTGAATGTTGACTTTATTTCCTTTAATTAGAGGCCAGTATAACGTCAACGTTAAGATTTTGCAAACAAACAAATGCAAGAAACTCAGAAAAAATGCTAAATAAACTAAAGATTGAAAAAATTAACAACAATAATTTTGTAACTTTAATGTTGGAGAACACTCCTCTTGTTACTTTGTTTGCTGTTATTTTTTTCCATTTCTTTTTGTGCAGTTTGTGCTGGGTTTTCCATCATACTGATCATTTTGTGTGCCGTCTTTATTGTTGCCAGATGAGGGAATTTTCCCTCTAATTAGAGATTTAAGCATTAATTTTGTGACTAATTTTCGTCTCAAAGGATTTGGGGATTTTTACGAAATGCGGGTATACCTATTACTTTTTTTTATTTCTCTATGTACGAACATTTTTAATTTTGACAATTCTGTTAAATTTTTGATTTTTTCAAATACCAGAAATTTTATTAAAAAAAAAAAAATAAAAAGTATTTATGATTTTCAGATATCGCGTGTGTGTGTGATATCATCAAATCGATCTCAAAACAATAGTTTTTAAAAGGTCTGATGAATTTCGATCGATTATTAAGTAGAAGCATATTGGTTATAAATATATAACCTCTTTCGAAAAATGGGCGGGATTGTAGATGTGGGCGTGGTACAAAAAAGTTTTTTATATATCTAAAGGACGATAAGAGAAATATTGTCCTAGATTTATTTATATCTAAAGAACGGTGTTTATATAAATTTCTGCTCTTAAATTCAACATAGCCGAATATAGCACTCTTATGGCCGTTTTCTCATTACACGATTAACTTTTATCCCATCGAAAAACTGCACATTAAAGAAATTTGGTTTTCTCAATGTCTCACTTGCTTCTCTTCTGTCACAAAGCTAACCAGCACTCATCTGCCGATTATTTATTTTCCTTTTATTTGCCGTACAGATAAATTCAATCAGCTGACTCACAACTTTTACATGTATTTTGAGAGGTGTTGCCAGCTTAAAACCATGTATTTTGTCGGTATATTGAGAAACCCAAAATTGTTAACAGACAGTTTATCGGTCTTATAAATTTATGTCGACATTAAGTAACAGGCAGTTTGACGGTACATTGAGAAAATGGCCATTACTTGTTTTAATTTGGTAGTGCTGCCATATAGAAAAAATAGAATTGTAGCTAAATATAATTATTTTCAAATTAAAATTACCTAAAAACGTATTTAAGAAGAAAATATTTAGGACGTTTAGTTGGCCTTTTAAAACCAAATACGATTTTCTATCATCAGGCACGACTGAGTTGTTTGAATATAACGACATTTATACAACCAAGTATTATTTGCTGTAAAAAATGGATTTTCCCGATTTAAAAAAAATCAGATGTGTTCTAGGTTTTCACTCGTATTAAAATCGCATAAATTGGTGTTCTTAAATCCGCATGGTTTTGTGAATTCGAAGTTTTTGTTAAAAACTAAATCTAAATGTCAAAAACAGCTTTTAATCAGCTGATCAAAAAATTTTTTTTCGTTTTCTTGTTTGTTTCAAAAATTATTTATAAAAATAAAATTTGTGTGTAAAAATTCCAGGAGCTGTTATTTCACCTATGTATTCTTTTATACTAATACGGACACTTTGGTCCGGCGCTACTCGGGATTTTCTAAATTAAAATAAAACAAGCAAAAGTGCTATATTGATATGATCCACCAGCAGTTCGAATATTTCAGGAGTGGGATCTATATGATATCTATTCATTATTAATTTATCGGTATTAAAACGGTCGTCAGCATTAAAATTGATTGCGGTTTAAACTTATATTAGATTATTGGTTGACAATCAGAAAGTTTAATGCTTTTTTTTTTTTAAATTTCAACTAGCTTGAGTAAAATATCATGATTCGTAAGAGTTTAAGCCAAACTTAAATGATTTTCAGGAGGGGAATTTATATTGGAGCCAAAATGCATGACATTTTTCTGGCCCTATGAAGCTAAATTGGAAGAAATTTTACCGCAATTTCTATATGTATCTGCTACGGTTTAAGGCGCATTTAATTAATTTACCAGAGTGGCTTTATATGGGGCCTGTAGTAAATTACGAAGTTTATTAGTGTGATTTCTAGTCCTATAACTGTGAAGTACTAATTTTATTTTGATAGCATTATTTATTACGGTTTTAGGGGTAATTAATGAAATTTTTGACCCTTTTTGGAAAAAGCACACACATTTTGTTTTTTTCAACCGATTTTGCTAGATTTTAATCCCAAACTGCTTAGGTTCAGCGTTAGAGCTGCAAAACTATCGATAGTCGGCCCAATCGATAGTTTCGATAGTTAGCTTTAAAACTATCGATAGTATCGAAAAGTTTCTATGTGCCACTTCTGTGGACACGGTAGTCAATGAAGGTGGTAAAACATGATAAAGGTTTAAAACTTCATTTACTGAAAACGTTTTTCAGGTATAAAGACCAGCATATTCATTTTAAATTTCAGTGCCATCTATAGTTTATAATTAATATAAACTTTATATAGATGTAGAGATGGTTAATTGTCATCAGGGTTGTCCGTTTTTTTCACCTTCGACGTCAAAATATTCAACTTAAGTCTAGAAATTAAAAAGGTTATTTCGTAACCCTTGCGTAGATAATTTATTTATGTAAAATTTTTTTAATTTTTCAAAAATTTTTATAAAAATTTTCAAGGAAGTAGATTAATTTCTTTTACAAAATAACCCCATTAATTTTTTTTAGACTTTTCGTAAAGAAAAAAAGACAAACAGGTAAAATAATTGCCACATTTATCGAGAAAACAAAACTTCTAAGAACCCTGGTTGCAGGTTTAACATTATTTTAATATGCAAATTAGTACACAATTTTGTGGCAGTAAGGAAAATGTGCTTAAGTCTATTTTTTAAGTTTTAAAGGTGATTTTTGAAAATTTACTCCTATTCCAAAATAATCTTCACTTATCTGTGGTTAAATGTTTTTTATAGTTTTTGTTTCTAAACATTCCTTATGTCACAGATCGGAAGTACAAAAAGTTTTTAATCCAAATATTATTACACATTGAAAAAAGATATGTACATCTGTGTGTAATTTTGATTGTGAAGATCTCAAGGGTGCAATTATTTCTAGTTGTTGTTGCATGTACACTGAAAGAATTTTCTTCGCAATACCAATGAATTTTGACATTAATCCCATGAAAAATTGCATTAAAAAGGAACCTATGCAGCGCTTCGTTGGATCAATGAAACCTGTTTCATTTAAATGTATTAAATGAAACATTACATTAGATCTATGAATATTATTCATTGGATGAATACTTTCAATAAAGTAAAAAAAAAAAAATTTTTTTTATTTTATTTTTTTTTTTAATTCTTTTATTTTATTTTTTTTTTAATTTTTATTTTATTTTTTTTTCTGTCTCTGGCGGGTATCGATGTCGCAACCTCGATGCTGATAGACTAGCTCACTACCAGCTTGCCTACAGGGACAGTGCAGTTTTTGGACAAAAAAACTATGTTTTTTACTCAACTGAGAGCGTAAATATGAGATTAAATTGTTAATAACAACAATAACAGCGTTGATTGAAAGTTTTTGTTTCATTACTATAATAACATTTTTCATTGTCATAATCAAAATGTTTTCATATATCCAATGAAAATTTTTAACGTAATTACGAAATCCAATGAAGCGATTTTAAGGAAAATACTTCATTAAAACATTGAAATTTCATTTAGACAATGAAAATTTTCATTTAACCACTGAAATTTTTTTTATGAAAGTGCTTCATAGATATATGAAGCATTTTTCTTTCAGTGTACTTTTGAACATGAAGATAAAAAAAAACTCAAATTTAGGTTACATTTTCCTTTTTCCCAAAGAACAAGAAAAGTTTATGCACTGCTTAAAACTTGCATCGATTGAGTTGTTAAAAATGTTTCGTTGACAACATTTAATCAGCTTTGCAGTTACTTTTAAAATTTTCCGATAGTATCGATAGTGATAAAAACTATCGATAGTCCGCCAAAAATAAAACTATCGATACTTTCGATAGTACTATCGATTGTTTTGCAGCTCTAATCAGCGTTACCGTTGTGATACTAAAGTATCAATTCGGCCCTTTTTCGAAGGTCTTGATACCTTTAATGAACCTTTTTTTATTTTTTTAAATTATCCTTTTGTATAATTTTCACCTATTTTGTGCCACTTTTTGATCCTTTTTGGAAATAGCACACACATTTTGCTAAACAAATGTTTTTGAAATAAGCGGAGATGGAGGAATGGACTTCATGTGAAGATTTGATATGTACCAAAATATAGAACGGTACGTTCTAAAAAAAAGTATATAGTATTCGTAAAAAGTTTGTGTTAAAAGATTTTTTACGACTTCTAAATTAGATTTTCGATAGTAAAGTACAAATTTAAGTACAATTTCCCTAATAGCAAACAAAACTCATATACTTATGGTGGTTTCTTCTCAAAAAAATGTGACAGTTTTCTTAAAAATGTTTTGCTCACTTAAAGAGTAGCAAGTTTTATCCTAAAAAATTAACCCTCAATAATCATTGATAAACATATTAGCACAACAGCTGATAAAAAAAACAAATTTGGCGCATAAAACGCATGGCATGTAACTTGAATTTAGAAACGCATAAAATGCATAAAAAGTATCATACGCATCTACGCATGAACGCATGGTGTGGACCTTCAGCTTTATGGTGGGTTCTTCTCAAAAAAATGTGACAGTTTTCTTAAAAATGTTTTGCTCTCTTAAAGAGTACCAAGATTTATCCTAAAAAACTAGCCCTTAATAATGGCATAAGGCATTGAACTTTTCGCTCTCTTTTAAATCGACAATGTTAAGAGAGCCCTGTAAAATAGGTGACTTCGGTTTAGGTATGAGGCTATTTTTAAAAAAGCGACGATTGCCTCAAAGAGCAACAAAGCTTCGCAGAATTTAAAAATTCGAAAAAGTTTGCAAAAATAGCGCCACAAAATTGACTAAAAGTCCCTTAAACTAACAGCAATGAAAAAATTCGGTAAAAATGGCTGAAATTTCCAAATATTTGGTAACAGCGGGATGACAGAAAAGTCTAATATTTATTAAAAATCGTAAAAGCTTTAAAGAATCAGAAAATTTACAGGAAAAAATCGCTTCAATCTTAAACAGGGCTAAAATTCGCGAACGATTGCAAAATTTGAAACAAACCCTAAAATTTATTTGAAATCACTAAATCGGTAAAAAAAAATAAAATGTCGGAACAAAACATGAAAAGTATGAACAAAATGAGTTATAATGATGAAGAACAAAATTTTTGTCAGGTCTTTAAAATAGGAAAGGGCATACAAAATTAATGGTGTTTTCTTTTCTACAAAAAAATGCCACATTTTAAAAGGTGCATGTATAAAATGTCTTGCCGAACATTTAATACTGCAATGTTTTATTTGACGAGAACAAAACCCAAAATTGGATCGCCCTGTTTTTAACAGCTGACAAAAAGTTTGTTCATCAATATATATTAAAAAAATATGTACATAAATCAAAAAGTGTGGTCTTCAAAATATAAAAAAATATACATCAACCCAAGTTTGTAAATAGATTGATATTAAATAAATAAATAAATGAACAAATGAATGACGAAATTCCAATTTCTTTGGTTGGTTTCTCACAAAATATCTAAACAAGAAAATATCTTTGCCAGATTACCGATTTAGTACTACCAAGTTTTTGCGATTTCTTAATTTGAGGTTTTTTTTTCAAAAATAATTTTATAACACCGAATTCATTTAAATTTTATACCAATGACAACCTTCTTTTAACAATGTAATGCTTTCTTTTATTTTTACTATAAAATATTAACTATTAAAACTTAAAATTTTTCTGTCCTGATTAGAGGCGATTTTTTTCAACTTCGTCTGGTAACCCCATATATAAACAGAAGCCATCTCTTTACAGGGCATTATCAACACTCTCTTTGCATACGGGGCGTAAAGTGCAATGCCTTATGACATTTAAGGGTAAATTTTTTAGAATAAAACACGCTGCCCTTTAAGAGAGCAAAGCATTTTTAAGAAATGAACACCAAATTGCATTTTTTTTAAATAAAATGTGACATTTTTTGTTGAAAAGAAAACACCATAAGTTTTTTAAGCACATAAATATTTAAGCATTTTAACTTAATATTGAATTTTTAAGGTCTAATAAAAATACAACTTAAGAAAAATATTTTTTGTTTGTTTATAAAAAATTTTGTCTTTTTATATTTATTTAAATGGGAAATACTGCTTTTAAAAAACTCGACCCTTTTTTTTTATTGAAATACCCTTTTTTGACCCCTTTTTTCTGGAAAATCCACTTTATGTGATCCTTTTCGAAAATTTCCAACGGTAACCCTGCTTAGGATAACTAGAAGCAATTGACACCAATTTTATTTATTTCATTTGAGTTTTTCGAAAGAGAGCGTGTTTTCAACAGGCGGACATGGCTAACTTGACTTAAAATTACTCAAGGAGCCTGAAAAAGAGGTCCGAGATGACTAAAGGAATGAAATAAAGCCATTATGGTTTTATTGCTCATTTAATTTTTTTTTAATAGAATTCTAATTTATTTAAAAATTGTTTTCTCTGGGTGTATATATTAAATATATAACGAAAACACTTTTGGGCGCAAGGATTTTCTCCTCTATGGCATAACAAACACCGGCTTCGCTAATTACAGCTTCTCTGTATATCAGTCCCTCGGCCGGGCGCAAGAATTTTCTCCTTAATGGTATAACAAGCACCCGGTTTCGCTAAGTAAAGCTTCTGAAATCTACCTTGTTTCCGAACGAAGGCCGACTACGCAGAGAAGCTTAAGTTAGCGAAGCCAGTATTTGTTATACTATAGAGGAGAAAATCCCTGCGCCCGGCATAAGGTCAGCTATACAGAGAAGCTTTAGTTAGCGAAGCCGGTGTTTGTTATATCATAGAGGAGAAAATCCTTGCGGACGGCTGAAGGCCGGCTATGCTTTGGAGTTTGTAAACCCTTCTACCTACTGTACCACATTTTTTCAACACTTGACAATGGCAACTCATTCTTTTGGCAATTTGTAACCATACAGTCTTTTTTACCAGCTTTAGTGATGATTGCAATTTTTTAACTACCACTAAATTTTTTTTAGTGATATTGCAAATTTTTCACCATCACTAAAGGCAGAATGAATGCAAAAATCTGCACTCAATTCAAATAGTGCAAAATTTGGACTTGCAGTCAAAAAAGCTGCATACAAATATTGTATCACTAAAATTTTAAAAATTTAACTTTGTATGTGTATGGTTTTTGATTTTTTTTTTTGGAGGATATGCATAAGCAAAGAACATTTAACAAAATTAAAGTTTGTCAATAACGGTTTTTGATTTTAAATTTAGTGCAACAATTTTAGTTGCACTCAAATGAGTGAAGAAAAAAAAGTTGCAATAAACTGATGATTGCTTTTTATACCCTTTACCACTGGTGGAAAAAGGGTATATATAAGTTTGTCATTCCGTTTGTAATTTCTACAATATTGATCTTAGACCCTATAAAGTATATATATTCTGGGTCCTTATGGGGAGAGAAGTTGATTTAACGATATCCGTCCGTCTGACCGTCTGTCCGTCTGTCCGTCTTACGTTTGATATGTGTTTTCCGGAGACTCCAGACATGATAGCGGCTAGGTTGTTTTACATTTGTGTCACATATAGTCTACCATCGGTTGCTATTGAAATTCAGCAAGATCGATCCACAAATGGCTGAGTTATGAGCAAAAAACCACGACTACCTCTAATATTTTCCAAAAATCCCTTGTGGTTGTTGTAATTTTATTACTTTTTGCTGTATATATGGGGAACGGCAAAAGCCAAAGCTTCCAAATTAGGTACACACATTTAGGTAGCCCATACACACGATCCTACAAAATGTGGGCGGGATTGGAGAAGTGGGCGTGGTACCTCCCGTACAAAAAAAATTAAAAATTGTATAAAAACCTAAAATTTAGGGCTGCCATATGTCCTATGGATATGACTTATATACCAAAATATCGAAAATTTTTAGTAGAACATATTTTATAAAAAATTCAGAAAAATCGGTTCAGATACAAAAAAGTTATGACCAAAATTAATTTTTTTTTTTAAATACCCACTTTCGTGATCCATAGATCTCTCCGAGTCCAAGCTTTATAACTCAAGTAAATGGTAAATTCCTTCTAAAACACGTCGATATATAAATCTGTCAAATCGGTTAAAAAATGGCTGAGTTATGAGCAAAAAAACCACGACTACCTCTAATATTTCCCAAAAATCCCTTGTGGTTGTTGTTTTTTTTTTGTTTGTGCTTTTATTCGAACGTGTTGAATGTTATGGTGTTTTCTTTTATACAAAAAAATGTGCCTTTTTTTAAAAAAAAATTCAATTTGGTGTCTTTTTCTTAAAAATGTTGTTCCCGAAAAGGGTGGCTTGTTTTATTCTAAAAAACTCATGCTTTTCGGGAGCAAAATTTTTAAGAAACAGACACCAAATTGCATTTTTTTTTAAAAAAAAGGCACACTTTTTTGTAGAAAAGAAAACACCATTAGGCATATCAAACACACACATGTTTGTACATGATTGGTCGCTTAAATTGAAAAATAAGTAACTACATATTAAATAAGCAATTAGCCGGAATATATTCTACTTTAATTCTTTATTTGCATAAGCGTTAATGGCTGAGTTGTCTGGGCGGTTGGTCACGCATCGTCGTTAGTAGTTGCCGGGGTTCAAATCTCGGCATCCGCCCTTTCAAAAAAAAATTTGTTTTTAACTTTTTTTATATTCTATAAACGATTTTAAAATAATTCAGCAATTTTTGATTTTTTTGACAATGTAAATATTAATCGTTCGCTAAACTTACATGTAAAACAAAAATCATATTATTATACCTATTTTTTGTTGTTTATTTTTTATTTTTTTTTTATTTAATTTGTTTATGTCCTAAAAACGATTGTATTAACTTTTTTTTTTAATTTCAAAGTTATATATTATTAATAAATATTAAATATTAATAAATTGTTTAAATAAATATGGTTTATAAACTAACATATATGGCTAATTTGGTTATTATTTCTAAATTTGGTACTATGTACTATTTTAAACAACAAAGCGTTATTTATATAACTTCTTGTTCTTATCTCACCATGGTGAAGGGTATTTAAGATTCGGCATAGCGGAATATAGCACTCTTACTTGTTTTAAATCAAACTATTTTTTTTTAGTGCAAAATTTATTAACATCATTATCACTCATGTTTAGTGAGGCTTCAAATTTTCAATTCATCACTCAACATCAAGAAAATGATTGCAATATTTTTGCACAATCACTAAGTGTGAGTTGAAACTGCAAAATGAGTGCACTACCCCCATCTATGACAATTACACTGTTATGGCGTTATTTCCACTTTGGTTACTAAACGATTGTGGTGTTTTTGCACTTGAATGATGGCAATAAACCCATTGAGGAAATAAGGCCATATGGCTTTATTGCCTATGGCTTTATAGCACGGCGCCGTTTCTAGCATTGTTAGAGGTTATTTCTGAAACTGAAGGACGATTTTAAATTTTTTTTCAACAAAATGAAAAATTGAACCTCATAACCGACATATGTATATAAGATTTCACTAAAGTGCTTAGCATAGGGTCCAGGGGAGCTTTACCTCCTGTACTTGGAAATTATTTATCATCGTTTTAGAAGGGATCGTAAGTACGCTGTTCACCATCCATTCCGCCTATAGTCTACCTGTCCGCTCGATCGTCTCCTGACCGAATGCTAAAGTGACTTTTGTGTCTGCTACGCTTCATCGAGTCAAAAGCTGAAACAAATTTGATGAAATTGGGAACATGGGCTTTTTAATTGTTTAAAACTAGGACGTAGGACTAAGACAAGGCAATTACTGCCTCTCCGAAAATATCTAACCATTTATTATGAAATTTGAATTTGAATCATTAGTGTAAATAATGAATGAATGTGTAAATATAGAGAATAGTCGATCTGGGCAATAGAAATCCCTCATATTATTCATCAGTCACCTTTGCATCCATTAAAATTGACAGTCTGGTGCGCAATTTGGTCAGGAGGAGTCATTGGACCTTACTTCTTTGAAAATAAAAACGGCGTAACGGTACCTGTGAATGGGGAGCGATATCGTGATATGATTGAAAACTTTCTAACGCCACATTTGCATGCTGGATAAACATATGGTATCAACCACAATGGAATTACTGAGTAGTATACCTTCCCGGCGGACACCTTGTATTAAAGTTAAAAATTAACTCAAGACGGACAGAGCCGCGATCACGGATAGTCTCCTATAAAGCTTTAAGTGTCATACTGTATTTGAAAAGCATAGATTTTATAATTTTTGGGAAAAAACAAACTCGCTCGCAATCTAAAGAATCTAAAACAAAATCGATCGGAATTGCAAATGCGTAATCAAAATCATTCCTTGGAATTCCTTGGCTGTTTTCTAATGAAACAAAATATTCCTGTGCCAATTTTTCATATTGACTAACATATGTATGTCGAATATGGTAGTTTGCAGATATCCTGAGTTTTGTCAAAATTTTATTCGGAGAGTTTTTTTTGCCTTTTGTGTGTACGTTATCGAATTAATAACAACTTTAATAGAGGCTGCAAGTTAAAGTTAAATTAAGGTTAGATTGAAAGATTTAATACTTTCTCTAAGTGTAATAAATCAATTTGGGTTTGGTCGATTTAAGCTACTTTTCCATATGACCACAGATTTAAATGTTTTTATAACTATAAAGTTTATTAAATTGCCTCAAAAGGTTTATACATTTCATAATTCGTTTTTAGCCAATTAAACTATAAACATTAAAAATTCTTTATTTGTAAATAAAACTGATTGAAACGAATTTAAAATTTAAAGCCACTTATTCATTTGTTTCCAACTTTTTTCTCAAGTAGTTTTAGGTAAAAATAAAAGCTTAAAATTTGTACTTAAAATAGTTTTCTCTTCTTACCGCCTAATCCTCCGTATGTTCTCTTTCTGCTGTATGGCTTAGCGCTTTTTGCCATTTTGTTGTTTCACTTCGAAAGTTGTTGAAAAGTTAACATGTTGTATTTGGGTGTTTTGTGTGCATTTTTTGTTTGGTTTAAATGTGCATACTTTTCTTTTCTATTCCCATTTTATTTTGCAGTTTTCATTTGTGTGGGTGTGTGTTTTTTTGTAATGGATTAATGCATGCAAATACCTTTAACAACTTTTTTCTGTTGTTGTGCATTTTTTCAACACTTCTGGCTTAAACGCAGACACACCTGACTCGGTGTATATTAACCATTTTTCAGAAAAATATTCAGTGCTTAATGTAGAATTTTGTTAATTATAAAGAAATTATTAAAAAAAAGTCACTAGAAAACTTTGTAATTTAATTTTTGTCCTTTGATTGCCCTAAATCTCTGAAACATACCGTTCAAATTCGCTTTTCCAACTGACCCTTTTCCTTTTAGCCATTCATTAGAGGCAGATTAACAATTGCACTCTGGTCAAACAGTTAGTTACAATAATGGTTTGGCTTCGTTTTTATATTTTGTAAATATTTATTGTTTTTTCGTCCATAAAATGTGCAATATCGGAAAGACAGACGGACAGACTGACAAGAATTTGTGTTGGTTGGTACGTCCCTTTTCTGTTTTGCATTCTCTTGCTGCATGTTTCGCCGCAATTAAGCGGATGAGGCTCAAATTACGAATAATTTGTCTATTTATACGGCGTACAAAGTTCACTATGAGTGAACACGATTTAAATTAATTTCAACCTTTGCTATCAGAAAATTTTAAAGGAATTAAATCTTTAAAGTTTGACAAGAAAAATAAAGACTTTCTGCGACAAAAGTAATTTTATGTTGGTTGCGAAAAGTTACTTTTGGTCGCAAAAGATTGTCAAAAGTGGTTTTTGGTGCCAAGAGTCTCTTTTATTATACAGATCGAAATGTCGAAAGTATGACAGCTAGTTTTACAGTTATCCCTATCGGATGTTCTATTCGTCTAAAAAACACCATTTACTTGTAACAATTAATAAATTTATTAAATATGTATAATAAAATAAGTCTTTGGAAGTTCTGCTTTTACTTTGCCCACATGTTTGCAGATGACAGTTTGTTAACGCTAAGGGCTAACAAATCAGAGCAAGTTAAACTCTCTTTTTGTTTTAAAATGTTTAAAATTTAGAAATTAATGGCAGGTCGTTTGCTTAACCTCAAAATATTTTGGAATTGCTTTGCTTCAGCTCTGAGCCTTCTTATTATAGGACACCAGTAGCATGCCCGATATGATTTTCGTAATCATTCTACATTGAAATATTGATGTATTTAACAAAATAATTGAAACAAATAGAAATCGGGAATTTTTGTTTTTTATTTAACGTGAAAATACATTAAAAATGGCTAAAAAGGGCTTAATGAAAAAGGGCGGTCTTAACAAAGGCGGTCTTAACAAAGTAAACACCAAAATTTCAAACAAAATCAGCCTCATTTTAAGGACAATTTAATGAAAAATAATTAGGTGAAAAATGTACGCGTCAAAAAATTCCCCTTATCGTTAATACTTTTTTACGTAATTTTTTCACTTTTCCCTTGGATTTTTTCACTTTACTTTTGGTCGTGAACAGAATAGAACATATGTATGTAAGCTTTTTTCCTATAATTTGAAATTAAAGTTTACAAAATCTATTTCAAGTGTAAGACCCGGTAATAAGGCAAACTGATATATGGCTCAATGAAAAGCAAAACAAGAGGTCGATTGCCTGCGGATTTGTAAAGCATTCAAAAGAATATAATTAATACTGCTATAACCATGGTAGAATAAGTACAAGGTATAGTCATTAGAATTTTTGTTCCCAATTTTTAAACTGATACAACGTCGAACCAAAGAAAAATGAGGTCAAATATTAAAACAAGCGTCAAAAATCAAATAAATTTATTTGACATTACATGGGTAAAAAATGAAAACTATCCCTAATGATCATACCTGGTACTAATTATGGCTATACGCAAACTATCACTCCAATACTAAATATTTTGCCTTGTTCTTGTATGTTTTTGAACAAAAATTTCTCTGGTTTTTAATTTTTTTTGTTTCCTTTTTTTACATTCACTCATGACTGCTAGCATTGAAAATTTTTCACGGGAGATTCGCAATCATTTATCCATTCGAGGGGAATACAAGTTATTCACGATGGAGGTGAAAATGTTTAAATAATCTATTGAGTATTGGATAATTTTACATTCAATTTAAACAAGTAAAGCTTAAAGTATTATTTACTTTTATTTATAAAATTGGCCATTGATCAGCAAAATTTCAACGTCTATATTTCTTAGTGCCGGTTCACACACGTCAAGTTTGACTCGTCAAGTCTTGAGTTTTTAGGAGAGAAGGGAAATGAAATGGCATTCTCTTTACCCTTCTTTCCTAAAAGCTCAAGACTTGACGAGTCAAACTTGACTTGTGTGAACCGGCACTATCTACATGTTATATCGACCTTTCGTATGTTTCGCAAGAGCTAATTTTTTTTTATTAATCAGGTTCTAGCATGTATTCAAGGACATTCGATACACTGATAGTCATATAAAGTTCAGTGTTTGATTAGTGATATATTAAGTTAAATGAATGATATGTTAGCAATTGCAAACTTATCCAAATATTATCCGTTCTCTCGATGTTTTCTATTCGCAGGATTTTACATTTCTAAGGCAGCAAGGTTAATTAATGTTAACGGTGGTGGCGATACTACAACAAGTCCAACACCAAAAACACAACATTGTATTTTATTTATTGCTTTCGTTGGTCAATATGACAACAACGACATTCCTCTCTCTACATAAGAAAAAAGAATAGCACAGCTGTGCTTTCAAAGCCACCTGAAAAATGAATTCGCCTTGTAAGACAGTTTTCACAACTTAATTATTAAATTATTGTAACACAAAGGGCAGAAAACTGGCGTTTTTAAGTTAAGGACTAAACAATTTTTTATGGTGTTTGAGGTATTTGAAAGAGGGCTAAATCTAGCTCGAAAAATGCTAAGTTGGTATCACCGCATGCGTATGTACGAACAGCGTTGCCAGAAAAAGTGTATGGGTTTAAGGTGTCGGCTAACTAATGTGAACTTTTAACTTTTTTTTTGCATAAGGGGTTAGTTTTTAACTTTAAATTTAACTTTTTTTTTCAATTATTTAAATAACTATTTTTTGCCTTTTAGTACTTAATGCCTGCATCAACTTTCTTTTTTATACCCGCTACGGCAATTAGTTGTGAGAGGAGGGTATAATAAATATTTCATTACGTATGAAATTTTTTAATTATTCATCTCAGACACCATAAAGTATATATGTTCTGGCTCCTTGAGCAATTCTAAGTTAATTTTGCCCTGCGCGTCTGTCTGTCTGTCTTTTGAAAACGCGCTCACTTTTGAAAAACTAAAAAGTATTAAACATACTTGGTGTCAAATTACTTGTAGTTATCCTAAGGGATTGAAGTGCAGCAAAATCGGCTCAGAAGGATCAGACCTATGAATCGAAATGTGGAACCACCACCATAAAAAATAATAATTTTGTTACAAAAACTAACATAAATTGTGGAAAAATGCACGGAATGATATAAGATTTATTCGACTGGAAACACGCTGTAAAATTTCGTGAAGATCCGTCCCTAACTTACCCTAGGCCCCATATAATCCCCGAATAACTTGTTAAATATATGAAACTTTATAAAAATAAGTTTTTTCTTTTCAAAAAACAATTTCTTCATCAATATTCTAACCGCTATTCGAAGAAACTTTGTTTTTATATATGTTGTATGCCCAGAAACAATCAAGCGTTTTTGTGTATGCTAGAGGAATACCCTGTGTGTAAAGCTGATGCAAAGAGTTATTCTTTTAAAAACTTATTGAAAAACAGTAAAAAAATTAAGTATCTTGTACAAAAATACTTAAAGTAAAAAGTCATAATTTCTTAATATTCATAAGTTCAGAAAAAAATTATCAACTATAATTTTGGTAAAAAAATCATCATACGATAAAATCATCGTTCTGGCAACGCTGTGCACGCATAATGAATGCAATGCTGAGTAGCGTTGCCGTTAGAAATTTGCTAAAAGGGGGGTTCTAAAAAAGCGGGTCACAAAAAGGACATTTCAAAGTTAAAATGGTCAGATTTTTATAAGCAGTATTAACCAATTAAGAGGTTGAATAATGAATATTTTAAAGAAAAAATTAAGACTAAGGCCTTAATAAACAAACTAAAAAGATTTATTTCAGGCAGGTAGTATTATAAAAACTAGCCTTTATTAAATTATTTATATTTTAGTTATTCCATGAATAAAAAATATATCGTTACATAAAACGCAAAAGCCTCTATTATGTCATGCCCATATAGTTTGTATAAATCATCCTTAAATAAATATTGGCAATTTAGCTTTTTATTTTTGTTAATCTAAGAAAGTTAACACTACTGTTCTTTACACAACGTTGGCGCTCTTGTTTAGGTATGGCATATCAGCGTAAAAGCTAAGCGAAAGAAAATATTTCGCCTTCCGCACTTGTTTAGTTTTGGCTGTTATACTTATTTTACAAAATTCTGTTATTGGTTTTCGAAAGTAAATTCATTTGGGATTATTTAAAGTACTTTTTAGTGTTATTCATAATAAAATTTTTAAGTTACACACGTACTTAAACTTTGTGTAATAAACTTAAATTCAGTACGAGCTTTTTCTTTCTGTGTAAAAACAATAAAACGTATGTTAATTTAAAACCATTTCAAACTAATGTAGACGAGTAATAAAAAAAATTAAATGTCAGTTAGATAGATATAAAACGGTGTGTTCGAACATTTCAAAACGATTTAATTGAAATGGTGTGGGAAGATTTAAATACTAATTTTTTTTAGTTGCCGCTCATTTATTTTTTTAAATGCAGAATAACATTTTTGAACTGTATGCCATGTATGTATGTATGAAATTTCAGCTTTATTTTTGTGAATATTGTGTTGCATTTAATTTACAGTTGCCATTGCAGTTTTAGATTTTGCAAATCAAGTTGGCCAACACCCTTTTGATTTTCCATTGAAATGCATTTTTACTGCTAATATTTTTTGCATTACTTTTTTTTATGTTGTTGCTTCAGGCTGCCTTTAGCAGCGTGAGTAGGTACTTTTATAGTAAAATTAGTACTTGTACTTTTTCAATTATGCCTTTTGGCCTTTTACTACTTTTTGGTGTTGTTGCCGTTGGAGCTGTTGTAGTAGTTGTTAAGAGGCTGAAGTTTAGTTTATACTTAATGAGAGGCACTTTAAACTTTTTTTTTATTATCGGTTAATTAAAATTACTTGAAGGTTAAATGCTTAATACTTATTGATGATTATTTGCAACTAGAAATAATAATAAATTTAATTAGGAAACATTTGGTTATTAATTTTTTGTGTGCTTTATGTATTCTTTTTTCCAGGGTGGTGAAGTAATACAAGAGAGCATTACCTCAAATGTTAGTGAAGACTTAATAACATTGGAATTTCAAAAAACTGATGGTACTTTAATAACGCAGATTATTGATTTTCGAAATGTAAGTATTAACATTTTCAAAAGTCTTTTTTATTATTTGGAAAATAAAAAGTTTTCGTGCGTAACAAAAGATTGACTTACTAAAGTTTGTGGCTGAAATTGTCAAATGTTCAGACGTATCAAAAAATTGAATGTGTGTGATTTAAATTGATAATCTGAAAATTCAAATACGTACGTCACTTTAAAGAAATAAAAGTAGTCTCAGTTACTTTAATAAGTTTAGAAATAGCCAGTTCGAATATATTTTGTATTTTGTTTTTGTAAAAAATTGTTGGTTTTCTTTACCAGTCAAAAGGGTGCTAAGCACAACTGAAACGAACGTACATTAATGTGCTGACCCGAACACAATGAAGTTTGCGCTTTAAGAAAAAAAAAACCGAACACAATTAAATGTTCTCATCTTTTTGTTGAGTTGGATACGAACAGTATTTATACCCACACCACAATAGTGGAGAGGGTATTATGCATTTGTGCTGATTTGTGCAACACCTTAAAATATTGGTCCTAGACCCACCTTAAAGTATACCGATCGACTCAGAATCACTTTCTGAGTTGTCTTAAGATGTCCGTCCGGCTGTCTGGCTGGCAGTCAATGTAACCTTGTGCGCAAAGTACAGGTCGCAGTTTTGGAGATAATTTAATAAAATTTTGCCACATAGATTCTTATTGGCACAAGGATCAATCCTATTAAAAATAGCCAGATCGTAGTACCACGAGAGGAGATAGGGGGCAATTTTTGTCCCTCAGAAACTATCAAACCGATTGTAATGAAATTTAAAATGTATATAGATCCATATTAGAACGGGCACATAAGCTATGCATTAAAAAAAATAGGACCACGAGGGGATATGGGGACAATATTTGCCTCTCAGAAAATATCAAACCGATTTTAATGAAACTTAAAATGTAGATAGATCCCTATTCATATAGCCATGCGCTGAGAGTCGTGTTACATCAGCCATGGTGAGCAGACGTATTGAAAGAGTGCTTTTGTACATTTCACTTATTTTTAATTATTTAAATCTATTGTGCAGTGTATAATAGAAAACCAAAAAAAAAAAAAAAAAGCAAAAACAGAGACAGAGACTCTAATTATAATATTACCAGAATGAGTGATCTAGAAATCGAAGATAACTCATCAAAGAGCGAAAAAAGAAAAAATAGTGTAGAACTTAGTTCTGACTCAAAACATTTAAAAAATAACTATTTCCATATTCTCTCTACCGATGACTGCAATGAAGACATTGTAAATGCATTTGCTGATCATGTTAAACAGTATGAAAATAACAAAAAAGTTGAAGAAACAACAAACAAACAAAAAAACAATAAATCAATTAATAACGATACTAACAAAACAAATAATAATCCACCAACATTAAATAAAGAAACCAATAATAAAAAAATACCACCGTTAAATATTTATGACGTGGATGCAGAGAAACTTATTGAATTTATAAAAAACGGTCTTAAAATTAAAGAGTTTAAAATAAAGGAGTTTAATAAAGCAAACAAAAAATTAACTCTATTAATGACGTCAATGACTGACTATGAAAAAGTAAAAAAGAATTTACAAAAAACAAAAGCAAAATTCTATACATTTACACCTAAAATAGAAAAAACAAAAACGATGTTATTAAAAGGCCTAAGTGCCAAAACGGATACAAATGAAATTTTTGAAGAGCTGAAAAGTTTTGAAAATGAAAATTTAAAATTTGTCAAAGTTATTCAATTTGCCACAAAAACTTCCATTAAAAATGAATTAGATCTTCCAATTTTTCTTATTCAAATATCTGGTGATAGTAAAATTAACGAATTAAAAGCCATTAAAAGCCTATTTTATCGATGTATTTACTGGGAACATTTGAAAAAACAAGAAATTCCTCAATGTCGTAGATGCCAAAACTTTTTTCATAGTGCTGCCAACTGCTACTTGCCACCTAGGTGCGTAAAATGTAACGAGAATCATGAAAGCTCAACATGCGCCTTAAAAACGCCAGAAAACGAACGTGACAAACTTTTCTGTGTTCTTTGTAAGAAACACGGACATCCTGCATCCTACAAGGGATGTGAAAAATATCAAATATTACGGCAAAAAATACAAGCTAGAAAGCAAATGCTTAAACAGAACCGAGGAAATAAGCCTGGAACATACGTAAACAGCAATATTAGTTTTGCTAACATAGTTAGAACCAACAACAATCTACAGAATGGTAAAGTTACTCCAGATAATGAAAACGGGTCGGCGACCCTAAGCCGCTTATTAGAAGAACTAAAAAATACAGTTCAAAATGTGTCAAACCAAATAATAAATCTTCAAAAACAAATAGAAGTTCAAACATCACGCATTGATACTATTTACTCAGTGCTAGATATATAAAATAGTACAATGGCAGAACTAGTAATAAAAAACTTTAAAATTATACATATAAATGTAAACTCAATAATTAGGTTAAGTAGAAGACACGAACTTTGTAATTTCCTTAACATACATAAACCAGATTTTGTACTCCTTAATGAAACAAAGCTTAATCCAAAACATAAACTAGTTTTTGAAAATTATGAAATGATTCGAAAAGATAGATTTAATTCTACAAGAGGGGGCGGTGTAGCCATCTTAGTAAGAAGAGGAATAAAATATAAAGAATATAAAAATAAGTCAATAAGTAATTTTAAGTGCTTAGAAACTTGTATAATAAATATACCGTTGCCTTCAAATAAGTCTCTATTTTTAATATCTGCATATTACCCTTCTGGTAATAATGATCAATTTTTCAAATCTGAAATGCATCAACTTTTCTCTTCTTTGAATTTACAAAATCTAGATATTTTTTATGTACTCGCAGGTGATCTCAATAGTAAGCACAGTAGCTGGGGTAATGCCAACGTTAATACGAAAGGTAATATTTTAAAAGAGTGGATTTCCAACAATGATATCAACTTCAGGTGCAAACTATATGCATCTAGTTTTCCATCATTTCCAAGAGGCAACTCGTACATTGATCTTTGTATAGCAGATACTCGTTTAAATATCAAAAAAGAAATCTCTTCGGTTAATTGTCTTAAAACAATTGACTACGATAGTGACCATAATGCTTTAGAAATTATTGCAGAAATGAATGAGTCCGATCAACCTTTAGCTTTTTTCCAAAATATAGCCAACCCTAAATATAATTTCAAAAAAACCAATTGGAAACAATTTAATAATAACATCGTGAGAGCACTAGACAGTTTTGAATTTGCGCATAATGATAGAAATCTTTCCAATCCGGAAATAGATATCTACTTACAGAGATTAGACAATCTAATCACGAGCAGCATAGAGAAATCTGTCCCAAAATTCGACAAAACTAATCCAATCGAAAAATTTGTTAACCCGGTCATAAGAAAACTACAAAAAGAAAAAAGTAAAGTACTCTCCAATATAAAAAAACACAACAGATTGCAAATATCTCTTACGTCATCAGAACTAAATTACCAAAAGGTTAAACTAAAATTAATAAGAAAAATCATTAATGATAACTTTACATTAGAAGTGAACAAACATTATGAAAATAAGCTATCAAAATTTAGTAATCGAAACTCAGACATTATGTTTAGGGAAATCAAAAAGCAATTCAAGATATCTTCTGTAAACATTAATACTATTAGAGTTCCTCGAGGAGAGGAATCGTTATTAAGAAATGTTGATATTAATATAAATGACTTAGAGGTAGAACAAGGTGAATACAGAGTGGATGATCAAGACCAAATACTAAACGTAATTGGTTCTTATCTTGAATCAATTCACTCGTATAAAGTCGTTGATCCAAGTAATAATTTACAATTAGATATAAACGAAAGCTTCTCAAGTTTCTTATGCACAAAATCGGAATATGAAGATAACCATTCAACAATAACATTATTTAGTAACAACAAAAAAGCAAATAAGCTTAACGATACTGAAGCCGATGACTACTTTGTCACATTAGATTCATTGACATACATTTTTAATAATTTAAACAACAAATTATCCTTTGGGATAGATAAAATACCCAATATCATTTTAAAACATATTCCTAAAGAACTGATAAGTGAATACTGTACAATTTTCAACAATATTTTAAACAATTCTTATTTTCCTCGTGGTTGGAAAACCGCTAAAACTGTCGTAATACCAAAAAAGGATAAGGACCCAAGTATTTTAACAAATTTGCGGCCAATAAGTTTGCTTCCAAATATAAGCAAAGTCTTTGAAGCATGCATTAACAATAATTTACTTAAATTTTGTGAAAAACAAAATCTTATCGCCGAAAGGCAATTTGGTTTTAAATATAAACATGCAACTACTCATGCAATTCATTTATTAGTATCTAATATTCATTGGAACTGGAACAGAGCATTATATACTGGAGCTTGTCTCATAGATTTTGAGAAGGCATTTGATAATGTTTGGATTCCGGGTCTGATTTATAAGCTTGAAACATACAATATGCCCCTTCACTTCAGGGTACTTATACATAATATGTTAAATGAAAAATCATTTATAGTGAGTAATAACGATAAGATGAGTACTAAAACATTTGGTATTGTAAATGGGTTACAACAGGGTATGGTAAACTCGCCAATTCTTTTTAATATATATTTACACGAATTATTGTACAAAATGGAAAATATAATCGCTTTCGCAGATGATTTAATAATTTATCACGCTGATAGCACAGTTGATAAGATAAATAATAATCTTCAAAGCCTTTTTAGAACAGTTGAAAAGTATGCCTCAGACTGGAAATTAAAGATCAATCTAAGCAAATGTGAATCGATTCTCTTTAGACCGCCAACCAATAAATGCAACTTTAATATTAAAAAAAATTGGAAATCATTTGGTATTAAATCTAATCTTAATATTGAAATTCCAAACAAGGAACTAGTTAAATATCTCGGAGTGAACATGGACAATTTTCTATATTTTAATAAACATATTCAAGTACAAGTTAAAAAAGCAAAACGTGCTTTTTTTATGTACAAGAAACTTTTTTATTCAAAGTATATATTACCAAGGATAAAAATAATTTTATACCAAACTCTCATTAGACCTATATTAACATATGGTTGCCCTATATGGTTTAATGTATCTCCATCATATATGGAAAGATATCGTGTTTTTGAACGCAAATGTATTAGAGCTTGTGTTTCACTATTTAGAACACCTGTTAGCAATTATACTAAATATGTGTCCAATTTAAAATTATACAATGATGCAAAATTAAATAGAATCGATAATTTCATTATTCACTTAATAAGAAACCATGTCTTAAAAAGTACTTCATGTGACCAAAATAATCTAATATTGGCTTCATATTACTGTAGTGAAAAATATGTAATATCATGCTTAATAAGTGGGTACGTACCCCCCGAAGCCTTTGTGTATCTAGATAAAAAAGGGTATATCCAAAACAACAGTGGTACGCCCATACTGTATCACATTTATAGAAGAGCAAACATAAAAAATATATATGATAATCAATTAACTTTAGAAAATAGCAGATTTAGTACAGCTATTTTTTCGAAAGATAAAAATGCACTTCCTAATGTAAACATTAGTAAGTTCTGGTGGCTCACGGAATGAAGCCGCTTATATTTCTTTTTTATCCTTTGACTTCATATTTTGAATAAAGCAATGTTTTTCTTATTAGTTTCATTGCAAATATATAAATCTATAATGATAATATTATTTACTTAGTATTATATAAAACATATCTAGATTTAAAAAATACAGAAACAAATATAAATTATTTAAGTACTAGAGCGCCCGGCAAGGGACAGTGTATGTTTATAAAATAAGATGTATGAACTATTTGTTTATTTATAGTATAAATACAATAACTAATTTTCAAATAAATAAACATTAAAATAAAAAAAAAAATATAGCCATGCGCTCTCGAAAATTTATTTTAAAAGACTGTGGCGGTTTTATATGGTCGGGCCGACTATACTTTCTTACTTTTTTTTTTTTTGTGTTCGAAGACGACTAACAGAGAAACGTGATTTTTTAATGATTTAATACACAAACAATGTTAGCGTTTGTGTTTTCTACAAATCTACCGAATCGAACACTAAGGATCGATATTTAATGTTCATTTTCGAAAACTGACTAAAAATACCGACAAGATTTCTCTGCCAAAGCGGTTAAACACTTAGGCTGGTGTTTTGAGATCTTCGTTTAACTAAGATTAGTTAATCTAAAAACAGATTTGTGCCGCTTTTACCAAGTTTGTATACAAAATTTTGACGAAACAGCTTAGTTTGGCTTAAAATGTTGATCTTTTATTGAAATTATAAAAATATCACATTTCGCCGGAAAACTCGAGAGCCTTAATGTCTCACATCGGCCTGAATGTCTTACAATAACAAAGTCAAAATGAATACAAAAAATCGAATTTTTAATGCATAAACTGGCTTAAGCTACTGTCAAAAATTAACAAAAAGCCTCTCAAAAGGATTGTAAAAAACAAAAAATATTTTATTTCGTACGGAAAGTGCGATTACGAAAATGCAACCCTGCCATGATAAGGCCTTTAAGCAAATGCCAGTTTCATCAAATTAACCAAAAAGTTTTCTTAAGTTTAATATGGTTCGACTCATGAGAATCACAAGTATTCGCACAATTGCTTAAGCCAACTTAAACATATTATAGTTGGACCTTTACCGCTTTCACACCACTTTTAAATTTTCTGCTAAATATTAATTTGTCACGATCACAGACACATGACTTGAATCCAAATGAAAGATCTGTGAACAAGACAAAGCTAAGAGTGCTTCCGACAGTTTCTGTGTGCCTTCGTATAGATTGGAATAAAATCGAGGCATTTAACATCACCCTATTGGTACTAATGTTTTCCATACGGGGTTTTCCGGGACAAAAATTCCCACGCATATTTTTCGGGGGATTTATTTTTGGCAACTTTTCTACTGATATACAGGGGTGTTCTGGAAATAGAAAACGCAAAACTCAAGAATTTGAAACGTCGTTTTTTAATAAATTTCTGTAATAAAATAATTTTATGATAAATATTTCTCTATTAGACAGAATTTTATAACAAAAGTAAAAAAATTTGATTAAAAGTGTATTAAAAACAACTTTGCCTTTTCGATTTTCAGAACATTCCTGGGGGCAAGCAAACTCTGGCAGCCCACATCAAATATTTTTTCGATTCGAAGGAATCCAAATAATTTTATTTCATTTATGTAGTAAATTATTTATTTGGGTTTTCACAACACTGAAAAATTAATTTCGATTCGTTCAGTATCGAATGAAAGAATAAGAAATTAAACTGCTTTCGAATCGAAAAAGTATTCGATCACGACTGCCAGAATTAGCCCCCTGATAATTTTAAATATGTACGTAAGTCATATCAAGAAATAGATGTACCTAAATTCAAATACGATAAGGAACACAATGTTTGATGGTCTGAAATTTAGAACTATAAAAAGAAGAGGAGTAAAAATGTACACAATTTAAAATTTTTTTAAGGACCCAGTTTTATTTATGTGTGTGAAGATAAATATCGGCTGGGAACACATTGGAAATCAGTTGCATTAAAACCGACATGCACACGCAAAGAAAAAACATGGTTGTGGTAAACATATTCTAAGAGCAACATATTATGATAAGATTCATGATTGTAGTCACCATATTACGATTGTTATTAAATCATATTATGACCAAATATGTTCGTAATATTACATCATAATATTTTTCCCTTAATCATATTGTTATCCTGTTAATCATAAAACGTTAAGAAGTTATAATATTACTGTCATGGTAATCATAATAAGATAAGAAGTAATCATATTGTTGTCATGGTAACCATAATAAGTTAATAAGTAATCATATTATTGTCATGGCAATCATAATAAGTTTAGAAGTAATCATATTATTGTCATGACAATCATAATAAGTTTAGAAGTAATCATATTATTGTCATGACAATCATAATAAGTTTAGAAGTAATCATATTATTGTCATGGCAATCATAATAAGTTTAGAAGTAATCATATTATGATGCAAAGTGATATGAACTGTTATACATAAATTTTTTACATCATAATATGAAACAACTTTAAACATAATATTTTTATTGGAAAAAAATACTTATGATAAAATAAAAAACATAATATAGTTACTGTAATCTTTTTGTCGTAGGTCGCAATTATTTATAAATTATTTTATGGAGTTTTCATTATTTTTCTCTTAAAATAACACAAAATTTACCAGTAATGGTCAATATTTTGCACCAATATTTCACAAATTTTTCCACCACTTTAAGATTATTAAAATTTTTAAGCAAAGATATTTTATTTTGTGACACTACAACCCTTTTTTAATGTTTTTTCTTTACTTTTTTTTAATTTCTTGTTTATTTTAATGGTTATTTTGTTATTTCTTTTTTAATATTTTTCTTTATTTTTTTTTAATTTCTTGTTTATTTTAATGGTTATTTTTTTGTTATTTAGCCACTCACTAACAAATAATTCGATATTTTTATGTAAAACACGACACAACTGATACAAAATTATTTTACAAATGGCGATACCAAATTATTATTAGAGTAACGATATTTTGATTGCATCTTAAACATATTATGATAAATGTATATAAAGTTATCATGTTATGGCTATTAAATATCATGTTATGGCTGTGAGTAATATAATATGTTTTGAAAGTTATCATAATTTAGTTGTTAGAAAAATAATTATTTTTCGGTCAACAATACTCAAATTTATAATTGCGATAAACATTAATATGTTTACAGTAACTATAATATTGCTGATATTTAACAAAAATAACAATTATTTGTGTACAACAACAATATATTGTTACATGTCCAACCATATTTTTTCTCTGCGTGCAGGCAACTCGAGTTTGTGTTTCATTGGCTTTGGCGTATTTTTTTTCGGTAAAACAAAATGATTGTGATAAATTTGTAACACTTTGGTACAATTCAGGTTGCAGTGTAGTTAAGAAAACGCTTAATTTGTTTCAAAGAAAATAATTTTCTTTAAAAAGCGAATTACATGTGAGAAAACTGAAGGTGCCTACAGATTATACATCGCAGAAAGGGAACATGTGTTTACATTGACTCTTCTTGATTAAAATTAGAAATAGGCTGTCAACAGTGATGCCAGAAGTGCAGATTCATCTGAATTTTGCAGGTTTTATTCCCCAAAATTGCCTAAATGCAGATTTGAAGATTTTTGGTTTAAAAATAAAGACTTTTTTTTTTGTCACTTATGTTTGTAATATTTCCACTTCTTGCATTGATAACCGAAACATATCAACCATTCATGTAAGAACCGTTTGGGAATAGATACATAAGTAGGAATTTAATTCACAAAAGATTATTTAAAAATTAAAAATTCTCATTATCTCGACACATTAGTATCGCCGGGCTTATGGCAACTGATTTTACACGAAATAATAACTTATGTATAAATATCTTTAATAATTGCAATATATTTTTTTCCTAAGCTTTTCCCGCGAAGCTCTACGCTTGTCTGCAGGAAAGAAACCAGAGTCTCTGGCGCGAATCGAACCCACAACTTCGGCCTTGATAGAATAGCAACTAGCCTACCGGGGGGCACTCCGGTTCCGGTTTGATCTCTTTTAGGTTTTCAATAAGACCCATCATAGTTTAAATAACCAAGATGCTGCCTCGGCTGGCCATGCAGTAGCCTACACGATCGGTCCAATTTTTAAGCACATTATCGATTGAGTGCAGCTGTATTTCACCAATGGCTTCACGAATATTGTCCTTTAAAGCGTCAATTGTTTCTGGCTTATCGGCGTAACACTTATCTTTGATGGCACCCCACAAATAATAGTCCAACGGTGTCAAATCGCAGCTCCGAGGTGGCCAACCGACATCAGTCTGCGGCTGATAATGCGATCTTCAAAAACAGGGCGCAAAACATCGAGTGAACAAAAATTCGTTCAACATGGTCCGATAACGATCGCCATTGACTGTAACGGCCACTCCTTGCTCATTTTCAAAGAAAAATGGCACAATTATGCCTCTGGACCAAAATCCGCAGCAAAACGTAACAAAATGAAACAAATTTATGTTTATCGCCTTATCAACATATCGTCATATCTCAAAAATTGCAAAGTGTTCCTTCATACTTTCTCGTAACAAAAAATCTATATTTTATCTCAAACTGAACCGAAGTTATAGCAAAATATATCTTTAAATCGATACATTTTGAAAACTTTAATCGCATTTTGCTAAGCTCGTTTTTTTTTTGTAGATATGACTGCTGCAATAAAGGAGCGATATTTTTGGATATCTCCTATTTTTAAGTCTTGTCCATGGACAATTTAAATTTACTGCCTGCATCATATTTTGAATTTATGTTCTTTATTAACTCTTCACTTCACTAAATTTATTAATTATCAACAGTTGCACGGCACATTCTGCTTTTGGTAGATATATTGCGTCAGGTAGACATTGTTTTACGAACGTACTCACTTCTTGTTATTGATTTAATCGACAACCCTTCAACAGATGCTAATTTTTAGAGAATATAAAACCAAATTTCAAAGTATTGCTGAAACTATGAGGAACTTTTATTTCCCGGGATCCCGCAACAAAAATCCCGGGAAAACGGGAAATAAAATAATTCCCGTCCCGGGAATTCCCGGGAAAAAACCCTAATTGTTATAGACATATTTTTTGTTCAAAATATTTAATGCCCCTATTGCGGTTCTCCACTCAATTCAGTTTGGCCGTGTGAGAGTTAACCCAACTTATGCACAACCAAACTCATTTTAGGTATTGTGATATTCAACTGTTTTAAGTTGAGTTTTCTATAAAGTTGCCAACTTAAAATATCGATTTGCCAACTTTACATATAACGTTTGACAAGTGAAAATTTTAAAAAATCAAATAATTTTTTAAACTAAAAGTATCGTGTTGAATAAAAAGTATTTTTAATGGATATTAGTGTCATTTTATTTTATGATGATGAAAATAAAAACTCTTGTACAGATGTGCTACGTATAAGAAGACAAATTCGTGATGATTCCAACCCTCTTGAACTACCTAATGCCAAGTATGAACTTCATAAATTACTTCAACAAGTAATTTCCGACTAAACTAGGAAGCGTTTTGTTATTTGCTGGATGAAATTAAAGATCATTTAAAAACACCTGTTCGCGTAGTGGCTATTCCTCCTATATTAAAGTTATGCGCTGCTCTTCCTTTTTTCGCTGACGGAAGCTACCAAAATTGCAGTGGTAACAATTTTAATATAGGTGTAGCTCAATCTACAAATCAATCTCAAATTGTGCTTCAGTTGTCATTTTCAAAGATGTTTTAAATGCAGTGAAATTATAATATACAGTATAACAAATCTTTCTACTTACGGTTTTTCCATTCACAGAATTATTTTCAAACAAACACTTGTTTGAAAATTTTTTTAATTTCTACAAATTTTTTTTACTGATTCAATTAATATTTTTGTTTGATTTTTATTTAACCAACAAAAATGTTGACAACTATTCAAAAATATAATATACGCGTAATTGGTTTCAAGTTTCCATAATTTTGTATGAAATATTTAACGTTCTTTAATGTTGTCGTTTTTTGCATTTTTTATTTGATCGCAAGCAGCACTTCTTTATGTAAAATATAAGAACAACAACAAAAAACACATATAGTCTATCTGGGATGCTTTAAAATGTTAAAATGCGAATGTAGTAAAAAAAAACAAAAACAATAGCAGGTAGAAAAAACGTGTCACTATGTATTTCCGAACAATATAAACAACAATTACTAGTGTGTTGTTGACGGTTTTTAGTACTTTTTTTGAAATTTTCATTTTCTTTGCCCAATGGAATAAAGAAGTCGCATCTAAGATGCGATCTTGATGAGAGCACTGGAGACTATACTTTGCTTCATTTCTTTTGAGGTTTGCTCCAACACCATCACATGCTGATTTACCATGAGCAGTAGGATGAAAATGCCACTCAGCTGGCATTCCAAAATCTTTTTCATGAGCTAAAAGATTTGCGAAGCTACTTTTGTTTTTAAAATGTTGACGAGCTCCGTCCGAAATGTATTATACCTTTTCTACTGTTAAATTACATTTAAGATAATTAAGTATTATCTTCTGGAATTCATAAACTGAAACGGTATGATGTTTTAAATCGTCGGATATATTTGCCATACTTTTGTGTTCCAGTTTTTCATCTTTCATGTAGTAAATAACTACTGTGAATATAGTTGCTTTGTCGTTATTGAAGTGGAATGACTGTTTGGCATCCTGAAGAACATATTTATAGTTCTCTGCGAAATCAAACGAAATAACGAATTCACCAGACTTCAAATGTATCTTCAAATCCTTGAAGAATGACCACTGCTCTTTGACTAAAAAGTCATGGGTTCTCAAATTTAGCAATCCTCTACACATTTCTTCCACAAAATCATCTACATTTGAAATGATTGTTTTCAACGTGCATCTTTCAGTCTGAAGCCAAGATTCAAATTTTATCTCCTCAATACATTCTCGCTCAAAAGAGTTAATACAATTCTCTTTGATGAATGTTGTTTCCGGGCAATTTGAACATTCCCTAAGTGGCAAGAAGTTGTTGCATTAGGACACATAGTCAATTTAAGGCAATCGCGGTAATCGTGCAATTCTTCTTGTGAATCATCTGTTAAATACCTTAAGTTCATTTCCTTTAACATCAGTTTAACATTTTCATGGTAAGTGCAAACGCATACTGTGTGAGTTCCGCTGCTTCCTGCCAAACGCAGTGTTTTGGCATCAGTTGGGTAAATTTTGCGAAGCCAATTTTGACATCGTCGTGTTCTGTTTGAAATTTTGCGAATAACTCATTCAGGTTGCAGAGAACCATTTTCTTTTGCATTTGAACTTTCTTGCCATCGATTCGTATGGACATCCAGTCTTTCATCCCTGGCATCAAGCGACTCATATCATCTCGCTGATAAAACTGAGTTACTAGAGCTTCAGTTTCGCACTCTAAAGTTCTTCTTCTTTTTGTTAAGGAGTGTGAGAATACCATGCTCAGTAACCAATTTTTAAGCAATTCTTGGTTTTCGTTGAGACGTTCCAAACTCAGCCATCCATGTGGATGGAGCAAGCGTAAGAAGTTGAATTATTTCAACTCTGCTCTGTGACGTCTTGTATTTCTCTTTTTTTGTTCCAGAACTTCTACTGCATCCTTATGATATTTGTTTTGAAACTCATTCTTTGAACGTAAACCTTCTACTGAAAAGTTAGAATAACCATCATCATCAACAGTTCTGTCATCATTCTCAGAATTACTTTTGTCTTCATCTGGGATAACTTCAACGCAAGGCTCATTACTATTCAAGTCCGGTAATTCGTTAAACTTTCCCAGCTCTTTCCTCCATGACCCACAAATTTCCCACCGTTTTGACAGCGTAGGGAATTTTTTTAATAAGCCGTCGAAAATATTTCGCATATCCGATGATTTGTGAACTTTTTTGTTAAAGGGATTAAAACAAAAAGAAGCAAATATATCACTTTGAAGCTTTGCCTTTTTCGGAGCTGTAGACATTGTACGAATTAATTATGTAAATAACACACGTCTAAGCTGTAACGCTGTTTCAAAAAAACTGAATACTGAAAGTCTTCACAATGACAATAAATAAAACTATTTATTATTTAAGATCATATAGGTAGTGCATTCTAATGAAGGTGTCTAATTTTTTTTATAAGAGTGAAGAAGGGCTTAGTGTGGGTTAACCGCATGTTACATAATAAAAATAATAAAGTACCTTTTTTAACCAATTGTTACTAATAATAATAAAAATAAGCCACCTGTAAATTTTCACCTTCTAAACATAATATTAAAAAACTACCTGTTAACTTCTATCTCTCCACCCACATTTTAAAGGCAAGTGTCATAAAATAATAAATCAACTAGTATTTCGGAGAATGGCCATAAAATATTTCCACCTGATTTAAAAACTTGTCTCTGGGGCACCGGATATTTTGACAACAAAAATCACATTTAGTATTACGTGCGCTTAAATCTGTATATTTTTTTTACGTAGGAACAATTATAAAAAGAATTATTTGTCAACATTTCTACAGAAAAAAGTGATTTTATTCCTGGGATTAACATATTGTGGGCATTACAGTATCGAAGGTATGAAATATAAGTTGGGTTTGTAAAATACCGTCGGAAAGGTTAATTTGTCTAATATCTTTAGTTTTTCTAAAATCTTTATGGATGAAGTTTCCTGATGATCTGGCCTAAGCAACCAGTGAAATGCGCATAGGAATAGCTTATCCCATCAACAATAAATTTCAAGTGTTTTTATCAATGGTAAAAACTGGGAATTAAGCACGAATAACAAAATCTTTTGAAAATTTAAAAAAAAAAATTTAAATTTAAAAAAAAATTTTTTTTTAAATATTGATCAAATAGCTATCGAAGCTACTTGGGACAAATTTTGCTAACACTAATAGGTAATAAGTTACATGGATGAGAAAGAACACAGCATATGGGCATTTCCATGTCATCGTACGTGACATATGTACACCTTCAGAGAGATAGAAATTTTGCCAAAATAGTATTAACTGGAAATTTTTTTTATCATTATGATGAACTTTAGCCTGATTGAAAATATTAAAAATTTGGATTAAAAACCATAAATAGTTCAACAAAATAACCACAATTCTAATTATTGTTAAAGCTAAGGCACGAGCTCTATGTGTACATTTGTCCTTCAAGTTGTGCTGAAAAAGGTCAACAAGAAAAAGAAAGACAAAATGAAAAAAACAAAAAAAAATGTACTTTGGACTTTAAGAAGAATTCTTGACATAACTACGGAAAAAACAGAAGTTAGGAAAACATGTAAAATCAATTAAAAATGGATAATCATTCAAAGAAGCAAATTTCGATCTACCAAAGGTTAAAAATACAATTTGGTTTAAGGATTGATATTTGACTATTGACGTCAGCAGTCGTCGATGGCTGCGAGTGTAAGACGGCAAATCCATCTGAGGAGATCGAGTGGTAGCGATCGAAACATGTCATGGTAACCAGCCGCCTGGGTTCGAATCTCAGGTCAGTCAAGAATGAATGATTATCAATATCAATTTTAATTCATTTTCATGTTGTAAAATTCCTTTCTTCATAAAAATAATTTAATGAAAATTAAATTTGATGAACTTAAGCCTGATTAAAAATATTAAAAATTTGGATTAAAAACCATAAATAGTTCAACAAAATAACCACAATTCTAATTATTTAAAAAAAAATTAAATTCTTGTGTATTGTTGACCTGTTATTTATGTTGTTTTATTATTTTGGCTTGAGGTCTTATATAAATAATAAATTAAAATTCAAAAAACTTATAATTTTAATATTATTTATTTATTTTTATATTTTTCCAATATTTCGGTCAAAATCTCTGACCATCATCAGGGGGACAAACTTTGTTAGTGAAGTGTTAAATTTGTCCGGCTTTTTGGACTTTTTGTTTATTTATTTAAATATCCCCCTGATGATGGTCAGAGATTTTGACCGAAATATTGGAAAAATATAAAAATAAATAAATAATATTAAAATTCTAAGTTTTTTGAATTTTAATTTATTATTTATATAAGACCTCAAGCCAAAATAATAAAACAACAAAAAAAAATTAAATTTAAAAAAAAAAATTTAAAAAAAAAAAATTAAAAAAAAAAAATTTAAAAAAAAAAATTTCAAAAGATGGATCAAATAGCTATCGAAGCTACTTGGGACAAATTTTGCTAACACCAATAGGTAATAAGTTACATGGATAAGAAAGAACAACTGTATGGCCAAAATGACAAACTTTGCCCCCACTAACTCAAAAACTTTTAGACCGATATTGTTGAAAATTTGTGTCTAAACTACTATCCAATAGGACTAACCTTGGTGCAAATTTCATCCAAATCGGAGGACATCGATTTCAAAATTGGGTCACTTGACATGAAATGACCCGTATGTATTTATAAAATTGAAGCAAATTTGAATATAAACAACTTTAGTCATTTCATCATTTCAACTAAAACTGCAGTTTTTCTTATCAGAATGCTACTGTTATGAACACACTCAAAAAATTATGTAGTTAAATTTAAACGAAAATTCATTTGAAACAACTTAAAATTCATTTAAAAAACGGATCATTTACATTTCATTTAAAACAAATGATTTTTGCATTAATTTTTAATATTTTTATTTATTAAACAGCATATTCCGTAAAATTGAATAGTTTTTACTTTTAAAAAATATATTTTAACCGAAAAAAATCAAACTACATAACAAAATAAATACGGAAAAACATTATTTTTTGGTAGTTTGTTTTTTTGAATAACAAATAACTATATTTTTATTTAATTTTAACAGTACGGAAAACGAATTTAATAACCCACAATCCGTTACTGTAATAATTTTTTAAGTGCACCAAAATCTATATTTTAAAATTTCCTACCATACGGCATTTACAGAATATAAAAATTTTGCCTCGTTCAATTTTTATAAAAGAAAAGGTAAGCAAAAATGAAAAAAAATATAAGTTTGTATTGGAAAATCTGAATTTGTAATGCTATGAATAAAAAACCATCGATTAAAATGGCAATGTTGCTTTAAGAAACATTAGGAAATTAAATAAGCTTTCTAATGCATGTAATTAGGTTCAAAACCGTTAAGAACTGCTTGAGTTAGAGGCAAATTACTAAAGCAAGATTTTTTCATTTTTTGAAAAAGGCATTTTGCATAAAAAATTAAAAAACGGGTTGAGAGACCAATTCCCGAGTAGATTAAGAAAATCAATGTTCATGAAGGAATTTCGAAAAAAAAAATGGAAAGTGAGACTGTCTAATGTTTATATGTATAACATAAACAAATGCATGTACACATACAATGGAAATATGAAACATATAAAAGGCTTTAAATGGTATCAAAACCTTGTTTGGTGTAGATACATTTACAATATATGATGCATGCTAAAAGTATATATGCTAAAATGCAAATTTGTTTATTGTAAATCTATAATATAAATATTTTATTATTAAGGTTGTTTACATACACATTAAATCCAATAATACAATTTAAATCACTTGGTACCTTTTTTTTGATTCCCATCACTGTGTGTATTGCTTTTTGTATACTTTTGCTTTTTGTTTATAAGTATGGGAAAATCATTTGACATGTTTTTAATTGTTCTATAAGTGCAACAAAGTGCTTATAGTAAGGTGCGGTACATTACGGGTACAGCAACGTTCGCCTAACTGGGCCTTTAGCAAAGCGAGTTACAGAATACGGTTGCAGGTATACATAAAACAATATTAAATGATTATAAATTTCAATAACTTATAGAGATTTAAGTATTTTTTATTGTAGTTGCTTCACTTTAATTGTACAACTTAAAAAAATTAAATTTTTTTTCTCTTCAGGAAGTACGCATACTTAAAGCTCTGGTCTTGGGCGAAGAAGAACGTGGTCAAAATCTTTATCAAGTCATGTGTTTTGTAACGAAATTCCATAAGGATGATTTTATATCCTCCGATGCCATGGCCAAATTACGACAAAAGAATCCCAGTACGATACGTACACCCGAAGAGAGTAAAGGCAGAGAAACGTTTACCATGACGTCATGGGTACATCTCAATCGATCACAGCCCATAACAAGACATTTAGTGAGTGTGTGCGGCGAAGCGGTAGATTCCACATACATAAGGGATGTCGATTTGAAGGCATGGTCCGAATTACCAGGTACGAACAAACTAATTTTAAATTTAGGTGTATCATAACAAAATGGGGGTGGTCGGGTCAATAAATTGTATGATTTTTTTTGTTGCTAGTTTTAAGCTTGTTGTGAAACATTAGTAAATTTAAAATATATTGGAGTTTTGCGCCAACAAAACTGTTTGTTTTTGTTAAGTCTGATGTAAAGCATTATGCAACATATTGTAGTCGAACGGAGGAAGGTGTGATCTTAAATGGTGGTAAGCAGAGTTACCACTAGATAAAATTGAAAATTGCACTTGAGATAAAGGAAATTACACGGCTTAAATGAAATTTGATTTCAAATAAGAAGTTCATTTTATAAAAAAACTTTTACAGAAAATAATATGCTCTACTTCTACATTTATTTGCATATGTAAATCTAAGGAAGGTTTAAAATGTTCATTGCCGTTCCGCCGAATTTCTTTTTAAGTGAATCTGTTTCTTAAATCAGTTTTACAAATGTTAGTCAAGGGTTGTTTTACACTAGCACACAAGTCTTATGTTATTTGAGGAGAATACGACGCTGTCATGATCAAACATGAATAAACACAACAAGAATTTGTTTTTGTTTTTTATACACTGATAGAAAAATGCATCTTCATATTGATGATGCCCTAACATCAAAATTGTGACATCAATGTTACTACAAATTGCATCAATGATGCAAAAAGTAACATCAATCCAATGACTAACGTCTTCGTACCATTTTGTAATTTTTACGTATCATATATTTTATGAATATAGTGACATCAATTCGATGCCACATGTTGTGTATTATTTACATTATTTTCATGATAACAATGTATTATAAGAAGCAAAAATTCCTATATTCTATTTTTTAAAATTATTTGGTTATATGTATACAACAAATTTTTAAAGTATAATGATTACGAAAACCATATGGGGCATGGTTCTGGCGCCCTATTATTGCGGGTTCTGCTGTAAACAAAGGTTGTTATTCAACAAACGTAAAACAAACATCTGTAACGGGTAAGTAAATAATAATATTCTCACACTTTGCCTTAAGTCAATTCCAATGACTTCGACTTAACGAAGGCCTCTGTACCCCTTCTTTTGGATGTACAAGGCGTGCTTGCTCCATTCCATACTCATATATTTTTTACAAACGTTGTCATTGCGGTGAAGGCTTTTAGAAGGCTTTCCAGAGAACGATTATGACGTTTAAGCAGCATTTTCAACATGCAAAATCGTCTTTTAACGTCTCTCAGCTTAAATTCGTCTGGCACTTAATTTTCTTGCTTGCAAAGGATTTTAAATTGCTGCTTGAGTGGCTCCCAATAATATTAACAGTTCTTCTTGAGTTTGACAACAATCTTCATGATGCCAAGCCTTAAGTTCATCTTCGATTTTTTTTATTTATTTGGCTGACTTTGGTTGACATGATTATTGTGTTTAAAAATTGCAGAAAACATTTCATATTAAAAATAGTCGGTAAGCTATAGATGGTTTGTGACTTGAATAATTATTATTGTCATTTGTTAGCCCTTCAATAGATGTTGAAGATTTAAAGTAAAAATATTACAGAATAATAGAGAAATCAAATATCTCTCATACACTCAATTCACATGTGGGCTTTTATGACGTTTTTTATCTTGATTCCCTTTTAAAGCAACTTCCAAAATCTCTTTGCGTTCATACGATGATTTTTGGTTTCATGTCGTTCTTTTATTTACAGTATGGCCTTGATTATCCGTCATTCGATTAACCGGCAGCATCAATTAAATTATAAACAAATTATAGTTTTCCTTTAAATTAGAACAATCAAAACAAATTTAAATAAACGAAGAAAGAGAATTTCCCAACGTACTGGAAGCATATTCTGCCAATTACTTTTTTCCCTATGTTTACATAATAAAACATTATATATTTATATAAAATATTAAACACGCCAAAAAAAAATTAATAATCGAGAATGCTGCCGGTCACGTCTGTTATCGATGATCGAGGACTCACTGTATTTTCAACCACACACTTCAAAGTAAGAAAAAGAATAAAGCGTAAAAAGAAAAAGTTAAAAGAGAAATATAAAAACGACATTTAAACACAAAACGAGTCGTTTTGTTTACCCCTCTTTCTTCTCTACACCGCTTGCCATCAAACCAAAAGAGACGTCGACAAAGCGACGTCGTAAAAGCCTCCATGTGAATTGCCTGATATAATTAAAACCAAATATTTTTTATATTTCTTAATTTTTTCAGGGTCCTCTATTTCGAGTCTTGAAGCAGCCACCGAAAAATTCCCCGATACCTTATCGTCACGTTGCAACGAAGTCAGCAGTCTCTGGGCACCCTGCATTTGCACCCTGGAAACCTGTATCGGTTGGTATCCCTGCGGTCTGAAATACTGTAAAGGTAAGACAGCTGGTGATTCATCGGCTGCTGCTGCAGCTCAAACTAATTATCGTTGCGGCATTAAGACATGCAGGAAATGTTCCCAATTTTCATATTATGTTCGACAAAAACAGCAATGTTTATGGGACGAATGACGAGAACTGCAACAACCGAAGTCCCTATTTCAAATAATACCAACAATAAGAACAATTTATACTCAAAATTATTATTATACACCAATCAATATTATTATTACGATTATTATCTTATGCTCGTTGTACAAAGTTCAAAAGACAATAAGAAAGACGATGATAAAGATGACGACGATGATGATGGAGATGGAGATGGAGATGATAGAGAATATAAACAACATCAAGTGGGATTTTCTTGGTAATCTCCTTTGCTTAAGTAGTATTGAAATGAAAATACTTAACGTTAAGATTAATCGACATATTATTCATACCCCAAGAACATTGCTGCCAAAGTCGAAAAAATAACATTTGTCTGTTCGGCCATGAGAAGGGGATCAACCATACCCAACGAAAAATGACTGGCTGGCTACAACTGATATTTTTTCAAAGTAGATGGTTATGGCAGATTAGAGAATCTACACACCAAAAATCAACGATGTGTTTTTGAAAATCCATTCAAAATGGAAATTTTCTAAAGTGCTTAACTAAAACTCGTATTAGGTGTGCGTGTGTGTGTGTGTGTGTAACTGTATCTGTGTGTAAATAATGTAAATTGTTTTTTGTGTAAGTATTACATAATTATATTTTTTTTATATATTAAATCTTGTACTGTATTTTATCCTCATTCTGAAATACTTTTCATTAAATATGCATTGTTTTTTTAAGAGCTTAATTATAGGACATGCAAGAATATATATTTTTGGATTTATTTGAATTTGTTGCTGTTTTATTTCGAAAATATGTACTTATTTTGTTATTAATTTTTTTCGAAAGGTTTCATATTATTGCAAATAAATACCTCTTAAAATTGACATTTGAAGGAATGTTTGCTGATACGTTCATATTAAAAGTCGATATCTTTTGGAAACAAACTCTTTAAGACCTTGAAAAAGTAGTCCTAAAATAAATTAAGAAAAGTAATATGTAATATTTTTAGTTGTTACATTAGAGTGCTCCATGATTGTATGGGCGAAAAAAATGTCAAGGCACAGGCCGTCCTAGAATTGTTCCCTGTATTGTAGATATACGTTGTGTAAGGTATTAGGATAAGGGCTAATCTTCATTTTTGCACTGTTTTGTCTTCGAATGACTTAGGGGTATATTTTTTCCGGCTTCATAAAAACCGGCACACAATTATACAATATTGTGCTATCTCTCCTTTAGAAATTCCAATTATGCCAAAATTTGACCTTTGACCTTCATGATGTTATATAACTTAAAATTCATTACAGTAAGGGAGTTAAGCTCATTCGGCAAAATGTAGCCAAAAAATAATTTATTTTTTTTTTCTGAAAATCGCAAAATTTAAATCGCAGGTACGGAAAAACTATGGAAGGTATTGTCATCATTTTTTTATGTCTTTATTCCCTGTTATTTCTCTAATAAATCCCAATGTTATTATCAAAAAATTCTAAAATTTGTTTAACAAAATTGAAAATAATTTTAAAATGGAGTTTTAAAACTGCCGTTAAAATAATTGAATTTTTTTGGTCGTACCTGCGAATAGCTTTACGGCCTTACGGAAGCTGGCCTCCTCGCAATTAAACAACAACTATGTCTGAGTTTATCAGTTTAAAATTCTCAAACAATAGGAACAAGGTTCGACATTTTACCGATATGTGCAAAACATTTATGCCTGTATTGATAAAAATATTTTAAATTTAATAAAGATTTACAACACAAATTTTGTATGAAAATTTCACTTCACAAATGTATGTTAAATTTAATAATCGCTTATGAATACGGGTGTAAAACTTTGTTTTTTGGGTGAATCAAACTTTAGAGTTTAGTAGCAGATATTTACAGGGCTGTCATAAGCCCAGAGTTGCTTTTTATTTCTATTGTGTTTTGCTATTTCTATATTATTATTATTATTTTTTTAAACAATTTAACTTGATTTCTACGGATCTTGCATGTCTAAGCTAAATAATTTTTATTAACTTAAATCACACTTTAACGTAATTTTCTTCTTTAATAAGCAAAAAATCTTTATTTTTCTCTAAAAATGTGGCCTTAGTATCTAAAAAAAATTTGTAAAAAAATCTCTAAACAACAAAAATATTAAAACAAAAAGTGTTCAAAAACAAGATATAACAAAAAAAAAAAAAATCTTAAAATTTAAAATTTTTATTCCCAAGGCAAAAGAAACCATGAAAACTTACCAAACATTTAAAATACAACCCTGTATTTCTATAAATTTCAAAATTAAAAAAAAAGCAAATTAAATTTGACATTCCCGTAATAATAAAAAATTGAAATTACCACAAAAACTAAAAACAATAAAAGAACAATAATATTTATAAAAACAATACAAACTTCTACTATAATTAATAACAACTACATACTTTAACTTATTACTATAAAAATAAAAAAAACATAATAAAATAAAAACTTAAAACTGTATACAATAATTATTATAATGAAAAAAAAAAACCTGAAAAATCAAGACACTAAAATAAACAAGAACCGAAATTTTATGGGAAATAACAAACTAAAAAAAAAGAAAAAGCTTGGCTTAAGAATTCTTAATGTTAATTTTATTCCTTTTTAAAATATATAAAACATAATATTGAATTTTCTTAAACCTTTTCTGATTTCCTAATAAACTTTAAACTTGACTCTCAACTTGATCCTTTCATAATTTCGCCATATTTTATTTAAAGACTTTTTTCCTTAAATTTAAAATAGTTAGAGTTTTTAAATTCATTAAAAAGAAACGTTTTTATTAAAAACAAAAACCTTAAAAATATTTTTAACCCGACGCCAATTTGTACATAAATTTAAACAAAATTAGTCAAATAATGTAAATTACTGGAGAATTAAAAAAAAAAACAATAATTAATTAACAAATTTCTTATTAATATAATTGTTTATAACAATGTAAACCCCCGCGTACTGTTATATTTTAAGATTTAGAATATTAAGTAAAATTAATTGAGAATAAAAATAAAACAAATTTAATTTAAACTTAAACTAATTAAGCTAAATATAAAATATATTAACAAAAAAAAATCTATTAAACAAAAATTAAAACTTAATAAAAACATTTTATAAAAAAAAAAATATTGAAATACCTTTTAATTTCACAGGCCCACAAATTTGGAAATAAAATTGACTGCAGACACGAAGCATGTTTTTTAACTAATCTGGGTGCGCTGATTTCGAACGACGCACATTGGTTCAAGAGCGGCATTAATTAATTTTTTTCGTGTTCGCCGATTTGGATAATTTTTTGGTATATTGTTTGTTCGTAGAACAAAATATAAACAACATCAAAATTTCAATGTTCATCAACTTCAGTGGACTGCATTTTTTTTAGCGCTGTGGAGCGCTGTTGAACAAAAGATGTCAAATTACAGCTTGATGTCTCAGCTTCTACCTGTTCCTTTCCAAAAAAAAAAAAACAGTAAAAACTATAAAATGGTTAAGTAACAAAACATGAATTTTCGTTCATGCCTATTGTTGTTGCCATAATTCTTTACTGTTTAAAATTATTACATAATGTAATGTACATACATATGTACTAGTCAATAGTGTTAATTGTTATATATTTCAATGTTGAAAAAAGCATTTTTATTTTTTACATTTTAATTGATAATTTGTATCAGGTATGCTGTCCGAGGAAGCGAGCATATAGATTACATCATTCGCGAATAATTGGACGTGTAGCCACTAATGAAGACGTAATGCATAATAATCTTTTGTTGTATTCAGACTAGGGTTTTTTTCCCGGGATTTCCCGTCCCGGGAATTTCAATTATTTTATTTCCCGGTTTCCCGGGATTTTTCTTGCGGGATCCCGGGAAATAAAAAATTCCTCATAATTTCAAAAAACAGCTATTTATACTTTAAAATTTAGTTTTCTATTCTCTAAAAATTTGCATCTGTGGATGGGTTGCGGATTAGATCAATTACAAGAAGTGAGTACATATTTAAATCAATGTCTCCTGATGCAATAAATCTACTAAAAGCAGAATGGGCAGTGCAACAGTTGATAATTATTAAATTTAGTGAAGTGAAGAGTTAATTAAGAACATAAATTCAAAATAAGATGCAGGCAGTAAATTTTAATTGTCCATGGACAAGTCTTAAAAATAGGAGATATCCAAATATATCGCTCCTTTATTGCAGCAAAGTCATATCTACAAAAACAAACGATCTTGGAAAAATGCGATTAAAGTTTTCAAAATGTACCGATTTAAAGATATATTTTGCTATAACTTCGGTTCAGTTTGAAATATAATACGAGAAGGTGTAAAGGAAAACTTTGCTAAAGTTACTTGAAATTTTTGATTTTTTGAGATATGACTATGATGCAATGAAGGAGCGATATGTTTATTAGGTGATAAACACAAATTTTTTCAATTTGTGTTGGTTTATATAACAGGAGACCCGCGTAAGATACTACAACATACAACTTGAAAAACCTTGACATGCATTTGACTGATATAGACATTGTTTATAAAAAAGAAAAAACTGCTTCTGATTGTGAATCCGAAGCATGCTACATCGGTGTACTTTTAACTATTTATCGAACCTCGGTAAAAAATTAACGAAATTTTTCGGTAACATGATAATTCGTAAATCAAATCAGAAATATACTTTTTGACGACTTACTAAGCGCTTTGAGTGTGCCAGAAAGTTATTTCCTAAGCCGTTAAAATGTTATATATTTATTTAAAATATTTTATATTTTATTAATTAACTTTTTGATCTCATATCTTGAGTACCTCAATTTTTATTTTGTTTTTATTATTGTTTTATGAATTAAATTGTTATGTTTATGTTATCTTTTTATCTTGTATCTAGAGCATAATAATACGGAATAAAAGCATAATAATAGGTAATAAAAGCGGGAGGTAATAATATTTCAAGTTCCTATTTCAATCTTCAATTAATTTTTTTAGTATTCAACCATTTCTTTTACTTTCTTTGTAAACAAGTCCCCTTACGTATTTTTATAAAAGTTTTTTTCATTATTAATTAAAAACAAAATTTACTTTGTATTGTTTATATGGAGCGGGATCCCGGGAAATTAAAAAAAATTTCCCGCTTTCCCGGGAATCGAAAAAGTCCGGGGAAAAAAACTCTAATTCAGACCCATTTATAAATAGATTTCGCTCAAAGCTGCAAATCAAAAAATTGTTGTACAATAACGATGTTAAAAAGTTATTAAAAGACTATGCTTAAATTACGTATTCATTCATATTGGTTTTTTTAATGGGATGTGGGCGTAAAAGTGGGCGGATCAGGTACAATATGTTTTCAGGAGTCCATTCTACAATTATAATATTTATTTTTTGTGAAAATTGAGTTGATGCATTCAAAATCAAGAGAGTTATGCCACTTCTTCAATACATGTTGTATGGGAAGTGGGCGTAAAAGTGGGCGGATATTTTTCAAATTTTACACAAATGATTATGATTTTTTAAAATGCAATGTGCAAAACAACAATGCCATAGGTCAAAATTTAATTTTCACTTTGTATGGGAGGTGGGCGCAAAAGTGGGCGATTAATTTTGATTTTTCCATTTTTTCTTGATTCAAACAAAAAATGCCTATGTGTCAAGTTTCATTATCCTTCGACAACTGCTTCTATTTTTAGCCGCTCGTTCTATGAACTTGAACCAATATGCGACGCACATAGGGGTTTTTTGCCAATCTAGCGGGACAGTACTTTTTGTTGTAGTTTATATTGCTTCTTAAAAGTTATTGAGCGCCCCTAGATCGATGAAACATGGCAGAAATATGTGTTATTGTCATAGGCAGGTAAACCTTAGAAATAAATAAAATCGGCCTAAGCAGGAAAAAGTTCTCCCTAGAAGAACTAATCCAACCTCTAAAAAATGCAATTTTTTTAAATGTTTTGCCATACTTTTGTTTAGCAAATGCATCTTTTAACGTCGGCGAAAGTTAAAAAACCTAAAATTGGACCCAGGAAATCGTAACATTATACTTTTCGCCCCGCCCCCTTTTGTGGGCGGTTTCATAAAATAATATTTAAAAAAAAATTTAAATATTAAAAGAAATAAATTACTAACGCCTTAATAATATAAAAATTTAGTATTTTAACATTTAATTTTGAAAGAACAATTTTGATTTTAGTTGAACTGTTAATTTCTTGATATTCTTTAATTAGGCTTGAGTTAATCAAATTTAATTTTCATTAAATTATTTTCACTGAGGAAGGAATTTTTTTACAACTTGGAATTTTTATTAAATTTTTTTTAATAAATAAATTAATTAATAAATACGGGTATTCCGAAAATAAATTCATTTTAAAAGCAAATTGGTGAAAAAAACTTGTTTAAGGTATGTATGTATATGAGTAAAAATTGTATTATATTATATTATAACACACAACCTGTCTTTAGCTTGTTTTTAAACTTATGTTGTAAGATATTTACGTGTTCTCCGCCTAAAACACATTGGCAATTTGACGAAGTTATTCTGCCGGCGTTATTGCTTGTGTTAAGACAACACAAATTGCACGTGTGGCCGTAGGGTAAAATCAGGTTGAATTAACATGAAAAACGTATAAAGCAAAATCAACACCGAAAAATTTTAAATCAACCTTGTTTTTTACGTTTTTAACTTAATTTTTTTCTGTGTGCATGTTTTGTAACTCACGCGTCGAGAAACTTTTCGACTAAAATGTGCGAAATGAAACAAAAATGCCATAAATTTAATCAAACAACTGTTTTTCTCACTTAACTGCGTCTGTAGCATTAACTCGCCAATTTACAGAAAAAGTGTGTAAGAAGTTTCCCGATTTTAACTGTCAAATAAACTCACGAATAATAACGAGGCGGCAAACTATTTTAACATTAAAAACATATTAAAAATATTAAATAACACGGAAGAGGTAAGTATTTTGTTCCTGGTAGATTTTTCATTGTTTAATTATTTTGCAATTATCATTTTTGAAAAATATATGTACGAATGTTTCCAAAGTCATTTTGTAAACAACAAAGATTAAAGTCGTACTTAACATTATTTGGTATAGCCGACGGTTGTATTTTCGCCGCTATCGTTAAATTTTTTACAAATTTTGGTCCAAATGACAGGCGATTGATTGTGTAGTAAAATTTATATAAACGGCACTCAGTCCATCGCCTGCCATTTGGAAACAGATCATAAGAGCAGTACTCATTAACCATTTATTTAACTTTTATATGTGTTTTAAGAAAAATTTGAATGGAAATTTTTGTATTAAAATTAATGTTTAACAACAATTATTGCATTTTTAATGAATAAACTAGGCTTTCAAATTTCTCTGTTCAAATTTGTGAAAAATGTTGAGCAACAATAATAATTTCACACGAAAATTTTGACATGTATCAATGTTACCTAATTTTCGAGTTTGTACAATTTGACATTTTTATTTCCTGCAAAGTATGCAACATTGTTTTGCGTATGTTAACAAACCCCACATGTATTTTACTAAAAATAATTTTTTTTTAATAAAAAATTTAATAAAAAAGAAAGTAAATATGGATAAAAAAAACTGTTACCGGTCGTGTTATATTAATTTTTTATTTCTTATTTAATAATCAGTTCAGACTTTTCTGCTTTTGCTTAAAGTTCCAAGTGGAATAAAAAAATGTTGCCAGAAACATTTCGGAACTTTTTCACAAAATGAACAGAGTGCAACTCTATCAACATTATTTCATAGATATTCCGCACAAGTTTTTTTCATGTGCGTCTTGACAGCATTTCAAGTGAAATGTTGATCAGAATACCACGCTTAATTAAAGTAACATTGAAAAAAAAAAATAGGTACATACATACTTATAATATAACATATATGTTGTTTATTTGTATGTTTATTCATTTAACTCAAAATATTTTTATTTAATACGCTTAGCGTACATATGTATGTATGTATGTGAAAAACATTAAAAAAATAATGTTTTGTTTAAATAATAAATAAATATTTTATAATTTTGTTGTTGCTTGCTACAGAAATTCATGTACCGTTTTAAAATTTAAAGTTAATTTTTATAAAAAAATATGCTTAAAATTTGCTAAATAAAATAATTTTCGGGAATGTATAATTTTTCATTAATAATATTTAGTTTGGTGTGCTTTGATAAAAAAGTGCACGCGCATAAACAACTGAACTGGCAAATAGCTTTATTTTGATTTTCTTCCGAAAACAATAAAGCAATTTGTTTTTTCTTAACCGACCGACTTACAATTACAATTAATGCTGGGAATATCCAACTAATTTTAGTGGGGAATATAAGAAAAGATAAACTTTCCCTCAACAATAAATTTCAGTGGATTTATCGAAAATAAAAATTGGGAATTTAGCACGTCATATTATTAATATGTGATTAACTGGTTGTGTTTTGTTTTAAATTTGATATTGTTTAAAAAAAAAACTTGAGTGATTGCAATTCTCATTTACTTTATCATAATATCTTAGCTTTTCTAAAGTCGTTGATGATCTGGCCTAAGCAACCAGAAGCTTATCCTCCAACAATAAATTTCAGTTTATTTACCAAGAATAAAAATTAGAAATTTTATTATCAGGGGTATGCTGGACATCGAAAACGCAAGAATTTGGCAATTGTTTTAAATACACTTTTGATCTTATTTTTATAATTTTTGGTATAAAAGTCTGTTTAATAGGAAATATTTGTATAGTATTTGTTGTAAATTTCTTTTATTATAGAAATCTTTTTAAAAAACGACTTTTAAAATTCTTGCGTTTTTCGTTTAAATAAATATTTCATAAAAGCTTTTGTTTCCTAAAAAAAATATGCAAAATATATCTGCTTTTCTAAAAAGTAGAAATATTCTTTTAGACAATAAAAAAATGCAGTTCCCCAACTCAATCTGCTAAATCAAGCAGAAAATATGCTTCAATGGCAGTAACTACTGATAAAATCTGTTTTATTTTACGACGGCTTTCAGCATAAAATTTTCAAGTAAAATCATATGGAAAATGTGGTCTCGACGCAGTTCTGTTTGAACACTTAAAATAAATATACAGGGTGGCCCAAAATATCCGAATGGGTTTGAATTGCTTATAACTTTTTTATTATAAATTTTTTTTTCTTTTCTTTTCAGTATTTTGTAAAGAAGACTTGGGGAATTTAAAATGGCGCAGTACTCAATGGAACAACGTGCACTAATTGTTGTTGGCAAAAAGCAGAAGAAAATCATAATTTTATTCGTTATTTAATTATGAGCGACGAAGCCCATTTCCAATTAAGTGGGTTCGTTAATAAGCAAAACCGCAGGATATGAGCTACGGAAAATCCGAGAGTAGTTCAACAGCGAGAATTACACCCACCTAAGCGTACCGTTTGGTGCGGTGTTTCATCGGAAAGGATAATTGGTACTTATGTTTTTGAAAATGAACACGGGGTCTTCGTTTCCGTCAATGGTGTCAGATTTCGGACAATGTTGGAAAATTTTTTAAGGCCAGCCGTAGAAAACCATCTGCAAATATGGTTCCAACAAGATGGAGCCACAGTGCACACTGCAAGGGACTCGATGGCTCTTTTACGGAACATCTTTGGTGAACGAATTATTTCGCGTACAAGTGATTTTAATTGGCCTCCGCGTTCACCGGATTCAACCGTCCCCGACTGTTTTCTTTGGGGCTATTTGAAAGGAAAAGTCTACATTAATAAGCCTAGAACCATCTATCGATTAAAAAGCAATAAACGAGACGAAATAAACAACATACCAACTGAAGTTTTGCGAAAGGTTATCAAAAATGTGTTGGAAATTTGCGAAGTAGAAAATGGCCACCACTTGCGAGATATTATTTTTCATAACAAAACTAAAAATATTCCCCATTTATATACTGTATTAAAAAAAAATCAATAATTATTTCCTGAATAAAAAGTTATAACGAATTCAAACCCATTCGTTAAATTTGGGTCACCCTGTAGTACATTCTCTTAAACAGAGGTTAAGCCTGCCATTCGTACAAAAAAATTGATCGGAAAAGCCCAACAATGGCAACGTTGCTGCTTTTCAACAGAGTAGATTGATGTCACATCGTTGACCCCAATACATTGAGAACATTTTGCTTGAAATCGAAAACGTAAAACGCAAGAATTTGGAAGTTTTTTTTAATACACTTTTAATCTAATTTTGATATTTGGCGGAATCAAACAAATAAAATATTTCTAGAAATCATTTTAAAACATGGAAAAGCATACAGGAGCCGAATGCTATGAGCAATTTTCTCACATGCAAAAAATACCCAAGCTCTTCCGATTTAGCTAAAATTCTGAGGCAAGTTAATGATTCAAAACGTTTCGCTGTTTTTTTTAATTTAAGTTGAATGCACGCCATTATATACAATAAATTTAAAATATGGTTTTTATAATATTTTTTCTTTTGTTTAACTTTTTAAATGCCACTAATTCAAAAATAATTGTTACGTTTAATAGGAAAAATTAAAACAACAATAAACCAACTTGGTCATACAAAATCCATTTGCGTGTTTTAGAACTAAAGCATATTAATAGGCTTTTTATTTAACATAAATGTGTAGTAAGTTTTAAGGGTGTTCATTTAAAGTAGGTACATTCAAATATTTAATTTTAATGGTTAAGAAAATCTTTTTTAGGTTTTTAGGAGAGATTAGATTTAGCAATTAAGTTAAGCAGAAAGTGTTAAATATTTAAATTAAAGTTTTTTAAAACAGTATTGTGAGGCCTCAAAGAATAAAAAGGTTAAGAAAAAGTATGTAGTTTTTTTTTGGAACTAATACATAACTACAAGAAACCTTCAGTGAAAAGTTTGTTTCTAGGCCACAAAATGTTGAACTGTAAATTTTCAAAGCCTTTGCCTTTTTAAACTGCCTAAAAATTCTCTTTTAAAACTATTAACAAATGTTACAAAAGAAAAACGTTGTAAAAAATTTGGGCAAATAAGAATTTAATGGTGAGAAATTAATTCAACGTTCCTTGTATGTTTAGGAAACATGAAAACAGAGACTGACAGAGCTGTGTTCAGTCTGAAATTATGAATTTAAACGCACGAACAGACTGAAAGGCAAACACCCAGGATGGCAGACACTTACTCGTATGGAAACATTTGTTCGTTTATTTATTAAAATTGTTAAGAGAAGTGTAAAGAAACATGTGCTTAGCCCAATTTAATTTAATCACACACATTCATAAACATTAAAAGGATTAAAGCAATTGAGTTTTTCGAAAAAAAAACAAAAAAAAAAAAAATCGGATTTAAGAACAAAAAAATTAAAAATGGGATATTGTTTTCATTAAATTGCTAGATTTTTAGGGAAATTATTGAAAAAGATTAAAGTACGTAAGATAAATAATTAAACAAAACGTTTTTATCCTAAAAATATGAATAATAGCAGGCGGGGACAAAGGACGGAGGGAAATAAATTCCATTATAAGTAGTGTGACACCGGGCATGAACAGTTTGCATTTGCCTAAGTTTCAAGCTCTTTTAATTTGATTTATCAATAAGTTGGATATGAACATTCCCCCCGATAAGTCTTCCAAAACAAAAAAAAATTATAAGTTCTTGAAAATAATTTGTTTTCACAAGGAAACTATCAGATTTAATTAGTGTAAACAAATTTTATATTTATTTATAATCTATTTCGAGAACAAGTGCAACTTTTCTCATTTGGATATTTCAATAACACGTTTTGTTTTAATAAAAGTTCTTAAATAGAGACATTATGCTTTGACTTTTATTCCCTAAAATCTTTCGGAAGGTAGAAAGAGTCAAAAAAGAATGCATAAGGAAGTATGCGATTGCAAATAACTGTACATTTTTTCTTTGTATTATCTCATATTTCGATGTCACGTGCGACAACACTTTCTATCAGTGCGAAATGTAAAAAGCTCATCAAATAAAAAGAACAACCGGAGCTTTTTTATTAAATTAAAATAAATGCAACTTTTCTGAACTTGGTACTCTGCGTGAGGGGTTGAAATTTAATTAGCACCAGCCTTTCAACCTTACCTAACCTAACTTAAGTTGGTCACGTGCGACATCGTAAGTGTGAAAAGTCACGACTTTGTGTGACTTCTTTACGAAAAATAAACATTTTAAAATTTTTGATGAATAACAATTTTTTATGATTTTATAGCGAAAAAAGTAACATGTAAAAGGATTTGTAAATTGAAAGCCATTTGTTATTTGTTCTTAAATTGTAGTCAACCCTAATTTGAAGGCAGAAAGGAAGAACAAGTACATAAATATGTACATACCCTGCGAATATTATTGGACCACCTGATCCAATTTCATGAAATGGACTACTCCATGGACTGGTCCGATGTAATGCAAGCATGGACCATGTCATTGTTAAAAAGTGTCTGAAAAGACACCGTATAAATTCCACCCATATATTAGAAAAACCTTAAACCTTTTTTAAAGGAAATTTAATTGCGGAACAAGCAGAGCGGATTTTTTTTTGGTTTATTGACTAAACTTAAGGCCCAACCAGAATGTGCATGACGTTGCTTAAGTAAATTTGCGAATACATGTAATTTTTATGCCAAACCATATTGAACTTAAAGAAACTTTTTGTTAAATTTTATAAAACTGTCATTTGCTTAAGTGAAGTGCGAAACTGATCGCATATTCCGTACGGAAGCAAAGGTTTTTTTATTTCGTTTTTCTTTTAAATGCATTTTGTTTATTGATTTTTGACAGTATCTTAAGCCTGTTTATGCATATTCTGGTTGTATCTTAAGCTGTTTTTGAGTTAAGCTAATAAATGCTGTGTAACCTCCTCTATTTTCGAAATACATAGCGGTAAATCTCGAAAACAAGAGCTAACCTAAAAAACGGTTAGTACCACTGCATACCCGAATTAGGTTAAAACGCCAGGTGCATTTTTGTTTTCCAACAAAATTAAAAATATGTGATTCATAGAAAATGCTTTTCTTTAATAAATTAAAAATTTCATTTATTTTAGTGGCGTATTCGATGTTATTCAGTTTTTTTTTTGTTTAATTGGAGATTAAGGAACAACTTACTAACAACTTTTCTACAAAACTAAGTGCCGGTTCACACACGTCAAGTTTGTCTCGTCAAGTCTTGAGTTTTTAGGAGAGAGGGGAAAAGAAATGGCATTCTCTTTTCCCTTCTCTCCTAAAAGATCAAGACTTGAAGAGTCAAACTTAACGTGTGTGAACCGGCACTAATATTTTCTAAGCTTTATTTTTCTCAAATTTGGTGGGCGTGAGGGGTGGCTTAGCCTTCGCCGATCGTCCTAAAATTTTTTTGGTGTTGTTTTTTAACTCCAACTTTTGATATATCTACCAACAATTTCCTTACAATTTTTGGGGTCTTCGAAAAACCCATTTCAACAGACAGACTGACATTGTTAAATCTACTTCGCTACTCATAAGGACCCAGAATATATATGCTTGATAGGTTCTAAGATTAATATTGTAGAAATTGCCAACGGAGTGACAAACTTATATATTTTTGTATTCAATTTAAAAATTTTTTAATTTGTCCTTTTAACATATTGTTTAATTTGTTTGTTAAATTGTGTTAAATAAGAAAAAAAGACTGAAGAAGGCACTCAAAGAAGTGCCAAAGTATTGGTTAAAATAAACGTTTAAAGTTTTTAATATAAAACTAAAGAAAGACCTCAAGCTTGAAAATTTAGTTATTTTATTGAAAATTATTATTATTATTTTTCTTGCATACAACCAATAACATCACAACTTAATGTTAAACTTCTAGTTTCCCACTTTTTACACCGTCTTCTTTTTAATTCGCCCTGTCAATTGATGCTCTTAAGTTTTTCTTACATTTGTTATAGAAATAAAATTTGTTCACTCCTCGAAAAAAGAAAAAAAAAAAATAAAAAACTTCTTCAACTTTTTACCTTGAGGCCACAATATGCGATGTGGAATGGCAGGAGAAAAATGAACAAGAGCTGAGTTTCCTTTTTTTTTTAACATTTTGCAATTTTTTTTTGGCTTTATGTTGTCAATTGTTGCTGTCGTGGTTTCCTGCAATGCAGACAATTTTTATAGCAACGCGTTAAGGTCAAATACATTAATGTTCTGTTTGTCCGTTCGCACGTCCGTCTATATCTCTCTATATGCTGGCCATACCGAGGAATATAATACAGGGTGGTGGCTGATGAATAAAACAATACAAGACTATATATATAAATGATTTTATTTCTTTTCATTTTAAAACCAATACATGTTGATAACGTTGTTTTAATCGTAAGTAAAAACAAGCTAAAAGGGCTAGCAAGAAATAAGAAAAAAACATTTCGCGTTTTAGGTACATAAAAAGGGCTAACTCTAGTTCGAAAAGTGCAGAGTTTTAGTCACTTAAGCCCTTATGACACTACATTTTTAATGCATTGTTCAAGTTTTGGTGAACAGTGGAAATATAAAGTAATAGAAAAATTTACCGAGTGCAAAGGGTTCAGCTGTATTAAGATAAATGGCAAACTGTCAAAAATTTTATTAAAGTTATCGATAAAAAAATTAAGTTATGTCAAAAAAAATGTAAAATTGTTCAACTTAAAATTAACATTTCAAGCTTGAAATATTACAAGTGTTGCTGAATCAGCGGTTTATGGGCAAATTCAGCGAGTAACCTCTTTTTGTTTTTAGGTTTCTCATAAATAAAAAAAGTTGGCAGCATGGTAGAATAAGTACAAGGTATAGTCCGTAGAAATTTTGTTTCAAAACCCATATAACGTCAAACAAAAGAAAATATGGAAAAAAATTAAAACAAGCGTCAAAAATCAAATAAATTAATTTGACATGACATTGGGTAAATAAGGAAAACTCTCCCTAATGAACATACCTGGTACTTATTATACTATGCTTGGCAGCATTTAATAAAATTACCAGAACAGGGATGGCTAAGTTGTTTCAATTGTACTTTTTTGTTGATACTTTTTAAACTAAGATTTATAATACCTTTTTGTGGTGTTTTTTTAAAAACATAAATAAAATTAATTTTAACTAAAAAAATCTTTTAGTACAATTAGGGTAAAAACGTACAATTTTTAAAGGTTGTTGGTACAATTTTAAAAATTCTCAATGCCATCCCTGAATCAAAACCATAACAAGAGCAAAAAAAAAAACTAAAAAACTTTGTTTACATTTTTTATAGTTTGCTCTTTCTAGCATTTACTGTTTCTTACTATCAATTCTATATCAGTTGATGAATAAAAAATGTAGTGTCATTAGGGCTTTACAGAGTTGGAATTACTTACAGTACCACTATTTTCTTGAAAATGTAACAACGCAGATTGACGCAACTGCAATCCACACTGTCAAGCTGGATCAGTGTTGCCAATTTAGCCATTTAGTGGCTAGATTTAGCCATTTTTCACCCTCTTTTAGCCATTTTTCAACTGGTTTAGCCATAAAATTGTTCATGCCGTGTTTCTTTAAGAAGAATAATTTTTATTTTATTATAAAAATATATAAAAGCAAAATAAACATTTTAAATAATTAAAACGGCTTCAATTTAAATCACAACTTTTACAAATGTTGAAAATCGCTATAAACGATGATAATGAAACATCTTTCAAAATAAAGAAACAGTATTCCAATATTAAATTTATAAAACGGATCAACACAAGCATCGGTGTTTCTTTAGAAATTTCAGAATTTACTATAAAGTTGCTCTCACTTCCATGGTCTAATGCTGAAGTAAACATCGTTAAAAGTAATTTCAGAAATAGGTTACATTTAGCAACCGCTAATTCGATTTTATCAATGAAATATTTATACCAACACCACAATAGTGGAGAGGGTACTATGCGTTTGTGCTGATGTTTGCAACACCTTAAAATATTGGCACTAAGCCCACCTTTTCGTAAACCGATTGACTCAGAACGACTTTCTGAGTCGAATTAACGATGTTTGTCCGGCTGGCTGGCCGTCCATGTAAACCTTGTGCATAAAGTACATATCGCAAATTTGCAGATCATTTAATAAAATTTGGTACACAGGTTCTAATGAGGTGTAGGGTATCATATAGTCGGGGTTGACCGACCATATTTTCTTACTTCTTTTTTATTGCAGATCTGGAATCAAAAGGTTGGGTAAATGTTGTCGTGATTATGATTTACCTTCAAATTATTTAAAACTAATAGGCACAAGTGATTCCTATGAGATGAACAATAACGACATAAAATTTATCGATGATTTTATTTTTTAAATATCTTTCAGAATATTAAAAAACGTTTATTCTTATTTAAGAAATTGATTTAACTAACAATTTCATCGTAAACAACTTTAAATGAATTATTTCTGTTGTGTTATTGAATATTAATGTGTTTTTATTTAAAAAAGCTTTTAGCCATTTTTTAGCCCATTTTTAGCCATTTTTCCCCGTAAATTTAGCCATTTTTGTCTCCAAGTTTTGGCAACACTGAGCTGGATGCAGTTCCGCGTCATGGAGCATCTATTGGTTAAAGACAACGCATATTGACGCATCTGCAAGCCACACCGTCAAGCTGGATTCAATTCCGTCTCATGGAGCATCTGTGGTTAAAGACATTCCATATTCAACAATTTTATTTGTTGACATTATTATTTTTTTTTATTATTAAAATAAGGCTCGATAAACATACCTCTGTAGCTGTCTGCTGATACCCATTGTAGCAGATAGGCTTTTTGTATAAACAGTAGAATTAACTTTGTGCAAAAATAGAAGGAGTTGACCCACACTTATAATATTTTGCATTGTGGTACATATATATGATAATAATAAACAAAATTTAAGGTTTTGAAAAAATTCCGTCAAATGATTCGTGTACCACCCATTTATCATTTTTTTTTAATTTCAATTCGGCAACACTTTTTATGTTGAATTGTTGAAAATAACAAAATCTATCTAAATATAATGTTAAAATTGTTGTACTTAATTTTTTTTAAATTCTAGCAAAGATACAAACAATGATACAGACAATTTAAATACTTCATAAAAAAATATAAAAAACAAGTAAAATTTGGTGTTCCGGAAGAAGCACAAAAAATGACACTTTAACTAAAAATTTGGTAAATTTTTTTCTTTACATAAATAGTTAGGACAACGGAGCATATATTCTTTAAGAAAACTAAAAAAAAACGGTGCACCCAGTTTTTTTAAATTTAAAGTAAATATTGGCGATTTTCATATTTTTGGCAAAAACAGCGTGCAATTTTGTACGGCTATACAATAATGTCTAATAACGGTAGAGATTTTCTTGAAGCTAATTTCTTCAAAAAAATAATTTTGTCGTACAGAAAAATAATTATAGCTTTTAACCTAAAGTACTAAATTATAAAAAATAAAAAATGCGTTTTGTGCCTCTAAAAAAGATCATATGTATATCTCTAAGTTAGAACTAAAATGTGATGAGTTTCTCTTTTGATTCTTAATGGCGGACACTTAGTTTATTACATGGCAGAGAAAATTAAAAAAAAGTCTTCACTCATTTTTTTATTTGTCCGTCAAAATTTTGTTTTCATTTTTTTTTTTAGTAACGGCAACACTTTTTTAATATTCATCCAGAGCATTACAAATACACACTTTAAATGAAGTGTGGGCTCATATCAATGAAGAATGTCTTTTTTACCAAATACTAACTTGAAAATTGTGGTACTTCTTTGAAATAAGTGTTTAATAAGTTTTTTCCTAGTACATGAATTAAGTTAAATTTTTCTTGTAAAATTTTATTAAAAATTAGGACAAGCTTAGCGACGTCTAGCAGCGGCGAAACGCATTTTAAATGAAAAAGGTTCTTAGTACATGTAATTTTTTTAGATACACCTTTTTTTGTATGTGGAGCAAAGTATTGTGGGCCGTCTCCAACGCACATCCCACTCGCCTTTTTTTTCCCTAACTGAAAGACCAATCTTTAAAAAACTAAATAAACCGATTGATAACACAGACAAAGATGTGTGTAATGTTTTTTTGTGGTCGCTGTCTGCCACCCTGTATTATCGTTATAATTATTATTTATATTTTTACTACAGGGTCCGCCAAAAAACTTTTTTTTTTTGAAAATGCTATAAAAAACCTACTGAATAATTTTTTAAAATTTCTGTTTTTATTTGAAAGTACAATGCGGTTAATTCATTGAAATGGCTGCCTCGGCTGGCCATGCAGTAGCCTACACGATCGGTCCAATTTTTAAGCACATTATCGATTGTGTGCATCTGTATTTCACCAATGGCTTCACGAATATTGTCCTTTAAAGCGTCATTCGCCTCTAGTTTGTCGGCGTAACACTTATCTTTGACGGCACCCCACAAATAATAGTCCAACGGTGTCAAATCGCAACTCCGAGGTGGCCAAACGACATCAGCTCTGCGGCTGATAATGCGATCTTTAAAAACAGGGCGCAAAACATCGAGTGTAGCTTCGGCTGTGTGGCACGTAGCGGCGTCCTGTTGAAACCAAATGTTGCCAATATCCTCCTCTTCAATTTTTGTGCACAAAAATTCGTTCAGCATGGCCCGATAACGATCGCCATTGACTGTAACGGCCACTCCTTGCACATTTTCGAATAAAAATGCCCCAATTATGCCTCTAGACCAAAATCCGCACCAAAAAGTGACTCGTTTTGGGTGCAACGGCTTTTCAATGTATGCGTGCGGGTTTCTGTGCCCCAAATGCGTCAATTTTGCTTGTTTACATATCCGCTAACATTAAAATGAGCTTTATCTGAAAAGATGATTTTTTTTTGGCAATATCAGCATCTTCTGTAAGTCGATCGCAGGCCCACTTAGCGAAGCGAAAACGCATATTTCCAAGAGTTGTTCAAGCGTATACACAACCATATTCGTTCAGCGGAAGGATAAAACTAATTATCTGTCAAATCAGACATGAGCTAAATGATACCATTCACGAAATAAACACTAGTTGAAAAAACGTTAGATGGCGGACCCGTTATTATATTTTTCATTTGAAAAATAAACGAAATTAAATAAGTAAATAAAATTAATAATAAAATTTTGAACTAAAAATATAATAAAAAATTATGGAAAACAAGATAAAAAATATTCAGCTGTGTCGGTTCTTTAATACCCTTCACAAAGAATTTAAATTTTTGGGGATTCGGCTTATATGGGATAAATAATTTTTTTTTATATATCGCTGCAAGAATTTGAGAACGCTGTAATTGACAAAACATAAAATGTTCACCAGATCCAAAAAACCTGTATGAAAGAAAGTAGAAAAAATTCATATCACTAAAACTATACAACTTAGGAACATGATTTTAAAAACGTATTTTTATTTTTTCTCTCTTTAAATATTGGCTGTAATCCTTTCCTCTCAAGTCTATTATTCCCGGTGATTCTGCGGCTTACAGCAAACGATTTTTTTTTGCGTAAATTACTTTTTTTCATCATACAAATATGGGACCGGGACTTATCGACGCAGTATTTTTTTTCTGATAAAAATGATGCAAAATAACGTATTTTCGATTTTTTGTCAGTTACAGCATTTATTCATTCTTGCGACGATATGTAATTAATTTAGTGAATCTTCATATAAAAGGTTTTCGAGAAAGTTCAGTTACAAATCAAAGCTAAAACTTAAACACTCTATTTTCTTATATTTGAAACGGCGGCATGAAATAACCCCACAAAATATAAGCCCCCAAAAAAATAATTAAATAATCCCCCAAAGTGTGGGGCAGTATGTCATATGCAATAAACCCTCAATTTTGAAAATGAAAAAAACTCCCAACGAAATTAAATAACACCCCAAATGAAATAATACCCTAATTTTTGGAATGAAATAAGACCCCAATTTCTGGAATGAAATAAGACCCCAATATGTTTAATACAATTAATTGCACAGTTTTGGTTTAAGGAATCGTGCGATGATAGAAAGCATGGTTGAGACTTCGGCCCAGCGCAAGGATTTTTTCCTCTACAGTATAACAAACACTGGCTTCGCTAACTAAATCTTCTCGGCATAGCCGGCTTCGCAAATTTAAGCTTTTCTGCATAGGCGACCTTAGACCTAGCGCAAGCCCAAATTAAGGAGTTTACTTAGCGAAGACGGTGTTTGGTACAACATAGAGGAGAAAATTCTAGTGCCCGGCCGAAGGCCGGCTATACAGAGAAGCTTTTGTTTAATGAAGGCGGTGTTTGTTATACCATAGAAGATAAAGTCCTTGCGCCAAAAAACGTTTTCGTTATAAATTTAAAAATGAAATTATCCCAAAAAAAAAATATAATGGGGCTTTATTTTTATAATGATTTTTTGGGGAATTATTTCATATGAAATAGAAATAACCCCCCAAAAATCGTTGTTGTTGTGCTCTGTACAAACTTTTTGGGGGTTATTTCATTATTTTTTTGGGGGGTTATATTTTGGGGGGTTATTTCAAGCCGCCATTTGAAACGATATTTTTTAAACCAAATATGTACCGTTTTGATCGATTTTTGGGGTAAATTCATTATTCCATCAGTGTACAACTTCTGGGTTTTCTGAGCGACAAATTAATCCAATTGCGTATTGCAGGCCTCAACATCTTTTTTGTTGATCAATACTGGCCGTTTTAATTAAATTTTTCTTCAATCTCATGACAGTAGAGATCAGAAGCAATTCCAGGTGGTTGAAGCTCAAAATTAACAATTCCCTTCCATTTTTGGTATCGATCCTGACTTTGCCTACGGCTGCAAAGCTTCCTTCTTCCAAGATCTTTTTCGTACATTCTCATCGCCACAGAAATAGTTTGGTTTCGTTCGGTTTAGCAGTTAAACGCAAATGGAAATTCGGTTTATTAACAGCTTGTCCCATGATGTCGACCGCATTTTCAAGCAGCTGACTTGTAAAATTTCAAGTCACATGTAATTGTAAATGTTGGTCAAAATAACTGTTTTACATAAGGTTTATCATATTCGGTCACAAACAGCATTGCCAGAATTAAGATTTTATCTTATTTTTTAAAGACTTTTTAACCAAAATAATATTTGAAGATATTTTTCTCAAATAAAGATTTTTTATTTTAAAGTCTGTACAAAATACATATTTTTTTACAGTTTTTTAAACAGTAAATTTTTAAAACAATGAGGTTTTGTATGATATTTGTTGTCTAACTATTGGTGTTGCACACTTTTGAACCCATTGTCTGGCAAACACAGAAATACATCATTATTTCTGGGTATACAAATTATTAAAAAAGCATCTAAGATTAGCAGTTGTTCATTTTGGGAATACTGATGAAAAAAAATTATTTGTGAAAAGAAAAAACACATATTTATCAAGTTTCATATATTAAAGAACAAAAAAGTTCAGGTATTTAGTACCAAAAGGTAAAACTTGAGTTATAAAGCTTGGACTCGGGGATATCTATGGTTCCCGAAAGTGGGTATTTAAAAAAAGAAAATTTAATTTTTGTCCATTTTTCAAATCGATATACAGTAGTTTTGACTTAGCTGCATATTGTATTTTGTAAGATTTTTTATAAAAAGATTTATTAACAACTATTCAGAACGATAAAAGTAAAAAGAATAATATTTTACAAATTAGACAACATGATAAAAATTTCAAAGAAACATGATTAATATCAAATAGCTTTAGTTTAATTATACAACAGTTATATTAATATATAACACTGCACAATCTCCTTTGCACGATTTTTTGTGCAGGTAAATCAAAAATGCAGTTATCTTAAATGTATTTACCTGCCTTAATGTGCAGGTACACAATTGTTGTTACCTGCACAAAAGTGCAGCTAAAGTAAAGTTTAATTTAAAAGTAGAATAAAAAAATTATTTTTTTAATACATAAATTTATATTTTATTGAAATTTTATTTCAACCCAGGAGCTTACTGGGAATCTCACAAAGAGTCTTTTTGATCGTCGACGAGCTCATTTTTTAATTTTAGACGATTCCTAGCACGGGAGAAACTTACACGTGCTGATTCGTATGATAGATTCTTCCATAACGGAGCGAAAAACGCTTATATTAATCGTAAAGGGAATCGTTTATGATGTATGTTGAGATTATCTAACGAGTCTTTAAAAAAGCATGCGTAAGTGTCGTATGAGAATCATGTATGTATGTAGGTATTATTTTACAACTCGTGAAATACTCAGCCGTATGACTAGCTACCTAAATAAGGGCATCTGGCCTATTTTTCATGCCAAAACTTCTAATTTTCATACATTTTCTATAAAACAAAACTTAAGGTCGCGAAATCAACACCATCCTGTCGGAAAATCCTTTTTTCAGTAATTGTTATACGACTCTTACAGAGAGCCCCAAGAGGTTCATTTCAAGATTTAAAGACGAGCGTGTCAAAAAATAAATAAATTAAAAAAAGATTTAGATGTTTTTGTTACTCGTCAGATAATCACCAGAAGATTCTTTTAGGACTTGTATATTAAACATAATCATCTAACAAACAGCCTATGCTAGCTGGGAAATAACAGATAATTTTATACATGTATGTATGTTTGTTTATTTAATATAAAAGAAACATTAACAAAAACAATGAGAATTCACAAAGAACATAAAACATAAAAAAACAAAATAATTGCGATTTATATTTTTATAAACAGCTTAAATTGGATATTTATGTGAAGAAGTGGCCACCATACATTTTTATGTGTGCAGCTAACTTTGATGTTTTGTATGAAAAATATTTTAAAGCTGCCCAAAAATATGAAAAATGTGCAGGTATACAAAAAGCACGTAAACAAGGATTTTGAAGAATAATTCCAGAAAATATTTATTTTGGGTAGTTAAGTCAAAGTGCAGCTAATTTTGATATTTTGTATGAAAATAATTTTAAAATGCCAACAATTTTTTGCATTTATCTTAAATGTGCAGGTATAGAAAGTGCACTTAAAAAAGGAATTTGTATGGAATTAGAAAGAATAATTCCAAAAATGTTCAATTTTGTGCAGTTAAGTCAAAAGTGCACGTAAACAAAAGGCAGTTAAGTCAAAACTACTGTATCTCGATTTCTTTTTACCGATATAACTCTCCCCGGTAGTTTGAACCCTTCCCGATTTTGACTGTTGCATAGTGTTATCATTGAACTTCATTGGTTTGATTCGCTGTCATTCAAATGAATATTCTAGATCGATGAAAATCCTTATTTATCCCTAAACTTTTAAGGACGAGCAGTTTAACTAATGGTGTTTTCTTTTCTACAAAAAAATGTGCCTTTTTTTTTTAAAAAAAATGCAATTTGGTGTCTGTTTCTTAAAAATTTTGCTCCTTACCAATGGTTGTTTTTAAAAGGCAATTACATTTTATGTACTGCATATGTACTGACTCACAAAGATAGAAAATATGTCCGAATTTATTTCAAAATCGTTTGAATAGTCATTGAGCTCCAATTTTTCTTGAATTCCGTACACCTTTTTTACTATAAAGAAATTTATTCATTTTTAGTACTAATGCATTTATAAGAATACTTTTTCTTACCTTAGCTTAAGAATATATTGTAATCGTTTTCACCATTGAAATTGACACCAACAATATAAGAAATGTTTAGCTAAATTATCTGGCATCTATGGAAAAAAATTGTAAGAATTGAAAAATGTTATACATTTGTATTTATGAATACATATGTATGTACATAATAATTTGTATTGAAAATTTTTGACACAAATCAATAAATGTCTTTAAATTTAATTCTGCACATTTATAATTTAATATTAATAATCAAGGCAAATTTATTACAGGTGCTCTTAAAAGCCCAGCTGATATTAGGTTAAACCACTGTTGGATGTCAAAATTTTGTTAATTCTCTTTTATTATCTTTGTTTCTGTTTTGTTTTATTTCTGTTTTTGACATTGTACAATGATTTTACAAAAACAAATTGCTTGTGGTTTTTGTCCTAGTTGTACTTGTTGTAGTACCGAGATTACCTGGGATGAATTCGCCTTGATTAATAATATTAATTTTATTTTCATATCTATGTATTTCATATATATTAATATATTTCATTAATCGTGATAAAAGTTATGTTAAAAACAACAACAGTTTGTTTGAGGCTGTTGCGGAGAACATAATATAATTTTTTTAACCATACCTCAACCATGTTTTTTCTCTGCGTGTAGTTTTGTTTCTAGGCAAAAGCTAAAAGTCTTTAGGATTTCATCTTTAAAACTAAAGTTCGTTAAAGCAAATAGGACAATAAATCGCAAAACACAGTACTTTGTAATCGAAATACGCGGTAGACCTTCTGTACATTGGGCACAAGGTTTATATGGATAGCATTTAGCCAGCCGGACGGACGAAAATCGTTAAATCGACTAAAAATTGATTCAGAGTTGATCCGTATACCAAAAAGTGGGTCTACTACAACCAATATGTGTTATGTGGGTATAAATCGTGTTTTCATGTGGGGCACAAAATATCCGTTAATTGTGACCATAGCTTTAAGGTTACTCGAGACCCTGGGCTACAGTACTTTATATGGTCTAAGACGAATGACAAAATTAATATATCCTCATTGACCACTCGTGGTGGTGGGCGTATAATGAAAAAAAGAGTGACTAAAGAAGCATGTTCACAACTGACAGTTTGCTAAATTATAAAAATTTACAATAATATTATGTGGAATAGCAACAGCAAAAACAAACAAACAAACAATAACAAGAATAATGCAATAAAAAACCTTCTGCTCTCTTCTCATTCTACTCAACTCATGTCAATGCGAGTTAAAACAGAAAAGGGCGTTTGTTTGTGAAAGGGGGTTATTGTTAGGAATATTGAGTGTGTGACCCTTTTAAGTAAAGAATTTATTCCCCTTCTTGCTAATTTTGTAGAATGAGCTTATGATATTTAGAAAGAGCAGGGAGGTATGGGAAAGTGGAGTGGGAGCTAAAGAAAACATTTAAATGGTGTTTTAATGGTTTTTATATGGTTGCCATCGCACTCATTTAACAACATACACTTACAATAAGAAGATGAAAAATAACATACACAACATACACTTACAATAAGAAGATGAAAAATAATATGTAATAAAAAATTAGAGAAACCATCAAGCAAAAGGGAAATTACGACAAAGACATACAAATATTAAAAGAAAATAGATTTTTACTTTCTTTTATTATTAAAAGTGCCTTTAATGGGAATATTTTAAAAGATATTATTATAAATTGCTGGTTGATTATGTATTTACTGATAACATCATTAAATCGTTGAAAAACAAAATTGAATTGCATAGTATGGGAACTTCCATAGAAAAGCCCTCTTTTTGTCACGTTACGCCAGTAAGTTATTAAATTTGTATTTTAGACCCATTGGAGCCTTGAATTAACAATCTACTGCTCGAAAATCACAACTATATGCGCACTCCCAATATCGTCCACCTTATGCGTCCAGCCTTCCCGGGATCTTATGGTAATTCTTTATAAACCAACAAACAAAACCACTCATATGCACAAGTCCTGAAAGAAAACTCCCACGGTCAAAATCCTGCGAAAGTAGCCAACGCTAATGTTCTTAAGGAATCTCCACAAATACTGTCTGCAGACATATCGGGCTCACTTCATGGCCACCATGCAGAACATGTTTCAGGAAATAATGCGAAACCAAAACATGCTCCTGTAAGTTCTACTAAACAAAAAATGAACCAGCTAGAAATATGTTTCTGTAACGCAAACGGGCTCTCCCAACATAAGCAGGAAGTAGCACATTTTCTTTAAAGGCGCGAAAGTGACGTGCTTGTCGTCTCTGAAAGCCACTTTACTCTAAAAAACTGCTGTAAGGTAAATGGGTACCTCACATACGACAGAAAACATCCGAGCAAGCGGGCTTGTGGTGGCACAGCCATAATTGTGCACAAACACGTCAGACACTTTCCAATGCCGGAGTTCAAAGAAGATTGTATCCAGGCTACTTCTATAAATCTTACAGATTTTAAAATCACGTTATCATCCCTAGATATAAAATACATAGACCGATTCTCCCCATTTTCAATAGGCTTGGTATGTACCAAATGTACCTAACATATGTACCAAATTATTTACAAAATTGGGACCTTTACTTTGCGCGATTTACATGGACAGCCAGCCATACGAAGATCGTCAATTCGACTCAGAGAGTGATTCTGAGCCGATCGGTATACATACTTCCCAAAAGTGGTTATTTAAATCATAACTTTTTTGTATCTGAACCGATTTTTCCGACTTTTTTATAAAATATGTTCTACTAAAAATACCGATATTTTGGTATATAAGTCATTTCCATAGGACGTGTGGCAGTCCTAAAATTAAGGTTTTTATAAAAATTTTGATATTTTTTTTAGCCCATTTTTCAAATCGATATATCTCGATTCGCCCAGCAAAACGCCGGGACACGTATAAATTCTTTTTTACCGATATAACTTTCCCCGGTAGTTTGAACCCATCCCGATCACTGACCCCTACCATTTGTCGCACAGTGTGATTGGAATGTGTATTCTAAGTCAAATTACAATCCTCAAAAGCTTTTATACTTTAATCCTTCAATATTTACCAGGAATATTTTCTCTGCACTATCAGACTTTTTGTTTGCATATTTCTGTTGGCTAGCAATAAAGTAAATTGTACAGAAAATTTATACAACCATTAGATACCAGCAGAATGTAATGCATTTTCTCGCCCGCTACGGCCTTCGGAGGCATTCTTTGTATCTTATAACAGGATAGTGCCTATTGTAAATTTTATGTATTTAACTTAATTATTTTAACAAATAGAATCTGGGAATTTATTTCTCATGTTGAGTAACATTTATTATACATATAAGTCAAATTACAATTTTAAGAAGCTTTTACACTTTAATAGTCTTATTCCTTCAATGTCTTTCAGGAATATTTTCTATGCACTATCAGAATTTTCTGTTATAGCAAAAAAAAAGCAATTGACTAGATTTGGCAGCTTTTTTTTACAGTCTTGCTTTTGACCTGCAGTAAAGAAAATCAAACTTTTGAATTTAACTAAAAAAATAGAAATAATTAAAATATTTATGCTTTTCATTTTACTTACTTCAACAATTTCGAACGTAACGTTCGCATAGAATTTAATATGGAAAATATTTTTAAAACTGAGTGTTTTTCATACAAAGTTTCTAAACGAACGTTAAGGTTCAAAATTGTTAAACAGGCTGTTACATTTATTTAGTTATACAGTTTTTTTTAAATGGAATTCAGAAAATAATTAAATTTGCACTAGTAAACAAATTAATAGTATCAATTAAATGTTTAATTAACTTTATTAAACGTTTAATTGACTTGATTAAACGTTGAATTCAATTGATTAAATTTTTAATTAAAGCTGATATTATTTTTGATTAATGCTTGTATTGAAAAAAATAAGCGAAAAGTTTCTCGAAAGAAAAAAAGTCGAAACGCAGAATAAATGTAAACGCATTATGTGATTTTTCTAGTTAATCTTACACAGAGAGGAAAACATTCGAGATAAATTAAGTTTTTTATCATCATTTCAAGTACGAGTTATACTCAAAAGTTCAAGTACGAATAACACTAACACGTACTCAAAACAATCCTAAATGGGATTACTTTTGAAATCCCGGAATTTCTTGAAATCAGTATAAAATTCTTAAGTCAAGTAAAAAAGATTAAACTTTTCGTTGTGTTGAACCCTCCGGCTTACGCATGTTTTGATTTTCAATACACATTGACCAGACTCCTGTGTACCATGAAGGGTTAAAAAGTAGATTTAAACTCTTGCTTCTCATTTAGTTTATATTTTTGCTTAAATATGCGCATAAGATTTCTAAAGTAAAAACCATATCGTAATAAGTTTTTCTTTTCTATCTAATTTCTTTTTTGGGGGTTTGAATTTGTGCTTTTTCAGGATAAAATCAACTTGATTCAATCTTAGTTTTACTTAAATCAATCTCCTTTTCGGATTATTTCAAGTACGAAGTCGGGATTAAATGTGGATAATTTAAGTGTTTTGGGATTGAAAATCCCTTCTTGAATCAATCTTTCTGTACTTGATTCAAAACTATTAAAACCGCTTCGGATTGATTTGAGTACGGATGGAATTGATTTTTCTTTTGAGTATAGAAAACAAAACAAAACAAAACAATCATTGTTCTAGAGTATTATGTAAAATGTTTTGATTAAAAAATAAATTTAACCTAACATTAAAGAAGAATGAAATTTGTTAATCGCTTATTTTTAAGACTGTGTACACAAAACAAAATATGTATGGTATAAAAGGGCTGGGCCGGTTTATACCCGGATCGTGGGATTCCTTTTACTGGAGGTGCAAAAATACCTTAATTCAAAATTAACTAATTAAAATTACTAACAAAACTCTTTCTTTCCAATTTGAGCTTTTAATTTGAGTTATCAACAACTTTTACCGCTCGTCCACTTAAAACCCCTCTTCTAAATGGAGTAAAAAACCACCGAATAACAAAAGAGTGACATCACATTTTCTTCCATTTTTTTTAAGCTTGAAATGTAATTAATCTCCATTAAATTTAACACGCTGGGAGTAGCGCAGTATAATTGTTGCAAGACAAAACTGTTGTGCCACTATTGTCTTCGTCAAAGTTTTAACAAACAACTACAAAGTTTTCATTTCTTTCATGGTTAAGTAAAAGGCTGGTTGGTTGACTGTGTGACTGGCTGAATGATGAATTTGATGGCTGACTGGTAACAAGTTTACAGCAAACCCTTAGAGATTTTTAGGAAAATGAAATGATCCTTTGAATAGTTGTTGTAAGCTTTTTTTCTTTTTCATTCGAGGTGCTTAAAGGCTTCTTTGTAAAAACTCTTGGCAATTTGTGTTTTCTTAAAACCTGAAACCTGAAACATGTTTTTACCTTTTGCGAAATAATATCTTGCTAGTTGTCGTGTTTTTATTGCTGCTTAAAATCTTTTGATTACTGCGATTTTTTGCCTTATAACAAAAATTTTTTGGTGACAAAAGAAAATTTACTTTGGTGCTTTTCTTACGTTTAACTATTTTTGTATATTTTCGTTCTATGAATTCCAACGGAGTGGAATTAAAAGAAAAATGCTTTGACGGAAATACAAAGTAAAATAATCAGGGGTGTCATTAAATCGAAAACGTAAAACGAAACAATTTGGCAGTTCTTTTTATTAAACTTTTAATCTAATTTTTACAATTTTTGTTAAAGAACTCTGTTTAATAGAGCATTATTTGTATGAAAACCCTGAATATTGGTAGAGGTCAGATGCTTGTTTCATGATATTTTGGTTGAGTTTTTTTAACCCATTAAGGACTAATGGGTATTTAAATACCCAAAAACAGAGCCTTCGTAGAAAAATTCTGGCTAACTTCAGGTAAGAGGTATCGGAAATTGGTTTTTACAGAAAGATAAAGAAAGGATAGGACTACTTTAAAACATTTTTGAAGTTAAATTTATTGGGAAAGTTAACGGCTTAAAAGTCAGACATTTTTAATATTTGGAAAAAGTGAACGAAAACGGCTCTCGAAAATTGGGAGAGTAGAAAATCGGAAAACCCTCTTGATGACTTATAGCCTTAGGTGTGCTCTGCTTTAGAAAAAAATATTAGCTAAATTGGGCAAATAACGTTGACTACAGGTTTAATTCAATGACATGGGTATTTAAATACCCACTTCGCTGTCAGAGGGTTCAAAACACATATTTTTTTTAAATTTTTTGGCAAGTAAAAATGCTTTGTTTTATGTAAAATTAACTATTTATTAGTAAAAAATTATGAAATAAATATCACAAATGTGGTCCAGTATTGAGATTAATTTATCTTTTGAATGTTTTTGGGGACACCAGAGTGAAACTGTACAAAACAAGCCGTTGGGTGTAACTTTAATTTGAATTTTGTACAACCAAACTCAGTTTTGCTTCACATTGACCACTACGACAATGCTTAATAATTTGGCTTATCATATGGTCAAAGTTATCCTCATGATGGGAGATCCTTCAACTTTTCTTAGCATGCACTGTAATTTCCAGGCATACACCATACCAGCATCCAAAGCATTAGCAAGAAAGCATCGGCTTATTCCCTTCTTTGAGAAGGGAGAAGAGAAGGAATAACATTTTTTATTTTGGTTTTTTGCACAAGCACAAGCAAAAGTAAAAGAATACTTTTTTTTGATCACGTCACCATTTTTACGTAACTGTGATAGAAGCGAGAGCAACGACAACGTGTGTCAAAAAGATGCATCCAAAAGATGTGACCTGACCACAAAGTCACCTGCCATGTTTGCAGCAACCTGCAGGACTCCTCCTTTACAGATATGCGTAAAGAAGAAATGTGCAGGATAGCTCCTAAAGCCTGAGTGGTGCAGGTATTATTGGCTTCCGTTATCGATGTGTAGATCAGGCGATAAACCTTATTGAATATCACTCTAGCCAGTAGATCATTCTAGGCTTCAGCTCTCATGTCATACTTCGTTAATTTTTTGACATTTATGCTCAAGCTATAAACCACTTCATTATGTTGAAGGCACATTTTCGGCTTAACGGGTTTGTTCATAAGCAAAATTGCTGCATTTGGAGTAGACCAATCCACAACAGACCCTACCGACTTCTAATGGATTATATCCAGAAAAATTTCGTGCGGCTTACACGCTAGACATATCTGCGCTTAAAAATGAAGAAAGTTGGACGTCCAGAATGCGTGTCGTCAAGAACAGCCGTTATGCCCAGTCATTTTCACAATTTAATCCCGTGTATAACTTTTTCAAAACAAAAATTTTTTGATTATAGTTTAATTTTTTATGTTATTTTTACTATTTCAAGTTCTGTCAGGCTTAAAAAACACCCTTCAGATGTACATACGTATGTATTACAACCCATACTTGTACATCCATAGGCATAGGAAGCAGTACAGAGGCCTTCTAGAAAGCATCCGTACTTCTTGTTTTTCCCGCTGGGACAGATTCTACATACATAGTGAAATAAGCTCACAACACTCAAATCATACATGCAATAAATGCATTTTTTAATTTTTTTGTGTTCAAAAATCTTGTGTTTTAGAACTCTTTAATAGCGAAGTGGCTAGAAAAATACCCATAGTCTAGGGGCCAAGGTTTGACATGCAAAAAAAAAAAAAAAAAACGCAATGTCAATATAAATGCCCATAATATCAAATGTGTGAAATTTCATCAAAATCGGACCACGAAATCGGGGGTCAGTCTTTAATCTTTAATAAGCTTCCTTTCTACGTGTAAAGTTGCTATCAGTGTTCGAAAATAAACAGTACATTATTTAGCGTTCGGCTCAACAACGACATTAATTTTTTTTAGTGATTGTGTAGACGAACGCAACCCTTAATAGCGTTCGTAGCTATTTTCCATAAAGAACAAAACATTATATATTGTTCTGTTCTTCGTTAAAAAAAAAACAGAACAATTGTAGTGTACAGTATCACTATGTATCACATGTTCTAAAATGTTTATTTTTTTACATTGATAAAGAAATTATGAATAACAAGTTTTTAGCAACGACCGCACCACGAACCGCTTGTGGGTGTGTATTTTGTATATCGCTGGCTTAACATGTAAAGGCTCTAAATCCACTATTTTTTAAGAAATTGAGATTTTAATGCAGTAATGTGCAATAGGTAAAAATACATTGTTTACAAAGAAAAAATTACAGTTATCTTATATATTGTTGTTGTTTTGTAGTGATGAGCAATCGCGCTAAGTCCAATTTATCACAAGAAAAAGCTCTAAGTCCCAATTAAAAGTACAGTTTAACCATTTTTCTCAAACTGTTCCATCACATGTATTTTGATTGTTTTTTGTCTCTCCTGTAAAATTTTCAAATATGGACATTTACATGTTAAGCCAGCGCTATGTGTTGTTTGTGTTAATTTATTTTGCTGGCTTTTTATTTTTTTCCTGTGTGTATTTTGTTTTTGTAAAAAAATATTTGGTTTTTTTGACAGCCAAAAGGGACGAACATTAATGACCCGAACCGAACACAATGAAGTTTGTGGATTTAAAAAAAAAACCGAACGGAATTAAATGTTCTCATCATTTTTTTAGTTTGATAAAAACAGTATTATTTTTGTGTTCTAAAGATGACTTACAGGGAAACGTTATTTTATTAATGGTTTTCTACACAAACACTATTAGCGTTTGTGTTTTTCACAAATCTACCGTACTAAGTAACGATATTAAGGCTCTAATTTTGTAAAACACGACGTTACGACAAAGAATTGCATTGAAAGCAAAAACAAATTCATAAATGTTTTGTAATTTTGTTGTTGCGGCTAACAGAAATTCACATTGGTTTTTAATTGCTTGTGGCGTTGAAAATTTTAAAACGGTAAATAAATTTCTGTACAAAGCAACAACAAAATTACAAAATATTTATGAATTTATTTTTGCTTTCAATAAAATACTTTGGCGTGCGTTGTGTTTTACAAAATTAGGGCCTAAGTGTTCATTTTCGAACACTGCTCCAAATACTAATACCTATATTTAGGTCAAAGTTAGTTTGAAACATTTTATATTTCCATTTAATTTTAATACAAACAGCTTTAGTATTATTATTATTAATTATAATCTCTGTTTCCGTAACATTTTTGCTATTATATTTACCTTATTTCAATAACAATTTTAAAAGCCCGTTAAAAAAAATATGTTTTATCTCTTGTAGATATAAAGTTAGGAAAAACAAAATGATAACAACTTTAATCTTTATAATTTTCATTTAAAGGTGAATCTATAATTTAATTGTCTAATGCAAGTGTAAAATTAAACAAATTCATTTAATGATTCACTCTGCTGCACTTCACACCACTCGCATTACTCACATTTCAGTTTCATTTAATGTCCCTGAAAACATTGAAAAATAACTCCTTGTGCACTTTTACACTCTCACGCGTACGTTTACCTGCATAAATAGACATTGCAACATAAACTTGAGTGTGTGTGTGTGTGTGATTATGCATCATTTATGTGGCAGTAACGTTAACAGCAACTAACTACAAGTGTACGAGTATTTTTTATTATGAATGAAAAAGTTTTACAGGACTTTATTTTTGTTGTTTGTTGAAAGTGTGAGAGGAAAATTGAGTAAAGGAAAAGTACTGCAAAGTTAAACAATGCAAGTTTGTGTTGCAAAAGATGTACATATCTTGTTCATGATGCAACATAAATATTAACTTACATCCTTAAGGTAAATTGCGTATGTTCTTTCATTTCTTTTCCATTCATGTTGTTCTTTATTTTTACACTTTAAATATTGTGATACCTTATGGAATTAATATGTACATACATACATAGATATGGAGGGCTCAGAGCTTAACCGAACCAAGTCATAAAATATAATACTTTTGTGTATTTCAAAATTTAACGCTATCCAGTTCTGTAATGGGCTGAATCAAAAATTGTTTCGTTACTATGGTAACGGAAATAAATCCAAGTCAATGGCTCCTGAATTTAAAGGCAGTTCACTCTCTCAAACTCAAAATATTTCCGAAGTATCAATTTTGACTTATGGCAGTATGGCAAAAATGCTTAAGTCTTTATTATGTTTAAGTTTTGTAGGAAAGCCATCTTAACCTTTAAAAGTTACTTTTGTAAATATATTTTTATTTTAATAAAATCATCACTTCTATTCGGTTAAAGTTTTTCCAAGCTTATTTTTCTTAACACTGCTAACGTCACAGATCAGAAGCAAACTAAAGTTTTTATTCCAAATGTTACTGAACATTGCAAAAAGATAAGCAAAAACTCATTTCCTTCAAAATCGTACAAAATAATTGAAACTTTGTTTATTGTAAAAATAAATTGTTGTCGTACGCAAAACATTTTTATTTTTGTTAAATATAAGCAATATTATAGTTACTGTAAACATATCAATGTTTATCGCAATTATTAATTTGAGTATTGTTGACTGAAAAATAAAATAATTATTTTTCTAACAACTAAATAATGATAACTTTGAAAACGTATTAAAATTCTTATAACCATAACATGATAACATTCTATATGTGTAGCCGTAGTATGTTTAAGATGCAAAAATAATATCTTTACTATAATTATATTTTGTTAGCGCTATTTGGCAAACAATTTTATATCAGTTCTGTCGTAATATTTTAAAGAAATTAAAAAAACGTTAATGTTCATTAAATAAAAAAATTATTAAATAAAATAGCATTCCTAATAATATTTTTCTTTTTTTTCTTTGTGAAAGTGCAAAAAATATTGTCCATTGCATGAATGTAAGTTTAATGTTATTTTTATAGAAAAAGTAAAAAAGTTCTATAAAATAATTTATAAATATTTGCGACCTGCGACAAATGATAACAACGATATTAGGATAACCTTCGATTATAATATGAATACAGTAGTCATAATATGATTCTTTCAGATGTGCTTTGATTACTTTTAACTTATTGTGATTAGCATGTCAATAATATGACTACTTTTTTACTTATTATGATTAACATGACAATAATATGATTACTTCCTAACTTATTATGATTGGCATGATAAGAATATGATTAAGGGAAAAATATTATGATGTAATATTACGAAGATATTTGGTCATAATATAATTTAAGAATAATCGTTATATGTTTACTACAATCATGAATCTTATCATAATATGTTTTTTTGCGTTTGGGTATTTGTAAACATAGAGATTAAAAAAGTGCCACTAACTAAAATTTAGCTAAAGTTGACTTAAGCACTTTTTCCTTTTGCCACAAATATATTTTTACTATATTTTATGTAGAGATATCCCGAGACATGTACAAAGAAAGAAATGCTGTTCTGACATACATACACAGATGCAATTTAAAAAGTTCTTCAGTTTAGTTCTGGTTCAGTTTTAGTGCAGTTTTGCTTTAGCTTTTTTGCATTCTTGTTCAGTTCTAGTTAAGTTGTTGTTCAGATCTTATTCAGTTCTAGTTCAGTTCTAGTTCAATTCTAGTTCAGTTCTAGTTCAATTCTAGTTAAGTTATAGTTCATTTGTTTTGAAGTTTAAGTTTTAGTTTAGTTCTACATCAGTTCTAGTTCGGTTCTTGATCAGTTCTAGTTTAGTTCTAGTTCAGTTCTAGTTCAGCTCTAGTTCAATTCTATTTCTGTTTAAGTTCAGTTCTAGTTCAGTTCTGGTTGAGTTCTAGTTCAGTTCTAGTTCTAGTTCTAGTTCAGTTCTAGTTTAGTTCTTGTTCAGTTCTAGTTCAGTTCTACATCAGTACTAGTTCGGTTCTTGTTCAGTTCAAGTTCAGTTCTACATCAGTTCTAGTTAGGTTCTTGTTCAGTTTTAGTTCTAGTTCAGTTCTATTGCAGTTTAAGTTCAGTTCTAGTTCAGTTCTAGCTTAGTTCTAGTTCAGTTCTAGTTCTAGTTTAGGTTTTAGTTTCTGGTTCAGCTTGTATTTTAATTCGAGGTTCAATTTCTGATTTTTGTTTAGTTTCTAGTAGGGGATCTTTAGACTCAATCCAACATAATTTAACCCATTTAAGCCATGTATAGTAGAGTCCTAAGGAGAATATCTTCTGTAAATATGAGATAGCGTTCTCTTAAATCTTCCCTTGTTCTTCAACATTTTGTGCAGCAGTCCCATGTCATTCATTGTTGGTCCTAATCAGGGATGATAAAGTTAGTACAATTGTACTTTTTTCTGTACCATTGGCATTGCAAAAGTACTGAAGTACTCCAATGACATGTTTCGTACAATTAAAAAATGTCAATCGTTTAAGACCCAGAACAGGCGGTGAAACGCAACTGCAACTTCTAGTTTTTTTCGAGTTTAATTTGAATTTATGCCATAGACTCCTTTGAGGGACCACACATCACGCGACCATTTTGAGACCAGTTTAAAATGCATTGGAAATCGGTTGCATTGAAATCGGCGCGCAGGAAACTCGTGTTTGCGTTCCATCTGTTGTCAATAAAAATTGAAATGATTGTCATAATTTCATTACATTCTGGTACAATTAAGTTTTTAGGGTGTTTAAAAAACATTGAAACTGGTTTTAATGTAATAATTTCTTAAGGGTTTCATTGCAGTTGCGTTTTACCGTCTATTCTGGGCTTTAACGTTAAAACTTGTTGGTCTAGGGTTGCAGAATTGAAAAAGAAAATTAATGCTCCAAGGTATTCTTCGTCGGCGAATGTGAATAAATACTGTATCGAATTAAATTCAGAAAACAGATATACTACATTTTAATGAATCTTGTTACTATAGTTTAAGTTAACAAAAACCTTATGTGTATCAAATCGCAAGCGTTGTTAATCGAAAGCATGTTCTGAATCTCACGCGTTTTGCTTGCGAGTTAATATTATTCTTGGCATTGACAACATTTATTTTTGGAATATTATTTTAATCATCTGTTTGAAATCGCCAAGGCAAAAGAACATAATGGATAAGGCTACAAAACCTATTTAAAATTTTATTTTCTAATAAAAATATTAAGACCATGTTATTAATATCAATTCAAATAAAAAGAAAACATATTGAATTAAATTTATTGACATAAAATAATTTCTTGAAAATTTGGTTAGATCACTTTAGTATATTGTTGCGATTTGAACTCGCTAAGATTCTTGCGATTTCGTTTTACAGAACACCTTTCTTGTGAGTTCCTAGCACCGGTAGACTAGCTGGTAGCGAGCTAGTCTATCAGCGCCGGGGTTGCGGGTTCGATTCCCGCCAGAGACTCTGGTTTCTTTCCTGCAGACAAGCATAAAGCTTCGCGGGATAAGCTTAGGAAATTAAAAAAAAAAAAAATAATTGTAATGCAAGATGCGATTATCATAACATGCCCGTATATCTCTTTTTTGAAGTACATACTATTTGTAATACTATTAGGGGAATCACAAGGTGTGCTATCAAGTCATATCGTCATAATGTCCTAAATAATAATTAACAATTGTTTAAAAAAAATATTGTTGTGTTTCAAACAAAATAAATATTTTTATGCTGTGTTCATTAATTCGTCATAACTATACAGTAGAAATCTAAATTATTAGCGGTTGCCCACAGCAGTCATAAATATTTCTTGTAATTATTTTAAGACATATGACTTTACAACTTTATGACAATCTTGTGAATCCCCCATATATAAATACTTTCGTACGGAATTTAGACGGACTTTTTAGCATGGTGTTCTTAAGTTTGGCAAAACGGGGTATAAGGGCGCTTAGTGGAATACCAAATCCAAAGGAATTAACATTTTAAAACAGAATATTTTTTTAACTGAATTAAGTAAAAAATTGGAAAATGTTATTTATCATCCCTGGTCTTAATACTGTGTACCAGTGATACATTTAAACCACTAACAGTTTAAATCTACAGATTGTTATACTGAAATTGAAATTTGTATGTTTCCTTCAGAGGGTTTTTTTCTTGTTCTTTATCTTTATATTTAAATTGTTATTCTGTCTGTCTTCAAAAGCAATTCTCCTGCTGTTAAAGAAAAAACACAGGTAATTTTTCCAAGCAACTCAAGCGATACAAGAAGACCAAAGAAAAACAAAAAATATGTAAATTGAATAATAAATTTCATTAAAATGTTGAAAATAATGTAGTGTTAAATTTCTAACAAGTTTAGAGGTTTTTGCGGTTAAACCAGCTTGTAATATTTTTTACATCACTTTCATTTTTTATTTTTCATGTACATAGTTTGTCTTTTGCTTTTATTTTTTATTAAAATATATTTTTCTGCGTATATGGTCATGTTATCTGCATGCTGAGAGGATTTGAGAAACAGGACTTTTTAATACACTAATGAGTTTTGTAGTTCTACGATAAACATGTTTTAAACGAGGTCAGGTTTATAAAAGAAGGTTAGTGATATGGCGCCCTTAGTGGGTTAAAGGTTTTTAATATTTTAATTGAATTTAAGTTGAATGTTTATAGAGGCTTTACTAGTGATCAAGTGGCTTAGAATTTATGTTTCTAAAAAGTGTTAATTTTTCCCTTTTAAGGTCCTTTTTACATTTTGTAAACATGGTAAAACATTTACTATACTGGAAAATTACAAAAAAATAATTAAATTAAAATTGAAAAATTAACTGTCGGACCCACCATGTCGACAAGAACATTTCTTTCGTATGTTCATATGTTTTCAATATAAATACACGAAAGAAATGTTCTTTGTCGACATGGCGGGCCAGACAGTTAATTTTTTAATTTTATTCTTTTTTTTAATTTTCCTACAAAGCTTTCTCTTAACCCATCCATCATATAATGAAGAAATTATTATTTCTATGAATCCAGACACTTAAAAAACTCGTGCATATGAATTTTTTTTTTAACAGAAAAAGAAAAAAAACGAAACGTTATAGATACAAATTCATAGAAACATGAATTTAGTTCAAGGTATTTGGCTTACATAAGTATAAAAAACCCTTTGTATATATGTATTTGTGTTTTTAGCAAACTACAATAGAACAAGTTTATAACGAACTCTAAGAGTCCGACACTTTCAGTTCGTTTTGAAAATAGTTCGCTTTATCCGCAATGAAGAATTTCAATCAATGAGACCAGAGACTAGTGCTCGTTATTGATGCAGTTAGTTTTTTTCCATGTTCGTTCCAACCGTGTTTCACTGTTTGTGGTTTTTATTTAGTTGTAAAATAAAAAATATGTGTTTTTTTCAGGTATCAGGTGCTTTAAGATAAAAAATATTTGATTTTTTAAGGGGTTGTCATAAATTTATTCAAATATGTAGGTATGTTGGTTGCAATTGAAATAATAAGGTAAAGTGTGCTGTTGATGACAGTAACTAGAACATTACAGATAATTGAGATAATTTTGTAAAGATTTCAAATAATTTAAAAACAACTCCTCACATTTGCACAAAATATGTATTTATAATAAAAAAGCGCTTAATTATGTAATTTTCTTTGAAAATTGTGCTGATACTCATGATGGCGCACAGCTAGGAATCTCAAAAGACCAGTTATTTCTAAGCCACCATTTAGAAATTTTAATGGAAATTTGGCAAGTAATGATGTTGAAGAAGGAAATCTGCTTGTTGATAATTTGAAAACGTATTTACCCCAAATGTATCTTGAAATATAGCAATCGAGTAGCCGCCTGTTAATGTTAGAGCAGCTATTCCCCTTAGATATGAGTTAAGAGAAATCGGAAATGCTTTTTGTGATTGAAGTTGCAAGAAGGTGCCTGGTATCGATAAGATAAGAATTTCGTTTTTTTAATTTTTTTCAATAAGCTAAAGCGTTTTTGTGGTACGCGAACATATGTTGTGCAACCAACTCCATTTTGAAATAACGGTATATCTGGAAAACCAAAGGTGCACCGGTAGGCTAGCTGGTAGTGAACTAGTCTATCAGCGCCGGGGTTGTGGGTTCAATTCCCGCCAGAGACTCTGGTTTCTCTCCTGCAGACAAGCGAAGAGCTTCGCGGGATTAGCTTAGGAAATTAAAAAAAAAAACGGATAGCACCACGGGATTATTAGGTTGAAACGTCAAGTGCCCAGCTTGTCTCAAACAAAAAGTGTCAATCAACAGTGTTCCAATCAACGAATCCACACGATGACGACCTTCAGCATGAAACACACTACACGAATCGGAACATGGAACATACGCACAATCCCTGATCCATTTAAACTGGCCGAAGCATGCAGCAAATTTAAAACTATAACCTGCTACTTTTAGGGCTAAACAGAATGGCCAGGAGAATTAAATACCTCCTAATATCTTACCCTTTTATACAATACTGATATCCAGGGAAGTTCTAAATGCAATGATTAGCTGGAAACTTTGTGGTGATAGAATTATAACAGCAATATTTCGCAAAAGGCCTCGGAAACTAAAGTTTATTTAATGTTATGCTCCAACAGAAACATCCAAAACCTCTGAAAAAGAAGCGCTCTACAGCCACCTGAAGAGAGTTTTGTCATCAATTCAACGTGATGACATAACTAAAGGTTAGGTAAGCTTCACAGAGAAGCCTGCACGAGGACGGTGCACATTGGTCCTTATAGAGGCCCCTTTGTGGTACCCTTAGTCAGTGACAAGAGTCAGCCAGTTTTCACCAGAGTATTCCTTATTATTCACTGCAGCTTCAAATCACCCCGACTGAGCAGCGACCAATTTCAGTCTTACAGTAGATATATCGTCCAAACATGGCTATATCGGTCTTCCAAAAAGCCTAAACATAATATCACCGAGAGTTAAATACCCTCTCCTCCTCCTCATCATCATGACAACTTCTACAGTAGTCATTTTAATTAAGACCCCGCATGAGTCGCTAAAAAAACAATAACAACTTTTCATGACAGGGTTGCATTTTCGTAAATTACTAAAGACTTTGTGGGATAGTGTAAAACGGCCTTTAGTGAACTATAACGACCGATTTCGCTGTCCTTATCTGGTCCCTACCGAGACCAATTAGCATGAGCATTCTCGCCGCGTCGTAGGCAGGCCATAAAGTCCTGCCCATCAAGTAGGTATGCTTTCAATGTCATCTCCCCTGAGCCATTCTGTGTGACTTTGGTCTGATGAGAGTTTTGCAGCGAGCCATTGAAATGCCGATCAGGCCTTCGACGAACATTTCGTTCAAGAGACAGCTCTGTTTGGCCAGACCGTCCGCAGTTTGGTAACCCAGCCGTCCTCTGTGGCCTGGTACCCATGCACCTGCAGTACACTTCTTCTGGCCGACAGCTGGTGACATAGCTATATTACTGGGAGATTTTAACGCGCATTGTATTGAAAGAATGACCAAATTGCCACATAGAACCTGTCACAAAACTACTTGGGTATCACCAGACAAACGGGCAGAGAATCAAATTTACCATATTGCTATTAGCAGACCATGTCGCAGTAGCTTCTTTGATGCACGATCGAAGCGTGGAGCAGACTGTTCTACAGACCACCATATCGTTGTTGAAAGTTTGGGACACTTCGGACATATCAAAAAACAACTGCACCCAAACTTCAACATTTGCAACAGATTTTCCAAACGTTCTCGAAAACCGTCATAAAACATCTCGTTACTTACAGGAGGATAAAGGTCAATGAGCGAAAATGCGTACATATAACCTTCACTATGCGTCTAGAATCATGCCCCTCTTTTAAAATTAATAATCAAATAATACCTCAACACTTGCATTTTAAATATCTCGGTTATCATCTAGTTCGGCGTTTAAGTGGAAATGCCATTGAGTGGCAAACTTAACTGAAATTTAATAAAAACCAATATAAATTAATTAAATTTTTGGACGAAATTCTGTTCTTAGTCTCGATTGCAAACTTCTACTTAACATCTCTTTCTTAAAGCCAATCTGGTGCTACGCTTTTTAGTTATGGGGCACTTTTTCGAATAATTATGGATGGTTCAAAACTCGAATATTTATAAGGGTCTGAATGTGCCGTTAGAAGTGCTTACAATACGGGGTTTCCCGGCCTCCTGTATATTTTTCGGGACAAAAATCCCGAATAAGTTATGTTAAGAAAAAAAAAAACGAAATAAACAAACAAAATAAAAAATCTGGGTAAAACGTAGCCAATATCGTAATGCAGATAACACACAGTCGAAAGAAAAAAAAAATTGAAACGGAACGTAGAATACCAAAGTTGCCAAACGGAGAAAACTTCGATCCGAAAAGAAACGTTGTGACTCTTAAAAAAAAATTACAATATCAATTATTTTCAAAAGTTTATTTGTTGCAAGAAAATGCATATCTTTGTCGCCACTTAAAAAATTATTCTACAGCAAAATCAAACAAGTAGATGGTGGAGGAATTTCAAGAGAGTAAACTTAACTGTATCACAATTCTGTAACTTTTTTTGAGACAAAAATGTGTCAATATTTGTTAAAAATTCGTTATTTTTACGCAATTAGTTGTAAGGAGCTAATTCGAAGTAAAATCAAGCGTTAATCAAAATCGTAACGTAACTATTTTTGTCGTTTAAGGAGCTCTGTTTAATGTTATAAACACAACTAGTACGAACGACCAACCTCGCACAGCACAGCAGAAGAAGTTGTCGGCAAGTATACGCTGCGTAAATTCGAAAAAGAGCTTGATCTAGAACTAAAACTGAGCTAGGACTGAATAAGACCCTAAACTGGAACTAAACTAAACTAAACTAAAAACTGAAATAAATGTAACAAGTCTAAAACTGACGCATGTATTTAGTTCTGTTTTGCAGGACTGTTTTTTGTACCCTCCTCAAACCTGTTGTACCTGTTTGAAGCACAACTTAACTTATCTTTGCTTTTTAAATACACCTTTCTAATCAATCTGACAGCTTTGGGTTGGTGGTTGTGGCCAGGAAATTGTCCAACGTAAATGACGAAAACAAAAAAATGTTTTGAATTTTTTTTCCTTTTATATGTATGTTTTTTCAGTTTTAAATGAAAATGAAGCGATAGTTTCAAATGTCAACTTGTCATTGCCACCTACTTTAAAAAAAAAAAAAACACACACACACACAAACAAAGCACAGCACACAGTTATCGGACACAATGGTAAAAAACGAGATTCAGCTGGAAACTAAAATGAATAAATGAATAAGAACCCCAGGTATGTATTTATAAATATGATTTGTTTTTATTGCAAGGTGTGAACAATATACTTTAATAGATTTATAGAGTTTGTAAAAAGGAGTTTCAAAAGTGATTTTGTTGGTTTGTTATACCCTATAAAAAGGAAACACAAGTAAGAGGGCTACATTTGGCTATTGCGAACTTTTGATATCCTTAAACGACAATTAGAATATTTCTGGATGGGGCTATATGAAAGAGTTGTTTCCGAGAGTGGACTTTATATAGGCCCTATGGTAAATTATTGACCGATTTTCACGAAAGTTGACAGTGTGATTTCTAGTCCTATAAGACTGTTACAGACCAAATTTTTATTCTATTAGCGGTACTTGTTACGGTTTTAGGCGTACTCAAGTGTTTTTAGGGAGGGCCTTATATGGGGCCTCTAGCATTTGTATTATGGTTTCTTGATTTCCAGTCATATAAAAAGATTTTATGCAAAATTTTATATCAATCCTAAACAAAATTTTAATAAAAAAAAGCACCGATATCAATAAAAAAAACTACCAAAATTTATGTACTTCGCGGAAATTACACATAAGATATTAGGTTTCTTGTATAAATACATTTTAAGTTACAATAAACTTAACGCAAGGAAAAAGCTTTAAATAAAGAAAAGCTTATGGTGTTTTCTTTTCTACAAACAATTTCACATTTTATTTAAAAAAAATGCAATTTGGTGTTCGTTTCTTAAAATTACTTTGCTCTCTAAAAGGGCAGCGTGTTTTATTCTAAAAAAATCACCCTTCAATCATAAGGCATTGCATTTTACGCCCCGTATAAAAAGAGAGTGTTGATAATGGCGTGTAAAGAGATGGCTTCTCTTTATATATTGGGTTACCAGACGAAGTTGGGAAAAAATCGACTCTTATCAGGACAGTAAAACTTAAAGGTTTTAATAGCTATTTTTTCTATTATTTTATAGTAAAAACAAAAGAAAGCATTACATTGTTAATGGTAGGTTGTCAGTGGTATAAAAATTAAATGAATTCGGTGTTATAAAATTATTTTTGAAAAAAAACGTCAAATCAAGAAATCGTAAAAACTTGGTGTTAATCAATCGGCAATCTGGCAAAGGTATTTTCTTGTTTACATATTTTATGAGAAACAAACTAAAGAAATTGGAATTTCGTCATTCATTTTGTTCATTTATTTAATATCAATCTATTAAAAAATTAAGGTTTATGTATATTTTTTTTATATTTTGACGAACAAACCTTTTGATTTATGTACATGTTTTTTTTATATATTGAAAAACAAACTTTTTGTCAGATGTTAAAACAGGGCTATCCAATTTTGTGTTTTGTTCTCGTCAAATAAAAAAATTGCAGTATTACATGTTCGGCAAGACATTTTATACATGCACCTTTTAAAATGTGGTATTTTTTTTGTAGAAAAGAAAACACCATTAAATTATCGATAAAAATAATAGGACTAGTCCAAACACGCGTGTAAAGTGTAGCCCACAAGTGACTAGGACTAGTCCAAAAGTAACCCAAACGTATGGAAATACATGGTATATTTAACATTACGATGTCCTAGGGCAGGACTATATAATATAACCCAGCTTTGGATTACAGATGAGTAATTTAAAAACTTCTCCGAAAACATGTCGTTAAAAAACGAAGACATTTCTATGATGTTAATTGTCGAGTTACGGGTGGTAAAGTGTTGCCGTTTTCAAAAAAAAAATGTTTTTTTTTAATTTTTTTTCGATCTAAAAAATAATCAAACAAAAAATTTGCAAAACCGGAAAAGGGCAATTTAAATAAAAATTTTTCGAACTTAGTCTTAATTTTGTTTTACCTTAATTAGCCTTTATTGTTCTTATTATATTTTAAAAGTTTTATAATGGGAACTCAATTAGTTAAAAAGTTATGCAACGGAATATACACCACACAACAACGAATCAAAACAAATCACACTACTAAATTACAATTTGTTATTTTCCAACTTTTATTTTTTGCTTCCCAAATAAATATTACTTTTGAGATAAAGACCACATTTAGATTCTGCAGTTAACGCCGAGTTTTTTCCAATCAAATGTAAACAGATTACCTGTGTTGTCAATCAAGCATTTTCTATTATTACACAGCGATTAAAAATTCTTACATACACGATTTAAAATCCGTGGCCATCGTAACTTTTGAACATGTTATATAAATGGTTAAATTTTAAACGCCGATGTTGATTACGAATAAAACACAAATTATTCAGGAAATTATTATCATTTCTTTTTATTATGATATCGGCCACATGGCCGCCGCGACCTCGGCGGCACACCTCCATCCGATGGTACAAATGTTCGATGACGCTGAGGCATAATTGCGGTTCTATTTCGTTAATGTACCGAATAATTTCATCCTTTAGCTCTTGAATTGTTGCTGGCTTATCGACGTACACCTTTTATTTCAAATAACCTCAAAGAAAGAAGCCCAACGGTGTCAAATCATAAGATCTTGGCAGCAAATTGACATCGCTGCCACGTAAGATAACACGGCCATTGAATGTGTCGCGCAAAAGAGCCATTGTTTCGTTAGCTGTGTGGCAAGTGGCACCGTCCTGTTGTAACTACACTTCGTCCACATCCATGTCTTCCAATTCGGGCCATATATCTCACGATAGCAAACACCATTCACAGTAACTGCCTGACCGACCTCATTTTGGAAAAAATACGGCCCGATGATGCCACCAGCCCATAAAACGCGCCAAACAGTCACTCCTTGTGGGTGAATTGGTTTTTCAACAATCACTCTTGTATTAGCATTCGCCTAAATGCGGTAATTCTGTTTATTGACGAATCCACTGAGATAAAAATGTACCTCATCACTAAATCACGAAGTGTACGATGTGCATTTTGATTTGAACGCCCGTTTTCAAATTAAGTCTGAATAACTTTAACGCATTGTTTGATTGTGTATTTTTTCATGGTTTAAAATGGAGTTAGTCTGAAATTGAGAAATGCCAAATGAAATGCAGAAAAAAACGTGACGTTTAGGTATGGTTCACATTCAACATCGGCCCATAAAATGTAACCACCCTTTATAATATGGGGCCGTCAAATCTGGAGAACGAGGTGGCCACGCGAAGTCTACTTTTTTTGAAATAATTCGGTCATCGAAAAATTCTCGCAGCATTGTCATTGTGGCTCTTGCGGTATGAGCTGTAGCTCCATCTTGCTGGAACCATATGTTACGATTATTGAGAACTCTCGGACGTAGAAAATTTTCCAACATGGTCCGGTTTATTACCCCATAGACGGTTCCTGGCTCATTAAGTTAATTTTCGAAGAAATATGGAACAATAACTTTATCAGCCATGATTCCATACCAAACAGTGCATCTGACAGGGTGTAATTTTCGGTGATGCAATGCTCCCGGATTCTCTGTACGCCAAATTTAGTTCTATTTTCATCCATACATGATCTAGAAACTAAATCCGCTATCATATTAGAGTTACTACAAAATTGCATTTAAATATATTCCAGAGCACCGTGTTAAATGCATCTAATTTGCAAAAATCTAAATTATTTACATACAAAGATGATGTACTTGGCAAAAGAAAAATTTTGATGCCCATATTGCTCTATTTAAAACGAAGGGTTGCCACCCCATTGCATTTTTGTCAAAACGCGAACTAGCACGAATTTCCAAAAAAGCGGAAACACGTATTTAATTAAATCGACTAGACATTAAAATATTTTAATTTGGCATTTTTATTACAAACAACCCCGAACAAAAAATTCAAAAATCATTTTTTTAAAGAAAATCCTTTAAAAAGGACATGGATGATCGTCCTTGGACAAATTGAATAAACAGTTGGACGCGCCTTAAAAACCCCTTTCTTATGATACCCAATTAGTATATGTTGGTAAGGAAACAGATTCTAAAAATAACAAAATATGCAAAAATAGACCCTTTTTCAAAATGGTCCAGCTCACGAGAGGTCAAAGCTGGAGGCGAAATATTTAAAAGTCCAAGGTTCATTTTTAGGAGGGTACATCGAGCACGAATTTTGCTTCCATACAACTTGAGTCGCTCTAATGTATATATATTATTAGAAAAGATCGGTTGAAATCAGGTTAATGTTGTGAAAGGGAAATATATGATAATTTTGTTCAGATTCAGATATTTATATATTGAAGATGTTTCGAGCGGAAAATTCTGAGTGTCGATTTTATTTAAATCCGAAGCCTTGTTTTTAATTTGAAGGAGAAAAAAAAGTTATTGCGTGCATAGTTTAAGAGTTATGAGTGCATCAAAATTGTCCTTAAAAATTCAGCATTGGCTGTTTTCGTTGGAGAAAAAGTCAGTTCGCTCGGTTTACCTCCGCACTCTCAGTATAACGAGATGAAAGGTAAAATGCTCTTCTTTCGAATTAGTCAAAAAAAAAATCACCAACTTTTGTCAATCTTTTAAAAAAATCCAAATTGAGTAAAAAAAGTCACGAATATTTCTCCCTAGTATTTGTAATAAAAAAGTTTTGCATACCTTTAGGCTTAACGTTTTAAAGAAATTGAGTTATTAATTATAACAACGATTTGTTAATAAATTGTTGACAGCTGCTATTAAAATGAATAAGAATAATAAAAAAAAAAAAATAAACAAAATTATGTTTTAATAAAAAAAAATGTATAGAAGAAAACCGCTTAAATTGAAAACAAAATTTGCAACGAGTAAATAGTTAACGTAAATAAATATTGTAATAAAATTTAAAGTATAATTCTAAAAATGATTTTATTTTCTGTGTCATATAGTGAATTGTGCCATTAGTAGCTTAAGACGTCAACCTCATAAGAATGTTTTAGAATTGGATGATGCAGTTAAAGATTTGAGAGTTGATGAATAAAATGCATAAATATTATTTACCTTTATGAATATTTTTTTATTCGCGCTGGGAGGGAATAGCCAATTTTTACAATTTCTTTAATTAAATATTACTAGTATTTTGAATGGGAATTATATTTATACGAATTTTTTCATTCAGCACTTCAACCAAAATTACTTGTTTTTTCTTTTATCAATTAATAGGCGTGTGCCAAATTTAATCAAATTTTATTAAGAATTGCGCCCTATACATTGAAAAGAAAAATACGTGGAAAAATGGGGGTCCAAGGGAGGTACCCTAGGAGTCGATGGATCTCAACCAAAATTTATAGTGTTCTTTTTAAGATCAACTAATGGATATCTGCTAAATTTTATCAATTTCCGTTGCGAATTGCGGCCCATAAGTTGAGAAGAAAACTAAGCGAAAAAATAGGGATCCAAGGGAGGTACCCCTAATAGTAGATGGATATTAACTAAAATTGGCAGAACTATCTCTTGTATAAATTTGTATATGTATGCCATTTTTTTGGATCAACTAATAGCCTTGTGCCAAATTTCGTCAAATTCTATGAAGAATTGCGACCTATAAAGGACAAAAATTCGTAGAAAACTGGCGGTCCAAGGGAGGTACCCCAAGGAGTCGACGGATTTTAAAATTTTTTTGAATTTTTTTTTTCTACTTAAAATTGAACAAGTGTGCAAAATTTCATCGTTGTAGGATCACTCCTTCTATTTTTTGCAGTTAGATGCATAAGAAATACTACTGTGCGACGTCCATATCATTCAATGGGGGCCAAAAATATACTGTTATCATTGAACGGTAGCGATTCCCATTCACAGTAACGTGCCGGTCTTGATCATCAAGGAAGAAGTACGGCCCAATGACGCCACCGGCCCATAAGCCGCACCAAACCGTAATTTTTTCGGGATGCAATGATGACTCATGGAGTAAGTGTGAATTGCTGTCTGACCAATAACGCTTTTTGACGAAGCCATTCAGCCAGAAATGAGCCTCATCGCTGAAGATGATTTTTCGATGAAAATTCGAATAATTTTCAAGTTGCTGCTCGCCCAATTCACGAACATATGACGCTTCTGGTGGTCAAGTGGCTTCAGTTCTTGCGTAATTTTGATCTTGTAAGGATGTAGGCCAAAATCTTTTCGCAAAATTCGCCACAACGACGTCACAGAGATGCCCAATGCTTAAGAACGACGTGTGAGAGACACATTTGAGCCCTCTTCAACTGAAGCCTCACTGGCACGGTAACATTTTGTACTGTGCCTGTGGATTCAAATTTTTCCACCAGATGCTCAATTGTAGATCTGGTAGGACGATTATGAGGACCATAAATTGGACGTAGCGCTCTTAACGTTGAGGCCACTGCCTCCGAATTTTGGTAGTTAATTTTAATAATATCGACTCGTTGTTGTCTCGTATATCTTTCCATCATGAAATGGCAAACCTTATTGAAGAGAAATGTCAAAAGATCGGCAAAAATATGGCGTCGTTTGCTGTCCCTATCGGTGGTCTACTTTTGTAGCGTCCCTGTTCAAAAACGCTTTGTTGCTAAATTCAATTTGAAGTTTCAAGGGAAGTAAATACTTAATTGTTAAATTGAAACAAAATATAATCAATCTTGAAAAACGTTTTGTTAAAAACAACAAAAGTTTGCTTGTTGCCATTGCAGGGACCATCATATTTATATTTTAACCATTCTTCCACCATGTTTTTTCTCTGCGTGAGAGTAGTGAAAGTTTTTATGGAGCACAAACAATAGTTATGTTTTAGTTCACTGCGTATGATGGTTTTTAAAGCCGTTTCAATTTAAATATTACTCATACGCTGAAGCACAGCAACTCATGCAAGTAAATTTTTGACACTTGCTGCGAGTAAAATGTCAAATGAAGAAACAGTGTTACCGTAGAAGAGTTTTGTATCGCTTTACTAGTACAGTAGAATCCCGATAATTCGTTATCGCAAGGGACCGGCCATTTCTTACGAATTATAGGGGTTTTCGATTTAGCGGGGTTAAAATAAAATAAATTCGAATTAACGGGGGTTTTCAATTTATTTACTAAAACGAAAACATAAAAAAATGGTTAAAAAAATATATATAAAAATTGTTCATGTAACAAACTGATCTTAAGAAACAAAAAAAAAAAAAATAGCGGTAAATAAAAAAATCATTCTTTCCATGTTTCTGTTGTTTTTATTACGAATTATAAGTGGTAGTTAGCAAACAATTACGATTTATAAGAGGCAAAGAATATTTTTTTTGAAAAAAAAATTACGAATTAGCGAGGGGACAAAAATGTATGGAAATTTTACGAATTAACGAGATTTTTTCAAGGGACCGACAGTTTATTACGAATTATCGGGAATTACGATTTATCGGTGTACGAATTATCGGGATTTGACTGTACTTAGTAAAATAAAAATTATCTTTATCGCTTTTCTATGTATTTACAAAAAAAAAAAAAGAAAGGAGTTAACTTGTTGACGACATTATACAAATTAACTTGCACTGTGCTGTGTAGCCACTCAAAGAATTGTTGTCTTTTGTTTTTTCGATTCGAAAGCAATTTTATTTCTAATTTTTCATTCGATACTGAACGAATCGAAATTATTTTTTCAGTGTTGTGCAAACTCAAATAAATGCTAGTTCTTACCAGGGCTATGCAGTCGTCAAGAAAAAGTGATAACCACGACTCCGACTCCTTTGATTCGCTGTATATATGAGACTGGTCCTTATTTGACTTTAAACTCTTTTTATTAAGAAGTACCTTTTGAATGGTTAAATAAAGCAAAAAAAAAAAAAACATTCTATAAAACTTTCAAATCGGTATTTCAATTTTAACACGTGCCGCATTGAGCTTTAACATGGTTATTTGCATATGAGTAGGTGAGATGCAAAACTCGTTCGTTACACTTTATTCGAATTTTGGGAATATTCAAAAAACACATAGCGCCCGATTAAATGGACCAAATTAGTTAAGCCATTCTTGATTAATAACTCAGCAGTTGAAAAAAAACTGAAATAAACTAAAGAGTTTTGCTACGAATTTTCGAAAGAAAGAAACGAGTTTTGCTACAATTTATATGGGATCGAACTAATTTTGCAATACACTTTGGACCACCAGGAAGATTATTCATTAAGATTAAGTATCTTTTGAAAGTTATATTAATTTATTAAAATTATGCAAACAGAGCTAAAAAATGTAACAATAGTTCTGTAAGGGAGGGAGGGAGGGTTAAACTACACCAATTCACATCTTTTAAAAAATACATATATTTTTATACTGTTGGAATTAAAATTTTTCCTCTATGGATTTGTAAATTCCCGTAAGTCTTATTTAATGCAGTTTTCGAGAGAGAAAAGTTAAAAACAACACCGAATCCAACTTGCTTAGACGTAAATTGCATCAAATGTATTTAGTGTGGTTTACATGCAGATGCGCCTTCAGTTTTTACTTGAATAATTTATAAAACACATTTCGAAGAGAAAATTAAGGTAAAAGAAATCGTTGTAAGCCTTGTATTATTTTTGGGAAATAGCAAATCTTGGTACTGTTTGTCTCAAGGGATTGAACAGTACAACTACCATCATGTGAGGTAAATAACACCAATTCCAATTTAATAAGTATGACTTAATTTTATTAAGGTTATCATCGACATGAAAAAAATTTATTAGAGTCATATAAAATATCCGAACAAAGGCAAATTTTTAATACAGTAATAGAAGTATTTGTGATTTATTTCTATTATCATTTACTTTAAAAGTTGTAATTAAAAATAAAGTTCGTTTAGTGTTTTCGCTACAGAAGCCATAGCAGGTTTTCACTTATGTATGTATAAGAACATCGCTACAAAAATATTTTTCAATATAAGATTTAAAAAAACAAATATGTCCATGCGAACTTGTTTACAAATTTGCATTTTTAAATTCCCTAATTCGACTCTATTTCAACAACAATACCTTGGCGCACTTCAAACAGAACGGTTGACACAGTGAACTAGGGAGTTTTGTTACAGAAAATGCAAAGAGATACATGGGTTTGAAAATGTCTGGTGAGTGTTTCGAACCAGTCTTGTTATCACCTGCACTCATAACAAGTAAGAGTGCTATATTCGGCTGTGCCGAATCTTATATACCCTTCACCATTGTGCGAGCAGAATACGGAGCAACTAGACAAAAACTAAATAAATTTTACATATAAGTACATACATATTCACAATTCTAAAAACTTCATTATAAATTAAATTTAAAAATCTAAAACTGGCAAATATTTTTTTACAATCGTTTTTAGAACATAAAATTTAAAAAAAAAATTCCCTTTGAAAAACCAAGATTTGAACCATTTGAATTCGCCTTGATTAAACACATTAAAATAAACTCCACCACTCATATAAAGGGTATAAAAAACAACAAAAAAAAAAAAAAACACATTACCAACACTGCATTATCATAGCCGTAGAAACCAAATTGTATGGTATGTTTATGTCATTTTGGTAATACAGTGGTTATGGTAATGCAGCGTTGATAAGGTTATGTTGCTTCTAATTGGATCTTTAAAAATTGAGGTAGTCGTGGTTTTTTACTCATATCTCAGCCATTTGTGGACCGATCGTTTTGAATTTCAATAGCAAACAATTCCGGACCATATGTGACATAAATGTACAATAACCTGGCCCCCATCATATATGGGGTCTTCGGAAAACCTATTTCAACAGACAGACGGACAGACGGACATCGCTAAATCAACTTCTCTTTTCATAACGACCCATCATATATATACTTTATAGGGTCTAACATCGATATTATATAAATTACAAACGGAATGACAAACTTATATATACATACTCTATTCACCACCTGTGGTGAAGGGTATAAAAACATAGAAAAAGATATGCTTTGATACAATCTATATATTTATTCTCATTAAGTGTTAAAAGACTTGTCAAAATCAATTGTTATCTCATTTTTGAAACTCACCTTCTTATAACTTCAAAATTTTTAAAGCAGAATCTCTTAACATTTTTTTATTTTGAAAAATATTAGAAAAGTTTTTATGCCGAAAAATTTTGGTGTCGCAGTCACGAGTTTTTTGTCCGACTCCGACTCCAAAGCTCTGGTTCTAACGCAGTACAATTTTCGCCTTTTCGTCTTCCTTTTTACGTTACCCCCCTTATCCACATGCTGGTGCAGGTTCGAAAAACTCAATACACTCACATTTTTTCAATAACATTCACACATTTTTTGTACATCAGCCAATGGGCTGTTTCCTCGATTTCTCGTTGATAATACGTATACATTTCTTGCAAGTAATTACTTGCATTTGGAAACGTAGGGTTACGAACAATAGTTTGATGACAAGTTTTGACATTTGTTTTGAACTGCCATACTTATAAAAAGAAATGGTCAATTCATATGGCAATGCAAAAAAAAAAACGCGAAAGAGGATTGAATTAAGATTAATTTAATTTAGTAAGATTAACTTATCTAACTCTTTGGCCTGTGTTAATCCTCAGACAAAAACTCCCTTTAAGAAAACAAAATAACCAAACCGAGTTTTTTTTCTGGCAGCATTGGAAGCTTGTCGCTTGTCATTTAAAATAACTTGAACTACTAAATAACTTTTATATAAATAAATAAGTGAAGTAAAGAAAATGTTTTCCTCATTTTCTTACTTTTTACTAACAAAAAATTCAGGGGAAACAGATATTTAAAACAATTAAACCGTTAAGGCGACGACAATCCTTTTAATATTTTAAAACAAAAATAAATTTTCAATTACAAAAAAAAAAATACAAATTAAATATAAGAATTCACATAGACATACATACATACATACATATGTACATACGTACATACATAAATTTTCTGTTAATGTGCCTTTTTGTGCACTACGGGAAATTTGAAAATGTTTTATAAAATCATGAAAATGAAAATTTATTTCTCTTTCAGTTTTACATCAATAGCTGAAATTGTAGTCATGAGGAAAACTTGAATATAATAAAGTTTTATAAAATTATAAGGACTTTTTAAAGTTATTCTAAATAAGCAATACTCGTGCAAAACCGAATAAAACTTGTAGATGCATACAATTACAAAAAGTTTTATATTATGATTGCTCTATCAATACTTCCGCTTGAAGAGAATGCGAATGTGTGAATGTGGTAGAGTATGAGTGGAGATGGATGAATGCCCAACAAATACTGAGGCTTGAAAACGATGCTTTGAAAATAATTTACAAAACATGGAGTTCTCAACAAAATGGGAAATTATTTCAAATTGAGTCATTCATTTATTGTCAATTGGCCTTCAAACGTTGTTCTCAAATGTTTATCAAAAGTGAATTACAATACAATGTTAAACAAAACTGATTTTTTTTTGTTTTGTAAATTCTCTACCCCTGCCGTGAATAAAAATTTGTTTCCATTTACCTCCAAAAAATGTTTGTAGAATAGCAAAATTTCAGGGGGAACTGTTTACTTTTTTTTCAAAATAGGCGCGTTTATTTCTTATAATTTTTTTTTCTCAAACTAATATTCGTTATTTAGTGAAAAAAAACTATAAGTTAAGCTTTCGCCAACATCGGTGCTGTCGAAAGATGAATAAGCTTTCTCGTTGTCCTCAAAATCTTTTACAGACAAAATTCTCCTCTTTAATTTCAGGATTATCAGGCATCGATTATACAAGAAACTTATAATTTCTTCAAATTCTCGTTTAATCTACTTTTATTCACAAATTACACTGTGTTACCAATTTTGAACAAAGCCACGACCAAGTGAATCGGACATTTAATTTTAATGAAAAATTCTCTGCTGAAGCCGAATAAGAAGTCGGAATGGCTAAAAGTAGAACAGATTTCGAGAAATTCAACCATTATTTGCGTGTTGAAAAAAGATTATGTCACTTTACTTTTAAAAGTATTTTCGTAAATATCACTAGCCAACAAGGTTTCGGACTGGAGCAACCAATTATGTTTCCTGGGGTAATTTGGTGGGCTGAATTCGAATCTATAATTGGGTTTTCTCTATCACGTCAGGTTTTCGAGATACAAACAAATGTTTTTATTCGTTTCTTTCATAAAAAATCACTAGTTTGTTTAAAAATCAATGAATTTTCAAAAGTAAATGGCGCTATTTAAACGTCCTTTGTATTCTGTTGGTTCGGTTTCACGTATTAGAGTCCAGCTATAGTCTCCCAACATGCTTTTGTCCCAAAATCCTTGATACATTTTTAAAATTTTCATTAAATCTTGGTGAGCACGCTCCTCTTGTTCACGCTCACTACACCTAGTTAAAAAAAAAAAAAAAAAACTAAAGCGAATGAAGAAAATGCAAAACATTGTCGGTGTCCACGGTTTGTCCAAGTTTCTGACTGCAAAATAATGTTAATATGCATATTTTAACGATTCTGATATTGCATATCCTTTTTTCCAACCAAATTTTCACCTCACACAAAGCAAAAATAGCTTGAATCAGGAACAAACGTTCTCCCTGACATGCTTAAAGGATACTATTATGAAGATTTAGAATGATTTAGGCGTCTGTCAAATAAATAATTGTGAAATTGTAGTGTCAGTGTTGATTGTTTTATAGTATTGCAAGCATGCGATAGAATATGAACAAGACGTGATAGCCCAATTTTGAATTCAGCGCACCCAGAATAGTTAAAAAACATGCATCGTTTCAGCCGTCAATTTTTTTTTCCAAATTTGGAGACCAGTGTATTCAATAGATTTTGTATTATTATTTTTCATCAAAAGATCGGGTCGTTTGTAAAAATTGTTAAGGAAATGACTGAGTTTCAGGGGACCAAAGTTTAAATTTCACAAAATTTTTAATGATTTTTTGCAATTTTGCTCTTTTTAACTTATTTTTTTAAACCAAATAATAAAATTGTTTCATGTATTATTACTAACGACGTTGGTTTATTTTAAACACGAACATTTGGTGCCCAATAGGAGCCAGATCGGTGCAAAAATGGCAAAGTTACAGAAGATTAATTAAACTATACAAAAATTGCATGTTGCTGCACAGAAAAAATTCTCCATTAATCTAAAGTAAAATCAGTTTGTTTACTTATGTTTTTATATAAAAAATTATTTAATTAATACTTTTAATTTGTTTACTGGTGCAAATTTAATTAACGTTTTAATTGACACATATCACACATTTTTTAATTAATTTTTTTATTTTTTATTTTTTTCTGTGTGTGTTATTCATACAAAGTTTTGGAATGATTCTCCATTTAGTACTTTGGGGTCATATATCCCGAGCTCACATTTCGCAGTGCCATCAACTCATTTTATATCAAATGTTTGCCTTTGTGCTGAGTGGGTGGTAATGCAAATCTTTCCATACAAATGCACCTTAACATATGGGGGATTTCATGTCAAGTGACCCAATTTTGAAATCGATGTCTTCCGATTTGGATGAAATTTGCATCAAGGATAGTAGCTTTAACAAAAATTTTCAACAAAAAGTTTCTGAGTTAGAGGTGGTTAAATTTTGACATTTTGGTCATAGAGGCGTTCGTTCTCATCCATGTAACTTATTAACTATTGGTGTAAGCAAAATTTGTCCCAAGTAGCTTCGACAGCTGTTGGATCAATCTTTTGAAAAAAAATTTTTTTTTTTCAATTTAAAACTTTTTTTTATTTGTTTTTTACGGGAATATTTTTTTTTTTTTGCTCAAAAAGATTTCAAAATTGGGTCACTTAACATGAAATCCCAAATATGTATAGAATGTAGTATTCTAAACAGTGTTCGAAAATAAACACTAAATATCGCTCCTTAGTGTTCGGTTCGGTAGATTTGTGGAAAACACAAACGTTAAAAGTGTTTGTGTAAAAAATTATTACAAAAAAAAAAAAAAAAACGATTCTCTGTTAGTCATCTTTCGAACACAACAATTATACTGTTTTTATCAAACTCAACAAAAGATGAGAACATTTAATTCCGTTCGGTTGTTTTTTTAAATCCAAAAAGTTCATTAAGTTCGGTTCGGTTCGGCTCATTAGTGTTCGTCCATTTTGGCTGGCAAAAAACCAAACACTTTGTACGAAAAGTAAAAACACATAGGTACGTAAAAAAAGCAAAAAGCCAGCAAAATAATTTTACACAAACAAAACATAAACACAATACACACACAAGCTGTTCGTGGTGCATTCTTTGCTAAAATTTTTTGTTTGTTTATTTCTTTATCAATGTAAACAAAAAGAAACACTATAGAACATTAAAATATAATGTTGTCTACAGTATCACTACAATTGTTCTGTTTTTTTTTTTAACGAAGAACAGAACAATATCTTATGTTCAGCTCTTTCTTGAAAAAAGTAACGAACGGTATTAAGGGTTGTGTTCGTCTACACAATCACAAGAAAATAGATATCGTTCTTGGGTGTGTGATCCGAACGATAAATAATATACTGTTTATTATCGAACACTGATTCAAACAGCTCACTAAAATTTAGTCTTTTAAAAAATGTGTGAAAATAAGGCAGCAAAATGGAAGTTCATTATGTAGGAGTAATAATTATTTCTTGTAGCATTTTTTGAAATTTTTAATTAGAATCGAATCTTTTTTGGCTTCAGCGCGATTAAAATACCAGAATATGCGCTCATTTTCTGACCATAAATGATTTTGTTTTATCGAGAGATAATGGTATCCTACCCGCGATTCTTTTTGAAGAGTCATATATGATTAATTTTTTTATTAGTTTAGAGCCATTTCGACTCTTTTTTAATAGTTTTTGTTATTGAATTTTAACCCTCCGTCTTACACATGTTTTTATTTTCACATTCGTAACGCATGAGTCTAGCCAGACCCAACAAACTTTTGAATAAATAAAACCAATTTTTTTTAACCGAATGTTATATTATACACATTTATAATTTAAATACATATTTTCATATTTTATTTAAATTATAAATGTGTATAATATGTCATGGCTAGACTCATGCGTTACGAATGTGAAATTAAAAAACATGTGTAATAGGGAGGGTTAAATTGAGAACTAGATGGAGGTAATAGTTTGTGTGTTTAATAAAAAAAAATAAATAATAGATAATTTAACAAAAAAAATAATTAAAAACAGCAAGAAAGAAAGTTAAAAATACGGCATCTTCTATACAAAATATATATGGGTCTGGCCAGACCACATGTGTTACGAATGTGATGTGTGCAGTAAAATATTCGAATAAGTTTCCTTATATATCCTTTCCAGGTTATATTTTTCAGCTTTTTATAGTAAACTAAATTTTAGAAGGGTACCTGAAACTTCAAGTCTCTAAATATACTAAAATAACATTTAAAATCGAAAAAGGTCTGGCCAGACTCATGAGTAAGACGAAGGGTTAAATCAAATACTTTAAAATCATAAGCACGAATCCTGCAAGTGCAAGTGATTTATCAGTTTTTAATCACCAAAAGTACTCAAAAAGACTCATACAAACGATCTTCCGAATTCTAGCAGGGACTATTGCAGTTTTGTAGTGTTTTGCACTGTCGATACCGTGAAAGTTAAATGATATCGAAACAATTTTATAACGTCTTTGATTGTGATCGTGACAACGACTCTCGTTACAATGTTGAATATATTTCTAATAGTGCTTTTTATTTTCCTTGCTGTTTCTAAAGCGTTTTCCATAACAATTATTTAAAATTTAATTTTCTAGCGCCCTTACTTCTTCTCGGGAATTGGCCTTAAGTTTAATGATTAATTTTCATTCACCTTTATTTTAAGGTAGAGCAAAAAAAAAAAAAAAAAAAATCGAAAGCCGAAAATTAGGAGGGGATGATCCGAGATGGCATAAGTGGCGCCCAGAAATTGACGCAAATAAATAAATCACCAAAGGCTAAACTGAAGCCATATGCAAGCCATGAACAACGGTATGCAATATGTTATGATCGGACAACAAATGGCGATGCAGTGTACAAAAAACCAAACGGGAGTATCCAGAGGCGTGGAAAAAAATTTAAAAAATGTTCTGGAATTTTTTTCAACTTATTTTTAATGTTAGAAGGTGACGGGCTTAACATTTTCTAAGCGACAGTACTATACATAGCGAAGCGAGTATAATAGGAGATGCTCACCTTAAAAATTTTTCAGTTATCAAAGGCACAAACCGGGTTTAAAACATACCCATTTTTTTGCAATTCCGCATTTTTATGCTTAGAATATTTATTTTAGTGTAGAAATTTAGAGTGCTGATATTAGGCAACCTTGTGTAAGAGATTATTTTCCTTAGGGATCTATTTATATTTTGCGTTGATTTAATAAAGTCCCCTTTTACAAAGTGGAAATTGAATGGCAGGTATTCGAAGTTTGAGGGTGAGGGGTTGAAGACGTAGAGTGTGTAGTTCACGGCTTTCTGTACTAGACATTTTCCGTGTTTCTATTCCACTGTTCGCAATTTTCATGCTGTTGATTCATATAATTTTTGCCAACCCAATGTAATTTTAGTATCAAAGCCTGTTAAATGTTCATCACCGTCAACAGCAGAAAAGAACGAAAAAAGGAAATGAATAATTTCTGTCTGCCTATTAATTTTGCGATTGTGAAAGGTCTAGGCTACTTCAGAGGAGAATAAGAAAAATGTCTGCTATTCAGTTTCAACATTGTAAAAGCGGACTAACGAAATTTGTTTAAACGAATTAACTTTATCACTTCTCTAATATAAATTTTTGTCCAAAGTAAAAGAAATAATCACATATTCGACCAGCATGTCTTAGACTGACAGGCTGGATAGCAAAAAAATAAAAACACTAATGTTGAACTAAAAGACTGCATCAAATTGGTCAAGTATGTTTTACACATTCTGTGTGCGTGTGGGCTTGACTTTGTTTAAGTATGTTTCTCTTTACGGTTGTATCTACATTTTCTTCATGTTGCAATATTGATGTATGATGTTTTCACGTCTAACGACAGTGTTATCAAACGAGACAATAACTTATCTTTACAAAAGAATCGAAAAATGGTAGTCCAATGACTATAAAACTGAAAGGAAAAAAAAAAAAATCAATTGAATACAAAAATGTTGAATGCAAATCCATTTGAAAACTGATGGTTACATGTGAGCAAATAAAATGTGTATAAGAGAAAAAAAGATAAAACCAACACTAGAGAAGGAAAGATGAGAAAAGGCAGGAAGAAAAACTTGGAATACATTTAAATATTTTTACAACATTTCCACTCGTTTGTTGTTGTGCTGTGTTCTAGAATAACAGTTCCTTTTTGTTGTTGCCGGTTACTGTTGCAAGAACCTGTCTATTGTGTGCTTGTTTAAATTCTGTTGGTTGATTTCTTTTGAAAATCTGAGGGTTGAAAGCATTTGATATGCATTGTTTACTCCTTAAGGACTTAAACAAGAAGACAAATATGTAGGAATTGAATTGTTTGCTTAAAACTAAATGTGCTAGTGGGTTTGTGCAGGATAAATAAAGTTTTCCAGAAAAAAAATAACAGTAGTACTTTTCTTTATTTGCAATCATTTGTTTCAATCAAAATACATGATAGGAAAAATAATGGGAATAATTTTATTTGAAAAAAATATTAAATTTATTACATTAAAATGTTTTAGAAAGACGAAATTAGCATAAGGAATCAAACAAATCAAACTTGAATTAAAAAAGAATGTCGGGAAATAATAAAGATTTGCGGGGATAAGAAATTTAATGAATTAAATAAAAATATTTTCCCATAAATGTGAAATTTAAGAAATTAAATATGAAAATTTGTTAAACATAAGCACAACCCATACTTTAGTTAAACTAAGACTTCATTAAAGGTTCAGTTTCAAATTAACATGTTAAAAAGTTTAGTCAAGCACAGCCTTATGACACCCTACACCACAATTTTTTACGAAGGAACCCTATTTTGTGCCCACACAGAAAAAAATAATTTTCATATTTGAATACGAAAATCGCATATTTGATTACAACATTTGTTTAATTTTTTGCGATGACGATTTTTGTGGAATTGATAAAAAAAATTGGTATAATTATTGAATTTTTAGTCACCAACCAAGTATACTGTGAGCCAATAAAGAAAAGTTGTTGCCGAGAAAATTTTATTCAACAAAATGTTTACGTGATTTGTTAAAATAAATTGCTGGAAATGTTGAATAAATCAAACAAAACGTTATCAAATCTTTATTTATTTATTAATTGTGATGTGCTAAATTCCTAATTTTTATTCTTTGATAAAAACACTAAAGAGGCTTGTTCCTATTCGCATTTCGCTGGTTGCTTAGGACAGATCATCAGGAAACCTTTTTCCAAAGGCTTTGGAAAAACTAAAGATATTATTCAACTATAACTGTAAAACAAATGAGAATTATGAGCTAAAAATGGACAAAAGTTGTAAAAATACTGGTTGACTTTGATTTAAATATTTGTTTTTATTGAATATGAAGAAATATTTAATTATTTCATTATTTAATATGTTTTATTGAGTGCTTTTTTGCAAAGTGAAATTTTGATAAAATTTTGCATTGAATCAAAAAAATAGTTTGTTGACCTAAAATTTTATTTTTAACATGTGCATGCGAACACCCTCTAGAACAAACTTATTTTATGAAGATTAAATTAATATTTTTCATCTTGACTTAATGGTCAATGCTGAGCCTATCATTACAAAATTTTGACATGACACATAAGCTTTTTTTATATCATTACCACAATGAAAAGCACAAACCGTTGTGTACCTTAATCAGTCCGAGGTGGTATCAATAGTACGATTGTACTGTTTACTAAAATTTGAAACATAATTGGAGCTTTTGCCTTTCATTTTACTTTTTAAACATGAAAATAATGTATGTTTTTCTTTTTGTTCTGTTGTTTTTGTTGTGTATACACGAAACAAGCAAAACTTTTTTCCTACTTGTGTGGTGTTGTTGTAGTTCCTATAACAAACTTTGACAAGCAGACTGAGAGAAGGGACTAATAAGTTATAAATATGCGATTAAAACGGTCTCTTTGCAGTTTTACTCTCAGAGTGGCTCTTCAAACGAAAAGTTCAATCTTATTTTTTTACTTGGCTTAAGAACTAAACTTATTGTAAGAAAGTCGACGTTTGGTTTTCGAAGGTAATGCCATTAAGAATTGTTTAAAGTACGTTTTAGTATTATTCGTACTTAAATTTTCTAAGTACGACTCGTACTTAAATTAATATAAAAAACTTGATTTATTCCATTTTTTTCAGTGCAACATTTATATTAAAGTTATGGAACAAAGAGCTTTTTTCCGATGTGGTATTTGTATAGGAACTATGGTCAGATTAGTAAAATGTTCAGTTAAGTTTGGTAAGAGGATTTAGGTAAGGATTGAGACAGATTTAATTTATATAGCAACATACGAATATGGCTTGTTTGATGGTTGGAGAGAAGTTTCCATGGGGGATATAAAAAATATGGACCGATTATGATTATTCTCAATTGAAACGTATGTACAAAATTTCATAAAATTATTTTCAAAATTGCAACCTGTACTTTAAGCAGAAGGTTACATGGGCAGACAGCAACGGCCAGCCAGCTTGCCATCCAGCTAGACGGATGGACATCGTTAGATCGATTCAGAAAGTGAATATGGATTGATCGGTATACAGAACAAAAAATAAAAATTGATTTTAATTTAAAAATTTGTATTGTTAATTAAAATATTAATAAAATTTGCAACAGTAAACAAATTAATAGTATCAATTAAACGTTAAATTCACTTAATAAATGTTTTATTCACTTGGTTACCCGTTTAGTTCACTTGATTACATTTTTAATTACAAGTGAATTTCTTTTTGATTAATGATTTAGTTGGTGAAAGATTTTGGAAAATTTTTTCTGAGCAATATTTTTATTTGTAACACACGTCAGCACAAATGTACAATACGCTCTCTAAAGTGGAGTACCCACACCCACACCTCCACCAACATTTAACTTAAATATGTCAGGTAAAAAGTAATTAATCAGATGTAACGATTTTCTTAAATATAACAAAAGGAAACTTTTTTTAAGATAAAAAATCCAGGGTTTGAAGTCGAAACCAAAAACTGTCGAAAAAAAACCAAAAATTTGTTTTCAGTTGTTCACTTTTTTAAATGGTTTGACAGCGACTGTTTATATTAAATGAATCAGAAGTAAAAGCAAGAGTTTTTCTTTGGCTTGTGACAAATTAAGAAGTGGAAGAAATGGCAGTTTTTCTACTATGACTGCAGTTTTTTAAACGCTAAAAAAATCTCTATTCTATAGAGTTTATTCAATCGTGAAATAATTTGGGGATCCTTAAAAGGCAAAAAAAAAAACTCAAGTTCTTTCGTTAATCTAAATAATTTTTTTTCAGGGACCGAAATTAACAGTTATGTTGAAATTTTAAAACTGGCCAGACCACATGTGTTACGAATGTGATGTGTGCAGTAAAATATTCGAATAAGTTTCCTTATATATCCTTTCCAGGTTATATTTTTCAGCTTTTTATAGTAAACTAAATTTTAGAAGGGTACCTGAAACTTCAAGTCTCTAAATATACTAAAATAACATTTAAAATCGAAAAAGGTCTGGCCAGACTCATGAGTAAGACGAAGGGTTAAATCAAATACTTTAAAATCATAAGCACGAATCCTGCAAGTGCAAGTGATTTATCAGTTTTTAATCACCAAAAGTACTCAAAAAGACTCATACAAACGATCTTCCGAATTCTAGCAGGGACTATTGCAGTTTTGTAGTGTTTTGCACTGTCGATACCGTGAAAGTTAAATGATATCGAAACAATTTTATAACGTCTTTGATTGTGATCGTGACAACGACTCTCGTTACAATGTTGAATATATTTCTAATAGTGCTTTTTATTTTCCTTGCTGTTTCTAAAGCGTTTTCCATAACAATTATTTAAAATTTAATTTTCTAGCGCCCTTACTTCTTCTCGGGAATTGGCCTTAAGTTTAATGATTAATTTTCATTCACCTTTATTTTAAGGTAGAGCAAAAAAAAAAAAAAAAAAAAATCGAAAGCCGAAAATTAGGAGGGGATGATCCGAGATGGCATAAGTGGCGCCCAGAAATTGACGCAAATAAATAAATCACCAAAGGCTAAACTGAAGCCATATGCAAGCCATGAACAACGGTATGCAATATGTTATGATCGGACAACAAATGGCGATGCAGTGTACAAAAAACCAAACGGGAGTATCCAGAGGCGTGGAAAAAAATTTAAAAAATGTTCTGGAATTTTTTTCAACTTATTTTTAATGTTAGAAGGTGACGGGCTTAACATTTTCTAAGCGACAGTACTATACATAGCGAAGCGAGTATAATAGGAGATGCTCACCTTAAAAATTTTTCAGTTATCAAAGGCACAAACCGGGTTTAAAACATACCCATTTTTTTGCAATTCCGCATTTTTATGCTTAGAATATTTATTTTAGTGTAGAAATTTAGAGTGCTGATATTAGGCAACCTTGTGTAAGAGATTATTTTCCTTAGGGATCTATTTATATTTTGCGTTGATTTAATAAAGTCCCCTTTTACAAAGTGGAAATTGAATGGCAGGTATTCGAAGTTTGAGGGTGAGGGGTTGAAGACGTAGAGTGTGTAGTTCACGGCTTTCTGTACTAGACATTTTCCGTGTTTCTATTCCACTGTTCGCAATTTTCATGCTGTTGATTCATATAATTTTTGCCAACCCAATGTAATTTTAGTATCAAAGCCTGTTAAATGTTCATCACCGTCAACAGCAGAAAAGAACGAAAAAAGGAAATGAATAATTTCTGTCTGCCTATTAATTTTGCGATTGTGAAAGGTCTAGGCTACTTCAGAGGAGAATAAGAAAAATGTCTGCTATTCAGTTTCAACATTGTAAAAGCGGACTAACGAAATTTGTTTAAACGAATTAACTTTATCACTTCTCTAATATAAATTTTTGTCCAAAGTAAAAGAAATAATCACATATTCGACCAGCATGTCTTAGACTGACAGGCTGGATAGCAAAAAAATAAAAACACTAATGTTGAACTAAAAGACTGCATCAAATTGGTCAAGTATGTTTTACACATTCTGTGTGCGTGTGGGCTTGACTTTGTTTAAGTATGTTTCTCTTTACGGTTGTATCTACATTTTCTTCATGTTGCAATATTGATGTATGATGTTTTCACGTCTAACGACAGTGTTATCAAACGAGACAATAACTTATCTTTACAAAAGAATCGAAAAATGGTAGTCCAATGACTATAAAACTGAAAGGAAAAAAAAAAAAATCAATTGAATACAAAAATGTTGAATGCAAATCCATTTGAAAACTGATGGTTACATGTGAGCAAATAAAATGTGTATAAGAGAAAAAAAGATAAAACCAACACTAGAGAAGGAAAGATGAGAAAAGGCAGGAAGAAAAACTTGGAATACATTTAAATATTTTTACAACATTTCCACTCGTTTGTTGTTGTGCTGTGTTCTAGAATAACAGTTCCTTTTTGTTGTTGCCGGTTACTGTTGCAAGAACCTGTCTATTGTGTGCTTGTTTAAATTCTGTTGGTTGATTTCTTTTGAAAATCTGAGGGTTGAAAGCATTTGATATGCATTGTTTACTCCTTAAGGACTTAAACAAGAAGACAAATATGTAGGAATTGAATTGTTTGCTTAAAACTAAATGTGCTAGTGGGTTTGTGCAGGATAAATAAAGTTTTCCAGAAAAAAAATAACAGTAGTACTTTTCTTTATTTGCAATCATTTGTTTCAATCAAAATACATGATAGGAAAAATAATGGGAATAATTTTATTTGAAAAAAATATTAAATTTATTACATTAAAATGTTTTAGAAAGACGAAATTAGCATAAGGAATCAAACAAATCAAACTTGAATTAAAAAAGAATGTCGGGAAATAATAAAGATTTGCGGGGATAAGAAATTTAATGAATTAAATAAAAATATTTTCCCATAAATGTGAAATTTAAGAAATTAAATATGAAAATTTGTTAAACATAAGCACAACCCATACTTTAGTTAAACTAAGACTTCATTAAAGGTTCAGTTTCAAATTAACATGTTAAAAAGTTTAGTCAAGCACAGCCTTATGACACCCTACACCACAATTTTTTACGAAGGAACCCTATTTTGTGCCCACACAGAAAAAAATAATTTTCATATTTGAATACGAAAATCGCATATTTGATTACAACATTTGTTTAATTTTTTGCGATGACGATTTTTGTGGAATTGATAAAAAAAATTGGTATAATTATTGAATTTTTAGTCACCAACCAAGTATACTGTGAGCCAATAAAGAAAAGTTGTTGCCGAGAAAATTTTATTCAACAAAATGTTTACGTGATTTGTTAAAATAAATTGCTGGAAATGTTGAATAAATCAAACAAAACGTTATCAAATCTTTATTTATTTATTAATTGTGATGTGCTAAATTCCTAATTTTTATTCTTTGATAAAAACACTAAAGAGGCTTGTTCCTATTCGCATTTCGCTGGTTGCTTAGGACAGATCATCAGGAAACCTTTTTCCAAAGGCTTTGGAAAAACTAAAGATATTATTCAACTATAACTGTAAAACAAATGAGAATTATGAGCTAAAAATGGACAAAAGTTGTAAAAATACTGGTTGACTTTGATTTAAATATTTGTTTTTATTGAATATGAAGAAATATTTAATTATTTCATTATTTAATATGTTTTATTGAGTGCTTTTTTGCAAAGTGAAATTTTGATAAAATTTTGCATTGAATCAAAAAAATAGTTTGTTGACCTAAAATTTTATTTTTAACATGTGCATGCGAACACCCTCTAGAACAAACTTATTTTATGAAGATTAAATTAATATTTTTCATCTTGACTTAATGGTCAATGCTGAGCCTATCATTACAAAATTTTGACATGACACATAAGCTTTTTTTATATCATTACCACAATGAAAAGCACAAACCGTTGTGTACCTTAATCAGTCCGAGGTGGTATCAATAGTACGATTGTACTGTTTACTAAAATTTGAAACATAATTGGAGCTTTTGCCTTTCATTTTACTTTTTAAACATGAAAATAATGTATGTTTTTCTTTTTGTTCTGTTGTTTTTGTTGTGTATACACGAAACAAGCAAAACTTTTTTCCTACTTGTGTGGTGTTGTTGTAGTTCCTATAACAAACTTTGACAAGCAGACTGAGAGAAGGGACTAATAAGTTATAAATATGCGATTAAAACGGTCTCTTTGCAGTTTTACTCTCAGAGTGGCTCTTCAAACGAAAAGTTCAATCTTATTTTTTTACTTGGCTTAAGAACTAAACTTATTGTAAGAAAGTCGACGTTTGGTTTTCGAAGGTAATGCCATTAAGAATTGTTTAAAGTACGTTTTAGTATTATTCGTACTTAAATTTTCTAAGTACGACTCGTACTTAAATTAATATAAAAAACTTGATTTATTCCATTTTTTTCAGTGCAACATTTATATTAAAGTTATGGAACAAAGAGCTTTTTTCCGATGTGGTATTTGTATAGGAACTATGGTCAGATTAGTAAAATGTTCAGTTAAGTTTGGTAAGAGGATTTAGGTAAGGATTGAGACAGATTTAATTTATATAGCAACATACGAATATGGCTTGTTTGATGGTTGGAGAGAAGTTTCCATGGGGGATATAAAAAATATGGACCGATTATGATTATTCTCAATTGAAACGTATGTACAAAATTTCATAAAATTATTTTCAAAATTGCAACCTGTACTTTAAGCAGAAGGTTACATGGGCAGACAGCAACGGCCAGCCAGCTTGCCATCCAGCTAGACGGATGGACATCGTTAGATCGATTCAGAAAGTGAATATGGATTGATCGGTATACAGAACAAAAAATAAAAATTGATTTTAATTTAAAAATTTGTATTGTTAATTAAAATATTAATAAAATTTGCAACAGTAAACAAATTAATAGTATCAATTAAACGTTAAATTCACTTAATAAATGTTTTATTCACTTGGTTACCCGTTTAGTTCACTTGATTACATTTTTAATTACAAGTGAATTTCTTTTTGATTAATGATTTAGTTGGTGAAAGATTTTGGAAAATTTTTTCTGAGCAATATTTTTATTTGTAACACACGTCAGCACAAATGTACAATACGCTCTCTAAAGTGGAGTACCCACACCCACACCTCCACCAACATTTAACTTAAATATGTCAGGTAAAAAGTAATTAATCAGATGTAACGATTTTCTTAAATATAACAAAAGGAAACTTTTTTTAAGATAAAAAATCCAGGGTTTGAAGTCGAAACCAAAAACTGTCGAAAAAAAACCAAAAATTTGTTTTCAGTTGTTCACTTTTTTAAATGGTTTGACAGCGACTGTTTATATTAAATGAATCAGAAGTAAAAGCAAGAGTTTTTCTTTGGCTTGTGACAAATTAAGAAGTGGAAGAAATGGCAGTTTTTCTACTATGACTGCAGTTTTTTAAACGCTAAAAAAATCTCTATTCTATAGAGTTTATTCAATCGTGAAATAATTTGGGGATCCTTAAAAGGCAAAAAAAAAAACTCAAGTTCTTTCGTTAATCTAAATAATTTTTTTTCAGGGACCGAAATTAACAGTTATGTTGAAATTTTAAAACTGTTGGAAAACCGATTCAAGTATATTCGAGTATATTGATCCTCGTCTATGATAAAATATATTGATTTTTATTTGAACGATTTTTATTTTTTTTAATAAAAATAATAGTTATTATTTTATCTTTATTTTATTCGAGCAAAAATAAAAGTTATTATGTATCTAAAAAAATGTACGTGTTCCATATTATAATTTTGTTGACTATAAATGTTTATTTTAATGTGTGACTATCATTGGGATTTCTTATGCACATTAAAGTAAATATTTTAACTCAACTAAATTATTATAACACGTACTTTTCATTAGAGAATAACCTATATTTTTGCTCGAGAAATAAAAATTAAAAAACAACTGTTTTTTTAGGTTTAAAAAGTAAAATTAAAAAAATAACTGTTTTCACCTGACTTTTATGACAAAAGGAATAACTATTACCTGCCTTTTTTGTTGTTTTAAGGCCATTTTACCAAGTTCAGTTAACACTAACTACTACTTTAACTTCCAGTTAACAAATTGTTTTTGACAGTTATAACTGATAGTTAATTATAACTGAATTTGGTGAAAATGGCGGTTAAAAAATGAATTTAGAAACTTTTTATAGCTGAGACAATTATTAATTTTGAATACTTTTTCTTTGTTACATTAAACAAAAATGTTTGTCAATTTAAAATAAGTATGAATACCAAAATGCAATTTGTCATATTGGTGACTTATTGCCTATATACAGTATTCCATGGATAATTACCTCGCCAAAAATGCCAATATTTTTGGGTAATTTAGCAGGACAAGCATTTAAACGAACACGCTTAACTACCTCGTTGAGGTTATTTTAAGAACACGATTAACTGCCACATTAAGGTAACTAAGCGAATACATTTAAATACTTCAGTGAGGTAATTAAACGAATTTATTTACAAGATACCTCAACTTTGATGTATGAAAAAAAGTTAAGACAGAAATTTTTGCATGTATCAGCTAAGTCAAAAGAAATAGCAAAAACTATGGGATTTGTTGTCTTAAATTTTATCTCTAATGCTTTTTGAGATGTCCTTTCATGTCCTACTATCAAAAGCGAAGTCATATATATAAATTTATGATCAGGGAAACCGTAAATGTACAATTGCATGGTTTTTCTTGTGCGACCAATGAAGGCAGCAACAATAAACATATTAATCCGTTTAAGAGCTTTTTTTAATTTTATTATCGATTTGTTTGTGAATAATTTGCATATAAAGCTATTGAAGCATCACATAAAAAAATTGCTTAAAGTTGTGGTTAACAGATGAATTTCTGCTGCTTCAATTTCGCCATCTACAATTGTAAGCCAAAGCAAGTTTTCGTTGAAGGTAAATGCTATTCCAAACATTAACGTTTTTTCTATATGTATAAATTTGTGCTGATGCATTAAAATCGAATATCTCTGGTTGTCTGTTCATGAAAATCTTGTGCGGAAAGTAAAAATGGCAGTTTTTAGATAATTTGATAAAATTTGGTAAATAAGTTTAAACACTTTTGCCGCCATGTGACCCACCCGTGGTTCAGAAGAATTTTTTCCGTAAGGCCATGTGCACCACCGGTGGGTCACATGCTACCTAATATTATGAAACAGTCTTCAGTGCGGCCTGTGAAGCAACTGCTTTTTTCTCTTCATTGTCACCTACCTGAAAGCTTTATCTTTGTTATACAAAAATAAATAATAGATTTGAGACACTATTTTATTATTTAAATTTTATTTTATTCAAAAAAAGTATAAGAAAAATTTCATTATTATTTCATGGCTTTAAAACTTAAAAAAACACTTAATTTTCATGGAAAAATAAAACAATATTATTTTTACTGCTGTTTGGTAAAACATTCTAAGCAAAATGCATGATTGCCTTCACAATCACTGCAAAAAGTTGATACTTTCTTTGCCTTTTTCGCAGCAACGCTTCTACCTTCAATTTTGGCTAAGTTGTCATAACAACTCAAACATCGCTTTCTTGTTTTTCTATTTGTACTGTCTTTTATGTCAAATTCTTTTTCAAATTGTGTTTTAGTTTTATATCGCAAAGAGCTTCAAAAATGGATTGTCTGAACTCGAGGATTGTCGTATTTTAGTACTTTTATAAATTACTAAGGCGTTTACAACTGCTGTTGAAAGCAGATATTCGAACGCAATGCAGGTGCATCTGGAATATCTTCTTCAACTGCCGAAGGTTCTGAGTCTCTTGAAAAGTCAGATCCACTTGATTCAACTTCAGATGGAACGTAATCCTCTGAGTCCGACCCCTCAAAATCGACTTCATCAGTGTCGGAGTCTTCGTTCCTATCTCGGTTTCCATAAAAAATGGTTGGATGTATTCCAGAATTGTTGTTTGTCGTTTTGATTTCCTATTATTTATTCCTGAAATGTAAATGATTACACCAAAATATTACTCTGCAACACTTAAGTTCCGCGTGAGCCACCGGTGATTACATTCTAAAAACAACACAATCGTAAAACTGAAGACATAGGACGGTTTACTTACACTTAACATACACTTTTAAACAAAAAAAAAAAAAAAAAAAAACACTTTTGGCCCTCTGGTAACTTTTTTTTTACAATATACGACGGCAGCGAACGTGTTAATTTTCATAAGAACGAAACCCATGTAAACTGTAAAAATCGGTCTATAATATCACATAGTCCCTATGCAAAATATTTTCTTTATGTTCATTAACCATTTAATCATGTTCATATTAAGATAAAATTTGGTCCAAAATATCTTACTGCAAATTAAAGATGGTTGAATTTGGTGTATCTAGATAATAATTTTTATATGAATCTTAACCTCATAACATGGTGAGCCCAGAATAAAGATTTTTTAATGTTAAGCGGCCCATACACTTGCAATATGATATTCGTCATATTATTTCCATTTTGTCCTATATTATGCAATAAGTCGCACAATGGTTTCATTTATTTAATAAAAGAAGTGAACATAACCTATAGCAATAACATAAACAGCATTGTACAAAGTTGCCAACACATTTCACTTTCTTTTCGTTGTGCAATAAAAATCAAAAGTCTTTTGATTGTTGCCAATATATTGTGATTCCCTCGAATATCACATACACATCGGCGATATAATTGTACAATACGTAAAATTGAACAATTTTATTGCACGTGTATGAGCCGCTTTAGTATTAAATTGTGGAATATTTTGCTTTCAAATAAGCCATCTTTTGTTTTTTGGGGCATTCTTTAAAACAATTTTTTTTTTAATTAACATTAGCTGCGTTCGTTTACCCCAAAATTCGTACAAATTTGTACTGGATTTTACTGAATTGCGTTCGCGTCCACATAAATTTGTAAAATTTTCATATTAATCACCTACTGGATTTTACTGGGGTTTTACTGGAAAAGTAAACGAACGCACATATTATTACTTTTCTGTGCTGTTGTCAAATAGTGCTGAGGCAATTAAACGAATGAAATTAAGATGTAATTGTGTGTTTGGGAGTTTAATTTTTAAAGCAATTACCCGAATTGGGTAATTCAGCGTTTGACAATTAAACGTGGCTTTTTATTTGAAAAATTGAAGAAAAAAAAGAAATTTAAAACTCAAGGTAAATAAGTGTGAAAGGCATTTAAGCGTGGGTTAATTAACCGGGTTATACTGTAATAACCAAGGCCCGGATTTTTATGCAAATGCATATTTGTTCTCGTCAGTCGGAGATTACCATATACAAAATATCTTTGCGAATCAAGAAATTTGCAGTAAAATGGCATCGATTTGTTAGTGCATATTTTTGCATATTTTGCTTTGAATGCATATTTTTGCATATATTGCTGATATTGCATACTTTTGTTGCATATTTTGAAAAAACTTGTTTTAATTGCTTTATTTTGCCATGAACCCTTCAGCAAAAGAGATAAAAGACAACTTCGATGATATTTATTTATTGATTTCTAATTGGAAATTTATTTTGTAAAGCCGCTTCGCGGGGACGTGGGTGAAAGCAATTATGTATTATGCTGAAAACTTTTGCCAATTCAATGATGTGGTGAAAGGATTCAACAATGATGAGTTCAAGTTAATTGATATTGCCATAAATAAGATGTATTTTGTGGAAGGTAACTTAAGTTAACAAATTCGTAGCAAACTTAATACAATTTTATTTTTTTTTGAAAAACAGACAAGGCAGTAAACTTTTATTTTGAAAACAAATTAGAGTCAAATATATCTCTAAATGCGATCAGTTTCGCTTTTTGCTTAAGCAAATGACAGTTTAAAAAAAATTTAACAAAAGTTTTCTTAAGTTTTATATGGTTTAAAACTTATGATTAACATGTATTCGCATAGTTGCTCAAGCCAGCTTATGCATATCATAGTTGGGCCTTTACAAGTGACTTAATTTACATGAGTGTCTAACTGTTTCTTTATATATTTGTATTTTACTTTATTTTAACTTCTACGTTCTACTTTCTTCATGCTATTTGTTTTTTCTTGTTATTTTTATGTTTTTTTTATCACTAATAAAAAAATTTCAGATAATTTTAAGTGCATATTTTTTTTTTTTAATTTTTAGTGAATTTTTTATGCGCATGAAACGCGATTTTAACTGCATAAAAGTACGGGCCCTAGTAATAACAATGGAACTTGAAAACAAACTTTTTCAGTTAACTGAAAAAATACACATACAATATTAAAAATCAGTGTTCGAAAATAAACAGTACATTATCTAGCGTTCGGCTCACACACCCAAGAACGATATCTATTTTTTTAAGTGCTTGTGTAGACGAAAACAACCCTTAATACCGTTCGCAACTATTTTTAACAAAGAACCGAACATTAGATATTGATCTGTTCTTCGTTAAAAAAAAACAGAACAACTGTAGTGATACTGTAGACAAACTTTTAATTTTAATGTTCAATAATGTTTCTTTTTTTTACACTGATAAAGAAATGAACAAACAAAAAATTTTAGCAACGACCGCAGCACGAATAGCTTGTGTGTGTATTGTGTATCTGTTTTGTTTGTATAAAATTATTTTGCTGGCTTTTTGTTTTTTTTTTGGTATGTGTATTTTGTTTTTGTGAAAAGTGATTGCTTTTTTTTACCAGCCAAAAGGGACGAACATTAATGAGCCGAACCGAACACAATGAAGTTTGTGAATTAAAAAAAAAAAAAAAAAAATCCGAACGGAATTAAATGTTCTCATCTTTTGTTGAGTTTGATAAAAACAGTATTATTTTTGTGTTCAATAGATGACTAACGGGGAAACGTTATTTTTTTAATGATCTATATTTAGTGTTTATTTTCGAACAATGTTTAAAATTTATATTGTTTCTCCAAAACAATTAAAAAATGTTTTAATTTGGTAAAAAATCCATTCGAATCAAATTTAAATCAATATCATGACCTCTACAGTGAATTCAATAAAAAATATCAATAATAACTCTCGAAATTCTTTACATACAAGTGATTTACATCGAGTACATCCTTAAAAAAAATTGTTCTTTTCAAAATAAAATGTTGTTCTTTAAAGTATATTTGTTCAGTTATAAATAAACAGTTAAATGCACATGCACATGCAGTAAATGTGTTGGTATAACACTGGAAAAAATATTCAAAGGATTATTATTTGCCTTTATCTATCAGTGTGAGTGAGAGGGTATGTGTTTGCTTAAGTTTATTTGTACATTTTGTTGCTTTATGCTCAATTTAATTCTTACAAATACATGAAGTAGTTTCACTTTAGTCTTGTTGCACTTGGAATATTCGTTTTGATTTCTGGGTTTTTTTTTGTTTGCTCTATTTTATAACTGTATGATGTTCATTATTTATTGTATGAAAACACAAGAAAAATTCTTGATAATATTACAATAATAATACAATCAACTACAACAGCCAAAAGAAGAAGAAAAAATTCATTTTGTAAAATTACATAGGAATGTGCGTACGTTGTATGTGAGCAGTTTAAAGGGCGAGGATTAGTTCAAATTCACACAAAACTTTTGCAAAGAAAATATTAAAATTTTTCCGCGAACCAAGCCAAAGGCATCATTAAAAATTTCAAAGAAATTTTATGTAGCAAAATTGTAAGGCAGTAGCTTTTTAAGGGGTTCAGGGGTGATTTGTATGCCCAAATTCATAAGGGTGGACCAACCAAAACTCACGATGTTTATTGTAAATAAAACAAAAAGTTTTCAGAGAATGATCTTAATATTTTTGATTATTACAGAAGTATTTATGTCAATTATGCTTGAAACAAAATATCGGCCAATTGCTCGCCACGGCTTCGGTGGCATACCTCTATCCGATGGTCCATATTCCAATGAATCTGGTTCAATGTCGTTAGTGTGCGGAATTATCTCATCCTTAAGCTATTGAATTGTTCTTGGCTTAAGTACCTACACTTTTTCTTTAAACATCCAGACATCCCAGCCCATGGTGCGAAATCACATGATCGTGCCGGCCAATTAATATCTCCGCGACGCACAAAGGGGTATGCCCCTAGATCGATGAAACTTGGCGGATATATATGTTCTGGTCCTATGCAAGTCAATCAGACCAAGGAGGAAAAAGTTCCCCTAGAAGAATTAATCCAACCTCTGAAAAATAAATTTTTTTTTAAAGTATTCCCATACTTTTGTTAAGCAAATGCAACTTTTAACGTTGGCGAAAGTTAAAAAACCTAAAATTAGACCCAGAAGATAATAAATTAACACCTTTCGTCTTTAAAAGAAATAGATTAGCAATTCAGGGCTGAAGTCCCAAGTTACTGTGGTCCCACACAGAATATCCGGTCAGCCGTGACCTAAAAGGGATCTGCGGCTACCGATAAATCCATATTGGCTGCACTCTTCTTTCCCAAAATGTATCGCTGCATACAGCAAGGCAAACAGTAGAGTTGTTTGAGGGCATTTGCAGTAAACGAATTAAATCGATAACGATATTTTCTTTGGGACATTTGAAATAAGCCACAAAGCAAATCACAACTAAAAATATAATATTAGTAAAGAAATACGCGCAATAGCTCTGAAAATCTTGAAATTATCATGAAAAATATCTTGGGCAGCATCTTTATTATCGCTCATTACTTCAGCTCAAACTTTTTTTCGAATATTTGTTTAAATTGTGATTTGCTCTGTGGTAAAATACTCCTACAAGGATTACACATTCAAAGATTTTATGCAAGATCCCACAAGGAAGTCTTGCCAATTTTACCTATTTGTGCCAAAAAATCTACCGCAAATTTTCACCAATTACCAAATTGTCTGTTCTCAGCCCTTGATCAGTTTCATTTATTAACCAACAGCAACAACCAAATGCCCATAAATTGTAAAAGTATGCATTTTTTGTAATTTATCAGTCTATTCCTTCTCTGTATTCAGTTTTCAACATAACTATAAGCTGAAAAATTTGTATGTATATGACTTTTCTTAGATAGAAATGATTTTGTTGTTATTCTTTAAAAGAAAAAATATCCTACAAACAATAAATATTTGTGTTTAATAAAAATTTATTCATTGGAAAAAAATTTGTTCTCCATTAAATCTTCAAATGTTTGTACAGTTTTCGGAGTTTGCAAATAACTACAGATTTAGAGATTCTGTAACAACTTTTTTTGTTGTGAAAAAAAGTAAAAATTAAAAACTTGCCTTTAACAATAAATTTCAGTGTTTATATCAGGAATAAAAATTGGGAATTAAGCACGACAAAGAAAATCTTTTAAATTAAAAATTTTTGTATTCCCACAATATTACTTTGGTTCTAAACTGGCAAGTGCACGGCTAAAAAACTAACAATAAAGCAAGTTGTTTTTGTTTCCATTTTGCTTTTTCTTAACCTACTAACAACTGCAATTAATGTTTGAAGAATAGCAATCAATTGTAGTGGGGAATGTAAGAAAAGATAAACTCACTGTTTATTGTTGTTGTTTTTGTTTAAGCTTTGATACTATTACAAGTTGCTTATAATTCTTATTCACTTAACCGTTTTATTTGTTTAATTTCTTTAGTTTTTCAAAAATCTTTGGATGAAGTTTCCTGAATATCTGGCCTAAGCAACCAGTGAAATGGGCAAAGGAATAACTAATCAACAATAAATTTCGGTGTTTTTATCAAGAATAACAATTGGGAATTAAGCACGACAAACAAAATCTTTTAAATTAAAAATTTTTGTATTCCCACAAAATTACTTTGATAAACTTACAAAATATTTAAAAGAATACATTTTAATTTTGTGAAGTCTAAAAAAGTCCAATCAAATTAAGCATGTAAGAAGTTATAGTCGGTCAAGCCTATTTATTGGCTAATTTTCGAGAGTAAATCCCATTTGAAACCTATGGAGAATCTTTGTGCCGAATGTTACCAAGATATCTCCATCTAAAGGGTGAACAAACAACTTTTGAAATGGTGGTGGTCTGACGGTAGCCGTTCTTGCTCATTCTGGATTCATCTTAAGGTCCAACTTTGAAATTATCTGCAATGTTGTTTGGAAATACCGAATTTGCCCAAACGACGACGTGTTGGGACACATGGAAAATTCTGAACATTCTGGCGTGCAACTTCCACGTTGACTTCGGGGCGAATATTTCGAGGAACTCATCTTCGAGAAGGGTCGATTAAAGATCCCCTTCCTTAAAACTTCCGAATAGAGATTTCTTTAATTTTTACATAAAAAACCAGTTTTTGTTTTCAAAAATACAGATAAGGCCTTAATTATGTAAATCGCAACGCAAAAGAATTATGGCCCCTATTATGAGTGCCCCGGTAGACTAGCTGGTAGCGAGCTAGTCTATCAGCGCCGGGGTTGCGGGTTTGATTCCCGCCTGAGACTCTGGTTTCTTTCCTGCAGACAAGCATAAAGCTTCGCGGGATAAGCTTAGGAAATTAAAAAAAAAAAAAAAGTTACATTCGATAAACGATTTTCGCTGGCTATCGAATGTGATTTTGGTATTATAGTTGGCAGCACTGTAAAAAATTTCGTTGTGTTTCGAATTTTTCAACGAATAGAAATTTGCTTTCGACGGTGCAAATAAATGTAAAAAACTTGTTGAAAATTTACCTATTTTTAAATTTTTTTTTTGTGTTCGTATACTAAATACCATATTCTTTATCAGTTTTGTTGATTTTATGCAGGTCCAACGTAGTAAACAGAACAAAATGACAAAATGACTTGAGACAAAGTTCAGCATGTAAAAAAGTGGTATGAAACCCCACTGAAGCTAAATTATTTGAAAAGAATCATAATTCCGCCGTGGACAAGTTTAACTTTAATTTTATTTTTTAAATTTGTAAATAAAAATTCGTTTGATCAGCTAATTCGACTGCTGTCGAAAATCGAATTTAGTTCATAATAGGCACCTATATTGAAAGCAAAAAACCAAAAATCATAAATATTTTGTAATTTGTTTCTACAGAAATTCATGTACCGTTTTAAAATTTTCAACGCCACAAGTTATGAGGCGTTTGAAACTTTAGAACGCAATAAGAATTTCTGTAGAAAGCAACAACAAAATTACAAAATTAATTTTTTATATTTTTAGTTACGCTTGAGTTCACAAAATTTATTTTTCATTAAATCATTTTTACTGAAGGAAGGAATTTTACAACACGAAATTTCTGTATATTTTCGAATACTGGTGGAAAGTATCGCCTATTTGTTTTATAATTTAAAAAAATTTCTTGAAGTATCTGCATTCAAACTTTAACTAGTATAAAAATCAGACCTCAATATTGAAATAGAGGATTTTGTAACATAACTTTTTTTAAGTGAGCCCGTGATTGCCCAGTTGGCTAAGGTCCACTGTCTAAAATTTTTTTGTAAATACTGTAGTGTATTGTATCATATGGTTAGGCCGACTGTTGCTTATTTTATTTCCTATTTTATACATCATTCTAATTTAAAGTATATCAGACAACTCTGTTTGATGATGTTCTTTTTGCTTTGCTTAGAATGGGATTGCTGTTGTTTGTTTATTTTCCCAGCAGGAAAAAGAAGTGGCAAAGAGCCTTTCAGATAGGCTATTTTGCAGACATAAGGCCTCCCACCTGCATTCCAACTTAATTTATTATTTACACGGTGTGACATTGGAGAACAAGGCCTTGACATCTTGTATCTACTATCTGTAACATGGGGTCTCCACCGGAGATAAGATATTAGATTTTTATATCAGCAAATGTCAAATTCAATTGCAGAGAGTATTATCTTACGTGTGGACTCTCAAATAGTGTTAGTATTAATGTTATAATAAATGTTATGAGACGTGAAAATTAAAGGTGCTGGCAGTTTACCTGCTACACGCAAAGAAAAAACATGGTTGTAGTAAAAATATTTTAAAAGCAACATATTATGATAAGATTCATGATTGTAGTCACCATATTACGATTGTTATTAAATCATATTATGACCAAATATGTTTGTAATATTACATCATAATATTTTTCCCGTAATCATATTGTTATCCTGTTAATCATAAAACGTTAAGAAGTTATAATATTACTGTCATGGTAATCATAATAAGTTAAGAAGTAATCATATTACTGTCATGGTAATCATAATAAGATAAGAAGTAATCATATTGTTGTCATGGTTACCATAATAAGTTAAGAAGTAATCATATTACTGTCATGGCAATCATTATAAGTTTAGAAGAAATCATATTATGATGCAAAGTGGTATGAACTGTTATACATAAATTTTTTACATCATAATATGATACAACTTTAAACATTATATTTTTATTGGAAAAAAATACTTATGATAAAATAAAAAACATAATATAGTTACTGTAATCTTTTTGTCGTAGGTCGCAATTATTTATAAATTATTTTATGGAGTTTTCATTATTTTTCTCTTAAAATAACACAAAACTTTTTAGCAAAGATATTTTATTTTGTGACACTACAACCCTTTTTTAATGTTTTTTCTTTATTTTTTTTAATTTCTTGTTTATTTTAATGGTAAGTTTGTTATTTCTTTTTTAATATTTTTCTTTATTTTTTTTTTAATTTCTTGTTTTTTTAATGGTTATTTTTTATTATTTAGCTACTTACTAACAAATAATTCGATATGCTTATGTAAAACACGACACAACTGATACAAAATTATTTTACAAATGGCGATATTAAAATATTATTAGAGTAACGATATTTTGATTGCATCTTAAACTTATTATTATAAATGTTTATAAAGTTATAATGTTATGGCTATTAAATATCATGTTATGGCTGTGAGTAATATAATATGTTTTGAAAGTTATCATAATTTAGTTGTTAGAAAAATAATTATTTTTCGGTCAACAATACTCAAATTTATAATTGCGATAAACATTAATATGTTTACAGTAACTATAATATTGCTGATATTTAATAAAAATAACAATTATTTGTGTACAACAACAATATATTGTTACAATAAACACAGTGTGGTTGCCGTAACCATGCCCAACCATATTTTTTCTCTGCGTTTAGGTAAGTATTTTACAAATACGAAAAGGTATTCGATAATTTTTCATAAATATGAAAAGTGCTACAAATACGAAAGATGTAACGTCAAAACATATTTTGTTTGACACACTCTACATATTATAATCACCCACACCGCAAACAAATGGTCAACTATTTTGAAATATTTTTTTTTGGAAATTATCAGAATTTATTTTCCCTATTCCAATTTTTTCTCTTAATCCCCTTGCATCACATTAAGGACATTTCCCAGTCGGTACAATTCCATAAAGATTACAAGCAAACATTGAAATTATCGTTGAACATTATTTTCATTTATCTTGACTTGTTTTAAATAAAAAATAATCGTCATTTTAAAATATTCCCTGCTAGTTGCAAACATGTGTCTGTGTGTGTGTATTTGTATGTTGGCTTTGAAAAATTTCTGCTGTTGCAACTGCAACTGATACTCTTATATTTTGTGGTCATATGTATGGCTTGCTTACAACACTTTCCCATAAAATATTTGTCTTTCATATTTAAGTTGGAAAAGTAAAAAAAAAATCATAAAAAAAAGAAATACCACAATGAAACACTATCACAAGTAGAAAATACACCTTTATTTCATATTGAAAAAAGAAACCCAGCTGATGAGAAAAAACAGGGGGGAGAGAGTGCCAGACAGTGCAAGAGAGAAAGCAAATAAAACAACATAAAAAATACTAATATTTAATCCTAACCAAAATAAAAAAAATAAAAACAAAATGAAGTATAAACCCAGCAGCCATCAACTATCATGCAACACAACATCAACAGCCAACAGTCAACAACAATAAAAGCAAACAAGCTTACATTACAAAACATTAAAATGAAAATATAAAATTGCAGCAACAATAAAATGAAAATAATGAAGGATAAAACAAACAACCAACCAACTAACCAGCAATAACAACAAGAACATTTTGAAATTCCAAAAAAAAACGAATAAACAATGGTGCCTTTTGTCCTCTCAAGAGAAAAATTAATAATAACAAATGCAAACAATAAACAATATGGAGAGCGAATGAGCAGTGGATGAAGCATAACGGGTAACTGGTAGGGTATTCATTCGGCTAACCGTCAATCGGTTAACCGATTAATTACTACACGTTTAACTGATCGGTTGATTTCAAATTGGCTTATTTCGATTAACGATTAAACCGGTTAATTTCAATCGATTAACCGACTAACCGATGGAACAAAATTTTCAATATTTTGTAGTACTATAACATATTTTTTGTGCTTAGAAAATATTTTTTCATACAAAGAAAGAAGGTGTACAGTGATCTTCATTTTAACCCATTTTCCGCCGACCGGTGATTAAAATTACTAGCACTTTTACTCTTGTTTTTTCCATGTTTATTTATCTTCATCATCGATCAACAGGAATGTGGCGAAAAATGGATTTAGTTGTTGATTGTCAACACCTTTATTTTGTTTCACGTACTTTTTATACATATGTACGTGTTTAGTTAGTTGTTTCTTCTCATAACAGTCTTTTAACAAAATTAACTGAAACAATTAGAAGTGTTAACAATTTAAAAAAAAACTCTAATGGCATAATGGAGTATTTTAAATGTTTAGAGAAATCCTGGAAAAGGACTGAAAAATTAGATATTCATCTACGATATATATAAAAGAATTTTTTCCAAGTCAAGTTTTGTCAAAACTAAAGACAAGAATCGCTCTTTAATCTTAAACATTTAAACCAAATTACTTTTCTAAAAGATTATTTTTTTAGATCTCCTTTAACTATTGAAATAACTAATAACACTATCTCAGTTTATTTTTTAAAATACATATTAGGGGATTCACAAGGTAGTCAGAAAGTCTTATGTCTTAAAATAATTACAAGAAATATATATCGTCGGTTTAATATGCAATCCAGTTAAATCCACTTTTTATGTAAATTGAGATTTTGATGCCGTGTGGTAGAGAAAGATACGCCTCGTCGACCAGCATGTAGTTTTGCTTCTATTTAAGTCTTGATTTGTGTCAAACAAGCTGTATTTTTAATTTTCTATCAAGCTGCAAATAGGAAAAATAAAAAGTTTTTTGTCTGTCCTGTAAAATGGGATGAAAATGAGTTAGCAGGTTTGCATATTAAGCCGACGAAATGACTGTTGTGGGCTACCGCTTATTATTTAGATTTCTACTGTACAGTTATGACAAATCAATGAACTCAGCCAAGGCGAATTCATAACAGGTAAGTGCAACTCTACAACTACAAAAATCCCCATGTAATTTGTTTTTGCAATTTTATGGTTAGCTGTCAAAATTTTTTTATTGCAAATTAACATTATCACTTGTTTATAAAATAAATTATTAAATTCACTTCAATCATTCGCAGTTTTGAAATTTTTTATTATAAAAATAATATTTTTAGCACTTTTCAATCAACTTCTTCTCAAAACAAAATCATATTTTGACGTTTCACCATTTTTTTTAATTCGCCGTGGAAACAGCTGATGAACGGCTGGCTAGATGAGTTTACCTGTTTGAAATCGCCTTGAACTCAACATTACAATTTTTATTTTGTTTGAAACACAACAATATTTATTTTAAACAATTGTAAAATATTATTTAGGACATAATGTCGATATGACTTGTTAGCACACTTTGGAATCCCCCAAATATGTATTAAATGAAAAATGCCTACTACATATTTTTGAATGGTTTTTTTTGTTTGCTCGTTTTAGTTCAAGAATTGTTATGTTTGGTATGTTATTGCTTTTTTTACTAATAAACTCCAAATAATAAACAATTAATGCATTTTTATATATTGAACATATTCACCTTTATCGTGTTTGGCGTATTTAAAATAAGCCTAAGTAATAGATTAAAAGAAATAAGTTCACGTTGTCTTTCATTTATTACCAAACAGTCGTAGGCGTATTTTAAATTCGCCAAACACGATAAGGGTGATGGTTATTCCAAAGTTAATTAAAAAAATACCAGTTGTAGAACCAAAAAGCTAAAGAAAAATAACAAATTTCCCGTATTTCCTTTTTTGGGTACTATTTCATTTCCCCAATAAAGTATAAAAAAATTTAATTTTGGTGGTGTCAACTTATAATTTAGTACGAATATGTCAATGAATGGAGAACAATTTTTTGTAAAAAAAAGTACCAAAAATAGTTACGCTTTTCACCCCTTAAATGTTCGAATTTCGAAAAAGTACCAAATACGTATTCGTATTTTTTTGATAAGTTTCGAATGTGGTATTAATTTTTTTCTATGCTTATTGGTTCAAAAGGTAGATGGGGTGTCAAAAAAGTACCAAAATTCAGGTGTTACCCGTTTACTTCCTAATAAGGCCGAATTTCAAAAAAAGTACCAGAACAACGATAAAATAAAAGTTATTTTTTAATATTTATTTTTTCGAGCAAAAATATAAGTTATTCTCTAAAGAAATAATAATAATTTAGTTGACTTTTAATGTTTATTTAATGCGCACACGTAATCCCAATGATGAATACACATTAAAAAAAGACATTTAAAGTCAACTAAATTATTATTACACGTACATTTCTTTAGAGAATAACTTATATTTTGGCTTAAAAAAATTAAAAATCAAAAAATAACTTCTATTTTTGCTTGAAAAAAATAAAAATCAAAAAATAACTTTTATTTTTGTACAAAAAATTAAAATTAAATAAAAAACTGTTAACCTTCGATCGAAAAAATAAAAATAAAAATTTTAAAAATCCGTATATTTGATTCGCTATGTTCTCCGTGACCAGTTTATTTAAATATTTTATTTTACATTTTTTTTTGTATTCATATTATTTTTTTTAGATAAATAAAGGACATTTTATCATAGACGTGTTCAGAAGTATCAGTATGGTATACTTTAATAAGTTTTTCGACATTTACATCCATATGCTTTTTTTGTTTTGAAATTACAATATAACTGTTATTTTCGGTCCCTGCTTTATTATTTAAGTATCTATAATTTTTGCAAGAACAACACTTAAAACCACGAGAAACTACTGCCATTTTGTAAATAGAATTTGCATTTAAATTATTGTTCGATTTCAATCTCACTTAATTTCGATTTCTGAATTAATATAAATCTTTGTCGTTTTTTTCTTTTGTGAAATGAATTATTAAATTGTTTTGAAAAAATATAACAAAAAATAAAAGCTAAATTACTCACTAAACATGACTGTTTTTTTTTCAATTCCAACGGACTCATACATTTAGTTTTTTTATTCGACTTAAAACCTTAAAAAAATTATACATTTAACGGAAATACTATATATTATTATTATTCGATTAATTGGTATAAATTCTTCGATTAATCCTTTAATCGAAATTAGCAATTTTTAATTGTTCGAAAAGTTATCCGTTTAAAATTGTTCGATTAATCGAACAAGAATTTATCGATTGAACACCCTACACAATATTAATTATATTGAAATAACTTAATTTGTAAAAAAAAACTTGATTAATCGGTTAACCGACTAAAAACAAAATTAACCGATTAAACCAAAACCTCGGTTAAACGTTTTGCGATTTTGACATCAAACCGCATTAAAAGTATGGCGACTTCACATTGAAAAAGCGAACTATAATATTTTTAAGAAATTTTGGCGGATCACAAGCGAAACGCGTGAGTTTCAGAACAGCATAAAATTAATCTCGCATTTTGCGATTTCAAATCGTGCGATTGTCAGAACATGGCTGATTATTGCACTAAATTCATCACTAAGGTACAATAGGATTTTTGAAGTACATCCATTTGTACCAACTTTACTAACCCTGCGGGCGACAGAAATTGGTGTATGAGTGTTGTAAGATTTCCCTTAGAAATGGCCACTACTGTAGCATTTTTTAGTAGTTGAAGCACACAAACGAACAAATCAACACAAGCATCTACACATTTTTTATGTGCAAAAACAATTTTTTACTGCTTCTAAAAGCATACGAGGTGCGAGAAAAAAGTTTTCGGCCAAATACGTGAACAAGTATCCATTGGCATTGAAATGAGCTTCCTTTTAGAAGCAGATTTAGTTTTCAGTAAAATTATATTTAATTAAAATAAGAAACTGGCGACATTGCTGATGACCATGGAAACCAAAAATATGCTCCTAAAATGCGTTTTATGCGTATTAAATATGCAGTAAAAACTGGAAAATATGCCCTAAAAATTTTTAAAAATTGCTCATTTGAAGACAAAATATTCAACAATTTAATAATAAAAAAAAACCTACAAATATTATCGCTTAAGCCCATATTAGTTTAAACTTCATATAAAAGATGTTAGCGACGAATATTTTCTAGATTTTGGGTACAGTCGCTAAATTGTTAATGAATGCTAACATTTAAAAGAAAGTTAAAGCTATTTAAAGATGGTAGCTTTGGGCAAATGTCAAACGATTCGAAAAAAATTTTATTTGCAGTAAATTTTTTTTAGAGCGAATTAAATCTAAATACCAACATAATTCGATGGTTAACAAAGAGTCTTATTTGGAAAGAAGTTTTTATGGAGAATATGTGAAATTTTTGACCGATTCTTACCATTTATAATAAACTTGTTCCTTTTACTTTTTATGTATTATACACATTGCATAACATTTATCCGTAATAACAACATGGTTTGTCTAACAATTTTAGAGTACAAATTAAATGTAGATGGCGAAATTGAAGTTACAGAATTTCGAAAAAAAAATTTGTTCATTGTAGGCATCTAAAAAAAATTGAACATGTATCAAAATATGTATGCCTAAAAAGGTAAAATAAGCGATATAAACTTAAAAAATGCTGCACAAATGCTCGTTTAACTAAATTATGCACAAAAATGCACTAACAAAACGATGCCAAAATTAAAAAATGCTCAAAAACGGATAAATATATTGTTTGTGCCTTCATTGGTCGTACAAGGGAAAACATGCGATTGCATACTTATGGTTTCCCTGCTGATGGCCTTGGGATATAATTTTTGCACCAACTGAGCCTTGCAGGACTAAAAAGGTAAGCACTTACACAAGGGCAGAACCATTAGAAACTCGTTTCCAAAGATTTATACACAAATATTTCAAATAACTTGTTGGTTAATATGAATTTTTTGCCGTCTTATATTAGAAAATAAAATTGTTACGCTACTGACTCACTGATTCATCATCGCACAGCCTTAACGGAATTTTTGGAAATTCGAATGGTCAGGGGGTGAAAAAGGGTAAATTCGGAATCCTTTTATCCCCAAAACTAAAAAAGATACAAAAAAACTGCAACACTTATCGTTGTTCTTTTAAAAAATAAGAGGACAGGTGTCTGGTAGTTTTTTAAAATTAAGCTTTTTTAGGGTGAAAACGGGTAAAACCTGAATTTTGGTACGTTTTTGTCAGCCCATCTATCTTTTGAACCAATACACCTAGAAATAAAGTTTATACCACATTCGAAACTTGTCAAAAAAATACAAATACGAATTTGGTAGTTTTTCGAAATTCGAACGTTTAAGGGGTAAAAATCATAACTATTTGAAGTACTTTTTTACAAAACATTTAATGGGTTGAATAAATAGTACCAAAATGGGAAATACGGGAAATTTTATGTCTTTCTTCAGCTTTTTTGTTTTACAACCGGCATTTTTTAATCATCGTTAATGTTGGACCTTAAAACATAAAATTCAACATGCAATGTCCTGAGTGGATATGAATGTATGAGAGAACTTGTTGGTGCTTTTTGTTCTTTAACTGGTCCTTTTTGAATTTTCGTAAGTATTGGACCTAGAAACATAAAATTCACTTACAACTACTATTCGAGTCGGAAAGAACCCAACTTTGTTCTTTCTGCTTGACTGTTTTTATTTTTCTTAGCGACCTTCTGGGTCTAACTTCCAATCCATTCTGTTCTTTCGCAAATGACAGCAGTATTCATCATTAATTTTTCTTTAATCATAGACCAACCCTTATTGAGCTTGAAGCTATTAGGCAGAATATGAACGACACACTCAATCATGACCTTACGACAATCTCCGAGTAGGTTCTTGCAAATAGGTTTGATGTTACTGCTCGTAAGACTCAATGTTATGTGACAGACGTCTTATGGAGTCAGCGTCATCAGCATCTATGGGAGGTATAGGGGAATCAGACACTTATTATGATGTAGGCATGAAAACCCGATGTGATATTCATTGAAACCAACATGTTTTTCCAGTGTCGTAAATAGTATTCATGTGTCTTGTTTTCTTAAAGCGGTGCAAGAACTACTTCACTCCGTCTGATCTCCTCACTATTTATACCGTCTATATCCGACCGAAAATGGAATACAACTCTCATATCTGGGCAGGTGCTTCAAGGTCTATCTTGAAGCTTCTGGCTCGGGTGCAAGGTAGTGCGTTGAAGTTCAGCAATGACAGTAGGGTATCCGGCTCTATTGAATCATTGTAGCATCGTCGGAATGTGGGTTGTGAATAATTATTCTGTCGTTATTACCGCGGTATGTGTTCAGCTGAGATGGGCAAACTTATCCCGGAGACGCGGGTGCATGCCCGTAGAATTCGCCTTTTCCAGCAGATCACATCCGTTCGTTGTCTACTGTCCAAAGCACAACGCATTACGTATCTCAGTCGAACTAACCGTATGTAGAATCGATTTCCGGCAGAGGTCTTCCCTGTCGCCTACAATTTGGAATATTTCAAAATGTCCACAAACACTACTCCCTCTTTACTTCCCCTCATTACCTATTTTCCTAATACCAACACAATGTATTGCATTAATATGGGGAATCCCCTGAGTGTTGGCTTAAAATTAAAAAAAAATTTCCCTTTGCTTCCATGCAAATATAAACTCCAAAAATAGCTTTTAAGACCATAACTTCCTTATAATTGTTGATACTGATATAAAATTCAGTGGCCGTCCTAAAATCACTTTTAGTCGTAAAAAATTTCACAAAGATTTTGATATGTTGTTAGAATCGGTACAATTAACTTTAATGTGAACATTTACTTCATATCATAAATTTGTTCTGGCGGTTCCATGGCATCCTTTAGGTTCCAAATAGGGTTCACTTTTGAAAATTCTTCTATAAGCTCTGTGGGGTAAATTGTTTCATATTTTGTTTTAAAATTAGCTATTTCTGTTTTTAAGGCATATTTCTAATAATTTTATAAACCACATTTTCAAGCTGTTAGTGCATTGTAAATGCGCATAAAGCGTTTCTTTAGAACGTATTTCCAGTTTCCCTGGTATGAAATCATAAAGTTTTTAAAATTTAATTTTCTTTGTAAGAGTTTTTTTTAAAGTTTTTTTTTTAAATAAAATTGTTACAAAAACAGCCCTCGTACTTGCTTACAGTTTCACGTTTAATCCCTTTGCGTTTAAGCTTTTTCTAAAAAATTTCGCAAGTTGTCATGATAAAGTTGAAATCCTCAGAGTTTAAACTGTTTAAAAAGTTGCAGCAACTTGCTGATGTCTTTTTTTATGCACATTTTTGTGCATAAGTATATTTGCTAATGAAAAACTTAAATAAACGAGAAATAGAATAAAAAGTATTTGTTGGGTTGCAAAAATCATAAATATTTCTTTTAAGAGGACGCAATTTAACTTCAAATTCTTTTAATAGAACGAAATTTCCAAAAAATACGTTTTTTTTTAAATAAAATCATGACAAAAGCAGCCTTCGTACTTGCTTATAGTTTCACTTTTAATCCTTTTGCAGAGAAACACTTTGTAAAAGGCTTTTAAGGGTAATTTCTTTTAGAGACATAAAACTTTTTTCAAAAATAAAAATTACAAATTAAATGGAATGAATTTTGGCTTGATTAACTCACAAATTTAATATTTACAAATAGTTTCTGGCAGATGACCTCCGCGACTGCGCTTTATGAAAGCCATCCAGTCTTCTACTTTTTGAAGCATACCCAGCCTTATTTCGAGAATAGAAATAAGAATGTTCGCTTCTTAATAACACAGTGCAACAAAATTCGGGTCATCGCCGCCAGCCTCAGCACTTGCAACGCGAAATGAAAGTAGACTATTACTAGAGCAAATCTGTAAAAGGGTTTTCAAAAATTAGCTCGGGCCCCCGAAATGAAGGCCCCTAAAGTTTTTGAATTTTTTGAAAAGGCGTTTGGTATAAGCAAAAAAATATAAATGTACATCTGAGCTAAAAAATAATTTCAGTTGTCTTCAGTAGAATCGTATGGCGATGCTTTTCTTAGAATATATTAACCCCCTAACACTAATTTTAAGGGGTAATGTTTGTCCTTTTTTTTAACTTCCCCACAAAAGTTTACTAAAACGGCACTTTAGAGGGTTAAAATGTTCCACTAATATTTTCTGCATCAAATTTTACTAGGGATCTTCAAAGACCAAAAGCTCGTGCAATGTATGTAAAACGGATTTTCGAAATTTCGGGCATTGAAATTTTTTAATTTCAACATTAACCATAATTTGTTCAAAATTATTCATATTTTGGTCATTGTAACCAACATTATGGTCAAAATTAATCATATTATGTTCAGAATTAATCATATTATGGTTGAAAATTTCCATCATTTAGACAAAAGTAACCATATTATGGTCAGAATTAACAATACTATGGTCAAGGTTAACCATGTAATAGTTATTTATTTCACCCATTTTTCCAATTTGTTTATTAGTGCCATGTTTCGTTTTCTACTTCTATAAGTCATCCGATTAAAATCATTTTACAGCCTTCGACGATCGTCATTAGCACAAATTTTTGTATTTTAATCAATAATTTAAATAAAATGAATGAGAATTTTAAGCACACCAATCAAGTATGCATTTGCAAGCATTCAACTGTTGTTGTTGAGAGCAAAACGACCATTATATTGTTGCTGTCTTAAATTTAATATTAAACAAACTTTGTTTTCAAATATTATAATTTCAAACATATTATAGTTATAACATATTAACCATAATATGTTTAGAGACAATGTGGTTATGGTTTTTGGATGGAAGAAATTAACCATAATATGTTTGCGGTGACACTAGTATGGTTAAGTTAACCATAATGCGTTTAAGTATATGGTTGTAGCTTTATTTTATTAAATCGTTATATTGTTAAATACAACCATATTTGAAGTTTCAAGGAAGGTAAACACTTTATTGTTAAATAGAAACAAAATATTATTAATCGTAAAAAAAAGTAATGTTAAAAGTAACAACAGTTTGTTTGTTGCCATTGCGCGGACCATAATTTGTTTTTTTTACCATAATACAACCATATTTTTTCTCTGCGTGCACAAAAAGAAGTTCAATGGTGTCAAGTCAAACGAACGAGGTGGCCAGTTCACAGGTCCATTTCTTGAGATAACTCGGTCACTAAATGTTTGGCTCAACCAAGTGATAGTTTCACACCTTGTATATCATATTGCGCCGTACTTTGTGATTTGCAATGACATGAGGTATGAACAAATCATGAATCATTTGCCTGCGGCGTTTGCCATTCACGGTATCGGTTGCGCCGGTTTCGGATTTATAGACAAACGGGCCAATGACGTTTTCGGCATATTAACCGCACCAAACAGGTATGTAAATATCCCTGCAAAAACTTCTTGCTAAACATAACTGTTAAGCCAGAAATTAACCTCATCACTTTAAATGATTTGACGATAAAAATCTGATTTAGCTTTTGGTTGGTTCTCAGCCGATTTACCGAACACACAATGCAATTGATGGTCCTCTGGTTTTAATTCTTGCAGCACTTGGATCTTATATGGATGTAGGCCCAGATCTTTGCTAAATATTTTCCAAGTAGTGGACGGACAGAGGCCATGTTGGATCGATCAATTCGAGTCGTCTGCCACACTTATGCCTACAGCGGTGATGGGCTCTTCTGTACGGGCTCGATTTGAATAAATATTATCCAAAAGTGTAAATGTTGTCATGAATCGATCTATATTATTGCGTATTTGCTGCTCAGATGGACGAATATGCGCACCGCAAACTTGACGAAGTCCTTTATAAGTTTGACGAACAGAGCGCGAATTTTGGATATAAATTTTCACGATTGGCAATAGTTGTTCTGGTGTTAGTCTTTGCGTGGTGATTTGCCAAAGTATATTAAAAATAGTCAAACACTGTTCACAAGTATGACAGCTATTTAAACAATTTTACCTATCGCAAGTTCTATACGTTTAAAAAAAACCCTTTATTTTCTTTTTAATAAAAATAAATCTAAGCCTTTTAGTTTAAATAAAAAACTAAGAGTTTTCTGTTTGCCTCCTTCTAAATAATTTCTTTTTACCCTCTTCTAATGGTCACTTCTGCTTAATGTTTTTTCCCCAATTAACTATTTTTTTTGTTCTTGTAACAATATTAGAAAAGTGCATTAAGCCAACACACAACTTTCTAACCTTAATTTATTGTTAGTCACACTGACAAAGCAATAACTTGTTGAATGACATTTCTTTTTCTCCCTCTCTCTTTCTCTTTCTCTTCCCTTCTCTTTATAAGTTCTATTACGCTTTTTATTTTTTTATTTTCGTTTTGTTTCCCTTATGTTTTCTACCTAAATGACTTTGTTATTATGTCGAACAACTTGAAAACAAACTTAACTCCGTTTTTGCTACACAAACTGACAGAATGAATAATAGTGTTATTAAAGTACATTTTGTAAATTTGGAAGCAATTTTTAGTACAAATTCATGCTGACATTGAACAATAATTGTCACGACATTTGATTGAGGACTTAGTTTGTATTAATTGTTGGAAAAACAAGCAGTGATTTTTGTACAGGCATTTGTAAATAAAAAAAATGTTTGTAATATTCATGTTGTGGCAGACATTTGGGGTGTTCACAAGGTGTGCTATCATGTTATATTGCCACAATGATCTAACATTAACCAATGGTTTAAAAATATTGTTGTTGCTTTGTAAACAAAAAGTGTCTTAATAAATAGAACTTTGCTTGCAATATTTGTTGTGCTGTCGTAATTAATCCAAAGAGACCTGCGCTGAACGGTTGAGCAGAGCTGGGGTCTAATCACCGCATTAAACTATCGATTTTTTTGCATACGATAGACACTGACGTATCGAATGAAAACTCGATAAATGTTATGTCGAGTTACTCGATATCGAATGCTATAATTTCAAATGCAATTCATTTCATTCGATATCGAGTTTCATGATTCCAAAATAAATAATTTCGATCAATTTTGCTCGATATCGTATGCGGTGATTAGACCCCTGCATTCGTTTTTGTACGCCGTCGACGTTGATGGTTAATTTTATCCTTCTAACATCCGAATTTAATCTACGGCTAGAAATTTTTGCAACAAATCACTTGCGGCGTCAAATTAGATCGGCTTAGGACTCTGCTGTTTGGTAAGCAAACAAAATAAAATTTATTTCTGATTTGCGTCTGAAAAATAAAAAATAGTCATAAATATATATATATATATATATATATGTTCCTTTTACTCCTCTGGGGAGCATAGGGCCGCCACAAGTTGATTCCAATGATCTCGATCATTAGCGCGATGTTTGACTTCGTTCCACTGTAGTCGTAGCTCGGACAGTTCGGTTATGATTTGGCGTTTCCAGGTGTGTGATGGCCGTCCGATGCGCCTGCTTCCCTGTGGGTTCCAGTCTATGGCCTTCTTAGTGATATCGTCTAATGGCTTGCGAAGAGTGTGTCCAAGCCAGCCCCATTTGAGTTTTCTTATTTCCATCTCAATTGGTTGCTGGTTGGTATCTGACCAGAGTTGGGCATTTGATATTAAGGAGGGCCAGTAAACACGCAGGACTCTACGCAGGCATTTGTTAACAAACAACTGAAGGGACTGGGTATCGCGCGGTGCCATATTCCACGTTTCGCAACCGTACAGCAATGTGGATTTAACGCTGGCGTTGAAGATTTTAATTTTGGTGCGTCTTGAGATGTTAGGCGATTTCCAAACTGGGCTGAGTTGGGCAAATGCATTACGTGCCTTATTAATGCGACTGGCCACATCGGCTGATGAACCACCGGATTTGTCGATTATACTGCCTAGATAGCAGAAGGACTCCACATCATCAATTTCCTTGCCGTCAATTAGGAATTTCCGCGTTGCGTTAGCATTTATCCTAAGTGTTTTTGTTTTGGGGATGTTTATCTTCAATCCAACTAGCTTTGCTGTTTCGCTAACTAGATTTAGCTTTGATTGCATATCGGGAAACGAATGACTTAATAAGCATATATCATCTGCATAGTCCAGGTCTTCTAATCTGTCTTGCAAGCCCCATGTTATTCCTCTCCTATGACTTGTTGACTTTTGCATCACTACATCTAGGACACAGTTAAAGAGGAGTGGTGATAACACGCAGCCTTGGCGAACTCCGGTTTTTATTCTGATGTTCTTGCTTAGTTGCTTCTCATGCAATACGCGGCATGTTGCATTGCTGTACAGGTAAGAACTAATTTAATTTATTAATTCATGGATTAGAATTAAAAATATTTTTTTTTATTTTTGGTAAAAATTTATTTGTTATATTTGTTTTAAATCAGCTGATTTAAATTCAAAATAGCACACTGAATAATGAGGGGTTGTTCACAACAGTCGTATGTATTTTTTCACGCTATTATTTAAGACATATGACTTTATGACAACTTGTGGATCCCCCAATTATTTTTCTTTAGTATTTACTAGTGTATCCAATTATTTGATTTTCGCTTTTGTTTAAGTAGGGAAGTAATCGATTTTGAAATTTTGGTATTGCTCGATTAATCGATTAAGAGTTTTAATTAATGCGAACTCGATAAATTCAATCAATGAGATGACATACTTGTCTATTTGATTTCATACTATTATGGCTAATAAACCAGTTAATGTTTACCCGCTGGTCAAGTTGAACAAACCAAAATTTATCTGTACAGTTTTAACTCAACAGCTGCAAATTAGTGCCCCATATGTTATGTGCATGCAGTTTTAGAAATAATATTTTGGCAGTACTACGTAAAATGTTTTCAAATTCATATGGTTTGTATTGGAGGTTTAAACACCCAACTTTTAGCGTTTAGAGTTTATATGTTAACGGATTTATAGATTTCCTGGCTTAAACACATTTTAAGTCAAAAAGAAAGTTAAACTTGCAGTGATTTATTAACCCTTATTGCATTAGATTAAGAATAAGAAAAGTACCAACATTTTCCATCTTATAGGTTCTCATTCACTCAGGATCCTACAGCTTTTATTTAAAGCCTTTAAGTTCAATATTATAGAAAATTCAAAAAGTACCACATGTAGAACGGAAAGATAAACAAATTTAATTTCCCGTATTCCACATTTTTGATACGTTTTTCTCCCCTTTGAAGTATCAACAATTTTAACATTGTTGTGGGGAGCCATAATTGAATACTGGCGATTTCTTTTCTGAGAAATCGCCATACGTGTATGCCAATGAATAAAAAAAACATTTTCAAGATTTTTTTAGTCGTGCTTAATATCCAATTTTTATTATTGATAAAAACACTGAAATGTATTGTTGAAGGGATAAGCTAATCCTATGCGCATTTCACTGTTTGCTTAGGCCGGATTGTCAGGAAGAAACTTCATCCAAAGATGAAGCGCGACTAACAAAATATTGTAAATTTTGTATTCCCAAAAATTACTTTGATAATAAAAAATATTTTGTAAGAAAGTTTCAAAAATAGATACGATATTTACCACTAAAACGTTAGAATTTCGAAAAAGTACCACTTGTATGTTTTTATGTTTATAGCTAAGATCCCACTATCGGCGCAATGTACCAATTTTTGTCATATTTCATGTGCCGATAGTGTGGACGGTCAACATTTTTTAACATGCGACAATCTGTGACGAAATTGTGCTGACAGTGCACAATCAAAATAAACCTTGATGCGCCGAAATTGTGAACACTCTTTGGCACAATGTGGAGCAATGATGTTGCTTAATATGTACCGATTTTTATCGGCCACTTGTGCGCCGATCAGCGCCGATACAAGGGATGGCAAAACGAAATTCTCAAATTGCACCAACTGGCTACTAAAATTTTACTTTTTGAACTTTATTGCACCAAAATTACATTTGTTTTATTTACTATTTATGTATTAAAACGTTAAATAGTACATTTGTACTGTTAAATGAAAGAAAACAATTCGCTTTATTCAAAACATTGCAGTTGTATCGATGTTGACATCCCTGGTTTGTGAACATTTTTTTACAAAACAACAATTAAAAAAAAAAAAAGAACAAGTGCAGTTAGTTTGAATAAAATTGAATAAATTTTTTATTATATTTTAATATACTACTTAAAATTGTAAGGAAACATAATGGAACATTCAGACGGAGGATTTTGCGAATTTCCAAAGTTAAATTTTGTCTGCCAACAAGCAAATCAACATAAACATATGATTTAATTTGCCCAAATAGCACGATAGTGTGACCGCATTGTACCGATTATTGTCGCAATTGAGTTTTGGCCGATATGAACCGAAAAAAATTGTCACAATGTGCGACGATAATGGGACCACCTACGAATAAATTGTGCAATGTTTTTAAATGTGCGCCGATATAGCACGATAAAAATCGTCACAGATTGTGCTATTTGAGCCGATAGTGGGATCTTAGCTTTTTAGTTTAAAAAATAGATAGGGTGACAAAAAAGTTTAAAAAAGTACCACCCACATGGCCGTTTATTTTTTGTTTTAATGAACAACGATAAGTTTTATTTTTTGTGTATCTTCTAGTTTAGGAGATATGAGGTTAGCGAATTTACACGTTTTAACTATTTTTTACCCCCTAAACATTCCAATTTCCAAATATCCCGTCTAAGTTGATCGATTTGGCGAAAGACCAACGTCCGGGTAAAATTACAACTCCAACAAATACATTGTCTCACAAGCAAGTTTCCAGTTTGATGACCACAACAAATCGTTTTTTTTGTAGGGTTTTAAAAAAATTGGAGAAACGTTACACAAAGTTTATAGAGCTCAAAGGAGACAACGCACAGTGTTGTGTGGTGGCCAAAAATAGTAATATGAAATCCGTATTTTTTAACACTTTCTAACTAATAATATGTAGCAGAATTTAGCAAAAATATAAACTTATGTCCAAGATATGAAGCATCAAAGTGACAATTTCTAAACTAATTAAATATTTGTTAATATAAATAGATAATTATGATGTGCTTACACGTACTATATTAATAAATTCCAACGATAATTGAAAGGAAAACATGTTCTACACTAGTTAGTTTAATGTATTGCGAAAAAATTATTATATAAACATTTTTTCTTATATCATAATTTTGACAGACGATAAAAAAGTCTCGCTAGGTCCGGCAGCATTTTTACAAAATTCCTTTGCCTCAAGTAATGACAATAAAAAGGTAAACTTAGTTGCCGATTACCGCCTAAAGCATTAATTTATTCTATATTTCTAGTGCCAGCTCCAATGGAAATACATAAATTGTTTAATTTTTGCCTTCAATCCATTGATATGAAAAAGTCAAAACCGTATTTCTTTAAGTTACGAGGTTGAGCAAGTAATATGATGCATGCAATGATGCCAATTCTTAAAAACATTTTGTTTGAAAAAAACGGCTAAAATTTTGAGTTTTTAATGAAGACTGGGGTCTAATCACCGCATACGATATCGAGCAAAATTTATCGAAATTATTTATTTTGGTATCATCACTCTCGATATCGAATGAAATTTGTTGAATTTGAAATAATAGCATTCGATATCGAGTAACTCGTCATTACATTTCTCGAGTTTTCATTCGATACGTCAGTGTCTATCGTATGTAAAAACATTCGATAGTTTATTCGATACGATAGTATCGAATGCGGTGATTAGACCCCTGACTTTAAAAAATATCGAAGTCGATAGTCGTATTTCAATATCGATACATTGATGCATCGGTATTTTAACTATTGGCGATATATATCGATTATTTTATTTTTAAATATCGATATTTTGATATATCTATAGTTTTTGCCCATTCCTACCCCAAAGTGTTGAAGTTGATGATGGATTAAGTGATTATATGGTAGCGAAATTCCCAACGATTTAAAACATGTTTGTAAATTTTTTTTGAAAATGCTTTTCATAAACTTTTATTTTTAAGTTTTGTGAGACCGAACGTTATTTAGAATGTAAAAATAAAACAACTAATGACGAATGTTGTAAGTTTTTGTAGTTTTTTATGGATATTTTTTCGCTTTTCTGGATCAATGCTTGGAAACAGTTCATATGTAGCAGTTAAATATCGAGCTAAAAATTATATTAAATTATACGATGCAATAAAAGTTTCTGTTACTTCTGCATTTTTGAGCGAAGTGTATATTTAGTCCAAATAGAGCAACATTTGGAAGGGATGTGAGTCTCAATATATAAAATGCACACAAAAATATTCAAAGAGTGGGTGCATTTTTTCTTTCCTTTATAACATCCCTGCGGGAAATTTGTATCAATTGGTCCAACAGACTGGTGTTGGGATTTGTGAAAATAGAACAAGTTCAAAATGAAAGGACTCATGACCAGTGAAAGAAGAACCAATCCCTTAACTGGTACAGTCGTCACCGGTGCTGTGACACATTTTTTTGGTACTTTCTAAAACTTGGTTCTTGAATTTAATTCTAGGACTTGTTTTATTGATATAATACCACATTTAGGTAACTGACAATAAGCACGTTCATTGATAATAGACCTGTGACTGGTCAACTGGTGTCAAATGACCCCCTCCAATGACAACCCCATGTAAAAGTGGTAGGTCTTATTCATATAAATTGCTAGAACTAGAACCGGTCTCTCCTCATCCCTCTAGGGATGTTTTAGTTTCAGGATATATGCTAAGGACTCGAATCTTTACCCCGACATGCTGAACATTTTAAGTATTTTTATCTTTAATGAATATAAATTGGTGTGCAAAATTTCATCGTTGCCCAATGACTCACTGTGCGACGCTGAAAAATGAAATAATTTTTTTATCCCAAAACCTTTACAACCAATAACACTATGGAACATTTTTGGAATTATTGTCTGTGGGGTGAGAAATTCCAATTCAGGGTGATGGTACTAGGTCAGTATAGTAAAACCCTCAAAGGGTATGGCGTTCGCATGTGTCAGTTTTTTTTATGACATTTTAAATTTTTTCCTTATCTTGATGTTTTTTTGTTTATCATAACTCGAGAACCACTTGTCCGATTTTGCTAAAACAAACTCAAAAAAATTTAGAATTACAATTAAATCTTTAATCCGTTCATACACGCAAAGAAAAAACATGGTTGTGGTAAACATATTCTAAGAGCAACATATTATGATAAGATTCATGATTGTAGTCACCATATTACGATTGTTATTAAATCATATTATGACCAAATATGTTCGTAATATAACATCATAATATTTTTCTCTTAATCATATTATTATCCTGTTAATCATAATAAGTTAAGAAGTAATCATATTACTGTCATGGTAATCATAATAAGATAAGAAGTAATCATATTATTGTCATGACAATCATAATAAGTTTAGAAGTAATCATATTATTGTTATGGCAATCATAATAAGTTTAGAAGTAATCATATTATTGTCATGACAATCATAATAAGTTTAGAAGTAATCATATTATTGTTATGGCAATCATAATTAGTTTAGAAGTAATCATATTATTGTCATGTCAATCATAATAAGTTTAGAAGTAATCATATTATTGTCATGGCAATCATAATAAGTTTAGAAGTAATCATATTATGATGCAAAGTGATATGAACTGTTATACATAAATTTTTTACATCATAATATGATACAACTTTAAACATAATATTTTTATTGGAAAAAAATACTTATGATAAAATAAAAAACATAACATAGTTACTGTAATCTTTTTGTCGTAGGTCGCAATTATTTATAAATTATTTTATGGAGTTTTCATTATTTTTCTCTTAAAATAACACAAAACTTACCAGTAATGGTTAATATTTTTCACCAATATTTCACAAATTTTTCCACCACTTTAAGATTATTAAAATTTTTTAGCAAAGTTATTTTATTTTGTGACACTACAACCCTTTTTTAATGTTTTTTCTTTATTTTTTTTTTCAATTTCTTGTTTATTTTAATGGTTATTTTGTTATTTTTTTTTTAATATATTTTTTTAATTTCTTGTTTATTTTAATGGTTATTTTTTTATTATTTAGCCACTCACTAATAAATAATTCGATATGTTTATGTAAAACACGACACAACTGATACAAAATTATTTTACAAATGGCGATATTAAAATATTATTAGAGTAACGATATTTTGATTGCATCTTAAACTTATTATTATAAATGTTTATAAAGTTATAATGTTATGGCTATTAAATATCATGTTATGGCTGTGAGAAATATAATATGTTTTGAAAATTATCTTAATTTAGTTGTTAGAAAAATAATTATTTTTCGGTCAACAATACTCAAATTTATAATTGCGATAAACATTAATATGTTTACAGTAACTATAATATTGCTGATATTTAATAAAAATAACAATTATTTGTGTACAACAACAATATATTGTTACAATAAACACAGTGTGGTTGCCGTAACCATGCCCAACCATATTTTTTCTCTGCGTGTATAAAGTGTTTCTTTATAATCAACAGTTTTGCAGGTAAAAATAAATTTGTGGAGAAAAAAAATATTATAATTATTTCGCCCTCGAAAGTATGCTAATAATTAGTTTAATTTATTTTCTTTAAAGTACATGAGAGCGTATACATATGTGTTTGTTTTTCTAATATTAATCATACGTTCAAAATTACGATCATTTAGGATTTTTTTAGTTTTATAAAAAAATTAAATTTTAATTTTAGAATTAAATATTAATTAAATGGAACATATACATCAAGGCCCATCTATCAGGTCTGCTTTCTTGTACAAAAACAAAAAACGATTCTTTTTAGTTGTCAAAAATTTACTACCACATATACAAAGCAAAAGGAAAAAACGTGTATGTGTGGCATACCATAAACGTAAACAAACGTATACTTGCACATGTAAGCAACATGTAAACAACTTTTGACAACTAAAAATAACAAATACAATGATCATCAGGCTTCTTGCGCAGACCTTTTCAATGGGCCTTGATATACATCATTTCGAAAATATTATAGGGGAAGCAAAAATTTAATGCAAATAATTAAATTATAAATTTTTCATTAATAAACAATTAGTTAACGGTTAATAAGATCTTTAAGCGTTTATCATATTATCGGTTTTGTTGATAGTTTCGTTTGTTTTTGTGCTTAAAAATCGCCTATTTTGGTCGAAAAGTTTTTGTGAACATTTGCGTTTATGCGATTTTATATTTTTGTTTATTGAGGGCCGTTTGCATTTTAGCTACCGATATATATCGAGCGCTTACTGCGAAAATAACGTAAGCGACATAATTTTCAAATTTCGTTTTTTTGCATAAATGCCTTTATTGGCAACACTTGCATCGTCTCCTCAAATGTCATGGTCACATAAGGTACCGTTCCGAATTTATAGCTAGAACAATTTTATCGTAAGCGACAAATTTCATACAAAATTTATATAAAATAAATTTAAAAAACTCCTTCCTGTAAAATTTGATTTTTGGCGCTAACGTTGTTTTCGCGATAAGGGCTTGATATATTTTTAAAAACAGTTTTTTTAAGCTTAATTTTTAAACAAAGATAATGTGTTTATACGGTTTTATAAATGAAAACTCTATGATCAATTGCCAATAAAGGCATTTATGCAAAAAAACGAAATTTGAAAATTATGTCGCTTACGTTATTTTCGCAGTAAGCGCTCGATATATATCGGTAGCTAAAATGCAAAAAAATCGCATAAACGCAAATGTTCACAAAAACTTTTCGACCAAAATAGGCGATTTTTAAGCACAAAAACAAACGAAACTATCAACAAAAGCGATAATATGATAAACGCTTAAAGATCTTATTAACCGTTAACTAATTGTTTATTAATGAAAAATTTATAATTTAATTATTTGCATTAAATTTTTGCTTCCCCTATAATATTTTCGAAATGATGTATATCAAGGCCCATTGAAAAGGTCTGCGCAAGAAGCCTGATGATCATTGTTTTTGTTATTTTTAGTTGTCAAAAGTTGTTTACATGTTGCTTACATGTGCAAGTATACGTTTGTTTACGTTTATGGTATGCCACACATACACGTTTTTTCCTTTTGCTTTGTATATGTGGTAGTAAATTTTTGACAACTAAAAAGAATCGTTTTTTGTTTTTGTACAAGAAAGCAGACCTGATAGATGGGCCTTGATGTATATGTTCCATTTAATTAATATTTAATTCTAAAATTAAAATTTTATTTTTTTATATAAACTAAAAAAATCCTAAATGATCGTAATTTTGAACGTATGATTAATATTAGAAAAACAAACACATATGTATACGCTCTCATGTACTTTAAAGAAAATAAATTAAACTAATTATTAGCATACTTTCGAGGGCGAAATAATTATAATATTTTTTTTCTCCACAAATTTATTTTTACCGGCAAAACTGTTGATTATAAAGAAAAACTTTATATGAACGGATTAAAGAAATTGTAATTCTTAATTTTTTTGAGTTTGTTTTAGCAAAATCGGACAAGTGGTTCTCGAGTTATGTTAATCAAAAAAACATCAAGATAAGGAAAAAATTTAAAATGTCATAAAAAAAACTGACACATGCGAACGCCATACCCTTTGAGGGTTTTACTATACTGACCTAGTACCATCACCCTGACTTGAAATTTCTCACCCCCCAGATTGGCTGTTGTACTGTGTAATTTATAGTTTAAACATTTGATTGCAAAAAACACGCTATTTTTCGCCCAAAGTTTTTTGTATTTGTGATTAAAAATTGAAATTTATTTGAAAAGTTCTTACCTTAATTTATAATACCCTTCACCACAGGTGGAGAAAGGCTTTATATATAAGTTCGTCGTTACGTTTGTAATTTCTTCAATGTCGATCTAAGTCCCTTTAAAGTGTAAATATCTTTTTACCCCACACATGATGGGGACTTGGTTGGTCAACACTTATTTCACATGTGCTCCGTTTAATTTTGCTATTAAAATTTAGACCGACTGGTCTACAAATGGGATAGAAATGAGCAAAAAAAACATGCCTTTCATTTTACCCATTAATCTCTTGTTCCTGTTGTTGTTAGTGTTTCTTTCCAAGTTAAGTACGAGCATCTTGGTTAACAATATACAACATCCGACAAAAAATGTAGGAGAGGAGAAGTGGGAATGGCAAAAAATTGATTTATTTTTATCTAAAGAACGAGAAGAGGCAAATTGTCCAAATTTGGTTCATATAGCTCGGGCGGAATTAGATTTGTGGGCGTGGCACCCCCCGTAAAAGGACTTATAGATTTATGTGTATCTGAAGAACGGCAAGACAATAGCAAGAGTATAGCACTCTTACTTGTTTTTACTTATGTACATATATTCGTTATTAATATACATATAGCCACTTAAAATGCAAATGGGAGTAACAAAAACAAATTCAAAATCTAACTTTTGATTGATTGTGATGCATTAGACTATAAAATTAAAAAAAAATCAAAGTGGTGTTACGTCCTTTTGTGACGATATCTTTTCTTCAATTTTAAAAAACCATTTCATCAACTAAATTAATATTTTTAACATTCCTTACATTTGCTAATAAGTTACAAAAACAAAAAAATTCTAAAAAAATACCTGCTTTAGCATGTTAGGACATGAAATATAAATACAAAATCAATAATTATGAATTTTTTTTATTGTACTTGTAATCTTTTATTCAACGACAAATTTTTAAAAAGGAAAATCAAGTAAACAGCTACTGATTAGTATTTTTTTTCCCAGAACTTAACATTCGAGTCAAGGTACAATGAACATGGAATAAAAAAAGTTTTTTTTTTATGTTAATAAAATATGTTTTTCTTTCGGCAATAGACAGAAAGAACTCTCCATTGTTCGATAAAACTAAACCTCTCTGTATTTTCATACTTTGCCTACCTCTACAAAACACTTATTAAAAAATGGCATTGATCAAAAGACTTTCATTCAAAAAGATAAGTGCAAGTAAGAAAAAAATAAAATAATAATTTATAAAACATTTTGATGTTCATTTCTATGTCATTTAAAAAAAGAGAACATAAGCAAATATTGCATACTTTTAGGGGAAAGGAAGTAAAGCACTAAAAGAAGATCAAGCAAAAGAATCTCATACCCATGGTAAATAATAGTTTATTAAAAAATATTCATTCACATGAATGTATGATTATTTAACGATTCTACTTTCGACTTTATTCTGTCTTTATAGTAGAGTTTCCCTTATAGGGATTCCCGTAAAAGGTTTTTTATTGCTTTATTTTATATATTTTTCAAATATTAAAATATTATAATTACAAATCATAGTTAAACTAAATTTAACGAGCAAGAGCAGCACAGAACTACAGTACGTTGGGATAAAACAGACAACGGGAAATCAACCCGCAACAGTTGCACTGTTAGACTTAACTCACTATGGGGCTACTGGGGCTCCTTTAAATGTTTTAAATTAACGCAAGTCAAAATTGTTGACCTATTTTACCTATGGTTAACACATGAAAGTACTTTCTTGCAAATATATAGAGTTTTCGCATAATCAACGAAAAATCAAAGAAACAGCCGATTGGCTGAATTTCAATAAATTACTTTCACGTGTAAATGGTAGGCTTATGTGGGTACATGAAGTTTTGTTATTTAATTTTTAACACCCAATAAAGCCTACCGATGGCTTCTTATGTTTAAAAAAGGCGTAACTCCAGGTAGATGAACGTTTACTATTTGGTTATTTGATGGCGCCAATAACTCGTAATGTTACCTTGAATAAAAGTTTTAATGCAATTATTAATAAAAAGATTCAACAAATTTTACACTATAGCCTTCAGAAATTCTAAAGTTAGATGCTATTGGAATTTATCTACTAGAAAAAACAAAACGCTATTTTAAAAAGAACTGATTTTCTGGTTAATTGTCCTTCTCAACAAAATGGAGCAATTTTATAGTCAAATAATGAAGGAATAAGCAACAAATACAACATTACAACAAACATGAAAATTATATCACCGTTTACGCCAAAAAATACTTTAACCCTTCCGCACCTATTGGGACATATGTATCCCACTGAATGTTGTTCACTTTAAATGATTCAAAATTGTCCCATTTAGTTATTTAGACGTTTCAGTACAAATATTAAACAAAGTCTTGCTTTTTAGCATAACACGTGTTGTTTGGAGGAGTTTTTTGATCAGTTTTTCAAAATGTATGAACTAGACCGTAAATCACAGCACAAAACATGGAATTTTTGTAAACGTAAACAAAACTTTGACATAAACCTAGAAAAACAATGCTTTTTTTTTTGATTTTGCTTAAAACTAAAAAGTTTTTGGCGAACTATTTAAGTTATAATGCCAGGGTATCACACAATTTTTTTGGAGCTTTAACCGCAAAACCTCGTTCGACCTAAACCTTCGTATAGGAAGGCGAGAGCTTCCAGAATCCGCTCCAGAGTATTTTGGTCTCCACCAGTAATCTTCTGAGTTATTTCCTTGGTACTCAACCAGTAAAACGTCTGAGTTATATATGGTTCTCCACCAGTCACATTGAGTTTTTTCTTTGGTTCTCCACCAGACAACACATTAAAATATTGAGGTTAATGTAGAAACCGCAATAACTGTAACTCGGTACAGTTATACGACGCCGAACCACTAACCAATGCGGGGTGACAACGCAAAACGCAACAAAAGCAGACAAACAAAAATGACCTGTTTGTCCTTAAGAAATAATGACAAAAAGCGCGAGCTGCTTCTCCACTCAGAGCAGTTTTACGAGTGGACAAACAATGCAAGAGCAAAAATCGTCATCTGGCGTAGTGCTGCCACATGTTTATTTCCCCATGAGTCGAATTGTTTTTAGTTCTCCGCCGCAGTTTGAGGTTGACATCCAATACAATCGTTTAAATAAGAGAGAAGTTAAACAAATTAATATTTATACTCTGTCAATACTGTAATAATTAACCCTTTAAAAATGTCAAAAAAAAAAAAAAAAATTTTTGGTTCAGACTGTCAAAGTCAGTAGTCTTTTCGCTTGCGCCTGTAGTGAATTCTCTTTGGGTGTGACCAAAATAAATCAAATAATACAAAAATCCACATCATAAAATACAATTGCGATAAAATAAATTTATTCGGAAGGTGTATCACTAAGTTCAGAATAATAACGGAAACAATTTTCTTATTGTTTTTTGTGAAGGGAAGGTCTTCTAAAATTAATAATTCTTTCCCGCATTCCTCAAAATTCATATAAAAACCCTATTTTATACGTTCATATGTTTGTATGAATGAAAACCTTTAAAATAATAACGCTTTTTGACGAATGCACACGCACATACAAAGACTTACATCCATATATCGTTTACGAAAACGCAAAAGGCCCCATCTAACATTTTGAAAATTTCACTGGAGAAGCAACAACTTTTTAAAATGATAAATTGCCTTAAACTGTTTAAAATTTACTATGCTACTATTTTTCTTGTAAAAACCCACCAGTTGTTTTGACACTTAACAATGTTTCATATTATGCAAACTGTGAGTTAGGCCTTTTAGGGCTAATAAATCAGAGCATGTTAAACTCTTTTTTTTTTTGTTTAAAATCTGATTAAACCAAAAAATCTATAAATCAGTAAACATACTAATCATCTTTAAACACAAACAATTGGGCGTTTAAACTACCAATACAGACCATTTGAATTTGACTATGGCTTAAAAAACTGCAGTCGAAACCAAAAACTGTCGAACAAAAAACGAAAAATTGTGTACAAGTTTGCGCTTTTTGAGTTGGTTGGACAGCGACTGTTTACATTTAATGAATGAGAAGTAAGAGCAACAGTTTTTTTTATGGCCAATGCCAAATGAAGAAGTTAGAGAAATGGCAGTTTTTCTACTTTGACTGCAGTTTTTTAAACGCTGAATTTGACAAGTTTTATCGTAGTGCTGCCAAATGTTATTTTTTTTTAAACATATAATACTTGGGACACTGTTTTCGCGTTGTTGAGTTTAAACCAGCGGTGGGCACTGGTTTGCCTGGCTAATGAAGTTTTTTTGGGTTTTTAAATATACTCATTGGGTTTTTTACGGGAGCTGCTACAAATGCAAAATTTTTCCCCGCTTAGATATTCCTTAAAATCCCTAAAACATACATTTGTTTCATTATTTCACTTTTTAGCTTAAAATAAGTAGGTTTTAAATAGAGATAATAAATAAAAAAACTATTTTCTAGAAGTCAAAAAAAATAGACACGACAATTTTTACTTTGAAATCAAAATGTAAAATAATTTACCTGTACGTCATACACGTGTTTGTGTGATGGTGTTTTCGCTTAATTACTATTGCCCACAAACTGAACATCTAGTATTAATTTTTTCATAAATCAAAAGTACCAAAGGTAACAAAAGAGAGAAAAACGTGAACTTTTTTCAGTTACTTAAACCTTCATCTTACTCATTAGTCTGGCCAAACATTTTTCAATGCATTTTGAATGGAAAATCAAAACATGTGTAGCACGGAGGGTTAATAAATTTCAACGAAGCAGATTGTTGTTAGCAGCGTTTAAAAAACTGCAGTCAAAGTAGACAAACTGCAATTTCTTCCACTTCGTCATTTAATTCATTAAATGTTGACAGTCGCCAAAAAGTGGAAAATTGTACACAAATTTCCGTTTTTGTTCGACAGTTTTTGGTTTCAACTGCAGTTTTTAAACCCTGGTTTTTGGTATTTAGGTAAATTATGCAATTTTGTTGTGGTACACTGGGAAAATATTACTTGTGTTGAGATCAAGCTGTGTAAATGTTTGTTTTTTTTAGCTTTCATTGCTATCATGCCGCTGTTACACTCACAATATTATTACAGTAACGGACTGTAGTTTATTTGAGAAGTATTTCGTTCAGTCATTTTTAAATAAATAAACATTTACAGCCGTATTCATAAACATTTTAAACATTATTTCAAATCTATTTTAAGCAAAAATCGTTAAAATTGTATTCATAAAAGAATATTACCTTAAAAATCCTATTTTAAACCTTGTGTAAATAAACGAATTTTAAAATTGGTTCGACCCTTGTTTAAACCTATTTTAAAATAACATTTTTGCTTTTTGCTGTGTGTTTATTGTCATTTTGAACATTTTGCGAGAAATTTTCATTCAATGGGTATATTATTATGATTTATACTATAATAAATAATTTATTTATAATAAAATTAAATTCAAAAATATGCAAGTTTGTATGTACATATGTATTATAAATATATTTTTCAATTTAACAAATTCAAGCTCAAAAAATTATTAATTGTACAAACTGAAATAGTGATGTGTAAAGAATCAAAACAAATAAAATAAAACTCATTATTTGAATACTTGACTGAAGTTCACTTTACCGGGCGTACGAAAAAAAATTATGCAAATATGTATTTTATTTTTGTATTCGCATATTATTTTCCTCTCTAGGTTTATTTAAGTATGTATCTTTTAGGTGCAGAAAAGCTTTAGCTAGCGAAGCCGGTATTTGTTATAGCACAGAGTAGAAAATGCTTGGGCCCAGCCCAAGGCCGGCTATGCAGAGAAGCTTTAGTTAGCAAAGCCGGTTTTTGTTCTTCCATAGAGGAGAAAACCCTTGCGCCCGGCCGAAGGCCGTCTACATAGAAAGTTATTCTTAAGCACATTCGAAATAGGAAATAGGCTATTAAATAGTTACAAAAAAAATTATTTTATTTGAAAAAATCTAGCATAAAACATTAAAAAATACAAAATATTTACAATCGTGAGCAAACTTCCTTTAATTTGAATACCTACACATAGATGTGAGTGGATGGGGGCATTTTTTTTGACCCAGAGGGCCCCAAAGTCCCGCCCGCCCTAAATTTTATTATATTCGTTTTTCTTGTAAAATTACCTTTAATTTCAGTACCCACACATTCCACTAAGTGGGCAGGGCGGTTTTATGGATCCAGGGGGCCCACGGGGCTCAGCCCACTCAAATTTTAATTTTGGTTTTTTTTTTAATTTCAGAGGGGGTTCAAATGTTTTTTATTTTTTTTCGCATTTTTGCCGAATATTTTTTTATTAGCAATTAAATCATCATCTAAATTGCACTTTTACTGAAAAATTTTTGAACTCTGTTTATTTTGTTATATAAAAGAGAAACTATCGTGCAATTATTCATTTATAAAAGCAATTAAAATGTTTTTTAACTAAAATGTATCTAAAACGTGAATTTAGATTTTTCTATGAATACGGCTGTTAGAATTCCAAGCAAATACATTTTTAACTGCTTCAAACATTTATTCAAAAAACTAAGTGCACATTAATACGGATTTTCAGTTGCAGTTAATTTTGCCCGATGATTAAGTTAAATTCTTCTTTATGTAAAATTAAATGAAAACGCAATTTCAAATAAGGAAAAGTTTATTTAATTTTTACTGTCAAAAATTCAGCCGCGAATTCCGTAAAAACAAATGAATATTCAGTTATTTTATATAATTTAACTACCAAAAATAAATTTTTAGTTACATATAAAACATTATTTGCTTGTTTTGTGTAACAAAATTCCCATCTTCTAATTATTAAAATATTTTAGTAAAATACATCAAATTTTTAATTTAAAATAATGGCGAAAGTTCTTCTGTAAACAAACGAGGTCAGTACAACAAAAGTAAAACAAGCGTGTGTACAGTGTTGCCAGAACTTTAAGAGGTAAAATCAGCAAAAAACCATAATTTTTAATCAAAAAATCTGCAAAATCTGCGCCAATATTTAAAAATCTTTAATAAATCTTCAAAACTCATTTATTGCATTTTTTATGAAACCATATTTAGAAAACCATAAAACAATTCATTTCAATACATACGGCCATATTTTGGAATTTGAAATCGATTATAAATATATATAAGTGGTCCTCGAAATACGAGGTATAAAATAGAAAATATTTTTTTGAACTTTCAACACAACAAAGTTTTAAAAATTGATTCTATTTTAATTTCACTCGAATGCGATTTTAAGATCATGGCTAATGATTTTTGGATATTTTTACATTAAAAATATCTTTCAAAACTCAAGCTGAGTAGGGATTAAAACAAATTAAAAGTTATTGCTTGAAATGTTATTTAAACTATCAAGGGTCTTATTGAAAATTTAAAATTTTGCAACTATTAAAGATATTTATACATAAGTACATATGAATTAGGGATGCCAATCGGGACTGGTTTTCGCAAATCCCGGGATTCGGGATTACAAAAAATCAAATCCCGGGATTTTTGGAAAATTAAGAGATAAATGCTTTTTATAGATATTTATTTAAAAAAAACGTCTTTAAAAGAAGTTTACAAACGCAGGTTTTATTATTAATTTATTATTTTAAAGTTAAATATTACATAAATTGAAACTGGGAATTATTTCCTTTCATAGGTTAATTTCTGAAAAATTGAAGGAATATGACTATTGCAAAGAAGCTTTATAAAATACATAACTGAAATTTAGCTCATAGAATAAATTCGAAATATTAAAAAATATTTATTACATAAATTTGTAAAAATTTTAAATTGTGACTTTTCTTATTTAATGACTAATTTAATAAAAAATATGATAAAAAAAAGAACGTACGATTTTAAACAATGTGTTACTTGATTCAATAAAAAAATAGTTACCAAAAAAAACTATATTTGATTCAATTACATCAGTTCATTCAAGCTAAATAAAAAAAAATGATTAATATTATAATTGAACAACGCAACATAGAAGTTGATTTATTTGTAAGATTCTATTAAAATTTTATTAAATGAATTAAAATAAATAATTCAAATTTGAATTTGAAATTAACTAAAGAAATCAATTTTTTAGTTAACCATTAACCACCACCACTACTTGCGGTAGGAATTATGTAGTGTATAAAATACATTACTTTATATTGTGAAATCGCTCCATTAATTACCGTAGGTTCGATGTCAACTCTCGGAAAACACTTTAATAATCTTAACCCTGTAAAAAGTAAAGTTTAAATTTTGTATTTGGTACACCAGTGAATTGTTTTGTGCATTTCAAAAACTTTTTTTCTTTAATAAATTTTCTTGTTTAATTATTTTCAGCACATCTCACGTTAAAATTTCTTCATAATTATTGGACACGCTTGAAAAGAATAACAAAGTGTAACTATTTTCTTACGTTTTCAATGACAGTATTAATAATCAAATAAATATTAAAGATCAATATTGAGTTCCCTATCCTCTCATGGGGAATGTCATAATTAATTTCTTTTTATAAAAAAAGGTTAAACAACAAAATTAAGTTAACAATTTCGGGATTGACAAAATCCCAAAAATCCAGGGATAAAATCTGCAAAATGCAGATAAATCTGCACTTCTGGCATCGCTGCGTGTGGAACGGAGTAAGTAAACAATAATGCTCTCTCTCTCTATCTCTCACTAGACAAAAAAGCAGACAGGTGTGTGTCTGTTGTTTTTTAGAAATTCGGCTCTTTTGTGGAGTAAACGAAATTTACTGAATTTAATAAAATAACTGAAAATTCCTTTGTTTTTATGGAACACAGGGTTAAATTTTTGACGATAAAAATTAAAAGAACTTTTCATTAAAAAAAAAATTAAAAATGAGTAGAACGGTTTCATTTATTTTATATTACAATTTCAGTTAATTTTACGTATAGAATATTGTGAGTTTAGCAAATTTTTTTGCGAGTTTCGGCTGATTTAGCAATTTTTAACGAAATTTTGCCAATCCTAATAGTCTAAGGGACTTTTAGTTAATTTTGTGTGATCTTTGATATATTAAACATTTTCGCTATTTTTGCAAACTTTTTTTTTGTTATTTTCCGATATTTTAATTTTTTTAACTGACGTAGCGATTTCAAATAAATTCTTGAGTTTGTTTAAATTTTGCATCAATTTTGTATCTGTTAGGGTTGTGATTCTTTACAGCTTTAACGATTTTTAAAAATTATTAGAGATTGCTATTATGCCGCTGTTAGCAATTTTTTGCAAACTATTCCGAATTTTTGCAATTTCCGCGTATCTTTGTTGCTCTTTAAGGTAATCGTCGTCGTTATAAAGAAAGCACATGTAAAGGGTTGTTTAATTTTAAGGGCCGATGTTGATGTTCAATATTGGAAATTATTGTAATTTCTTTTTATTATGATAATATTGGTATAGTTCAATTGTGTATGGAAAAAATATCGGCCAAATGACCGCTGCGACCTCGGCAGCACACCTCCATCCAGTGGTCTAAATTTTTGATGACGCTGAGGACTAATTGAGTTTAAAGTGCAGAATTAGCTCAACCTTTAGCTCTTGAATTGTTTCTGGCTTATCGAATAACCCCAAAGAAAGAAGGCCAATGGTAGTGGCCAATTGACATCGCCACCACGTGAGATAACACGGCCATTGAATTTGTCGCGCAAAGAGCCATTGTTTCGTTAGCTGTTAGCTGTTGAAACCATATATTGTCCAATTCCATAATTTTTAATTTGGACCATAAAAAGTTCGTAACCATCGGACGATAGCGAACACCTTTCACACGTACTTCCTTTTTGGAAAAAATCGGCCCGATGAATCCTCCAGCCTATAAACCCAACCAAATAGTCACTCTTTGTGGGTGCATTGGTTTTTCGACACTCACTCTTGGATTATCATTCGCCCAAATGCGGCAATTCTGGTTATTGATGAATCCATTGAGGTAAAAATGTGCCTCATTACTGAATCACGAAGTGTACGATATGCATTGTGATTTGAACGCGTTACTCGATTGTGTATCTTTCCATGGGTCAAATTGAGTTAGTCTGAAATTGAGAAATATCAATTGAAATAGCAAACAAAACTTGACGTTTAGGTGTGGCTCACATTCAAAAACATCACATATCATTTATTTTACAGGGCACTAACAACACTCACGATTCATTCGGTGCGAAAAGTGCAATGTCTTATGCCAAAGCTAAGGGTGAATGTTTTAGAAAAAAAACATGCTTCCCCTTTAGAAAGCAAAACATTTTTAAAAAACGAACACAAAATTCCATTTTTTATATAAAATATCACATATTTTTGTAGAAAAGAAAACACCATTGGTGCATAGTATTTTGTGGATAGGGCCGTTTATTGGTTCTCAATTAAATTCGAAGGATTCCAAAATTTTTGTTGACATTTGTGCTGACACAATACAGCAGAACCAATGAAAAAGTCATATTTAAATTTTTCGTTATTAAGGCCGTTTTGCGTTTTAGGTATCGATATGTTACATATTGATGGCTTAATATAAAAAAGGCCTAACTCGATTTTTTTAAAAAATTGTTTTTTTGTTTATTCTGGTAGCTAATGCCACATGTATCTTGCTTTAAAATTTTTAAGGGGCTGTAGTACAAAATTTTTTGGATATTTTTAAAAAAAATTGCATTATAAGTTTTTTTATCTAAAATTTTACGGATTTTATTAAATTTTTTTTTCTTTCTCTGTAAACAAAAAAAAAAAAAAAAATCGAGTTAGGCCGTTTTTACATTAAGACATCGATATGTACATAACAAACTAACTAACAAACAACATCATATGCATGCATTTTTAATGCCACTACAAAATTGAACATCAAGTCATCAAGCCGCTGCACCAGATATCATGCAACATCGATATGCATTTATGTATGTATTTTCATACACATACATATGTATATGATTGTCTCTATGTATAAGTGCGTATATTTAAATGTATGTGTATGTTAGCTTGAGTAGTAGTATGAACTGAAAGCTACTTAAAATTGATGAATATGCAACTTTTAATGATATGCCAGCTTCTGGAATATGCTTCAAATAAACAAAAAAAACATGATAGTTGCATTTTGTTTCTATGTTGAGGTTTACGAAAGCCAACCACAAATTTGTTTAGAAACATTAACACTAAAGGAGAATTGTGATATTTTTTAATGGCGGCACAACATTTTTTTTTTTTTTTTAAAGAAAAGTTAAGACATCTAACGATGATATTCTGTATACAGCAAACAGTGTTTTCATCAAATTGAAATTCAAATATTTTGGCTTGAAAAATCTTTTAATTAAAAAAGCATTTCCGGTCTAAAAAAAATTATTCCTCTATGGGATTAAGTTCAAGGAACATTTGAGCTTTAATTTATCTAAATCAAGAACATTTACGATAAAGCTTGTTTACTATTTAGTAGTTTTAAACATTAACTTATTTTAAGCATTGTTTAAAAGCACCCTTCAACTAGAACAGTGTTGCCAAACTTGGTCGGTTTTAGAAAATGTAGTTACAACATTAATTTATTTTAAAAATTTAGAACACTGGTCGCAAATCTATTAGCTTTTTTATCAACCAAATTTGTTTTTTTTTTGATAAAACTATAGATGTGACAATGAAACGAATTGTATTACGTTAGTAGCAAGTTACTTGAACGGTGTTGGTTTTATAAAGAAGAGTTTTGTCACCTTATTCGAGCTTACCAAGTCAGATACCGTTTCAATTTTTCTTTTTAAAAGCTTTTCATAAACAAAGAATATTCCTTTCAAGAATTTGATCGGATTGGCAACAAACGGCGCTAACAGTTACGATATCCACAGTACCATCCCGTAAAATAATAATATAAACAAACATACAAATATATATTTACATACCTCTTACTCTTACTTACCTCTTTACTTTCATTTTTGCTTACAAATAAATATTAACGTTGTGCACAAAATTAAAGCAAATATCGATATGTACACATATCGCGACGTGAGAACCAGAGGGTTCTTTCTGGCTTTTTCAAAAATGTTCAAGAGAGCATTTTTAAAGTTCGGAGTTATTTCTATACTATTTAAATAATAAATATGAAGAAGAGAACACAAGAAATCAGAAACTAGTTCAGTTATTTATTGGAATATAAAATTTGTTTCATCAAAAGTTAAAATAAAACACAAGAAAAATTAACTTTTTTAATTACAGATTTCAGAAAGAACCTTTCGGAACTCAAACTAAAAACTTTTGCAATAATTATTCATACATAAATTTTTTTTTATGCGATTAAAAAATTTTAAAATAAATATAAGTTACATAAGAATTATTCATTTCCTTAATGCAATATAAAAGAACATGTGAAAAAAAGAAAAAAAAAAACAAAAAATTATTATTCTTTTTTCAAATGAGTTTATCTAATTAAAACGTGTGTAATTAAAATCTACGTCTATGGAAGGCATCCACTTAAACATACTCTTAAAATCATTTTCTTTGTCTTTAGTAAATTTTTTGGCACACATTTTGATTTGTTTACAGCTGGAAATGTAGGATTCGAAGTAAGGCGTGTGCCTTTTTTTTTGTATTCAATATTTCCAATTACGGTAGTAATCATTTAGTTTTATAGTTATTTAGTTGTTATTTAACATTTTTCAATTTTTAGAAAAACTAATTCAATCAATTTATTATATTTTTGGAACACCATTGAAATTTATTGCAGACAGAACCTTTTGGAACTAAGTGCGTCCACTTTTTTACATATAGAACTAAATGGCTCTGTTATTATTACTTAAATTATAAGTGAGATACGAAAAGGGTTTCATTAAAAGATAAAAACCATTACAAAGAATAAATTCCAATCAAAAAACGCAAAAGTGAAAAAATGCCAGATAGAACCCTCTGGTTCTCACGTCACGATATGTATACACGTATAACATACACTTGAAATTGTTACATTTTTATTCGATATGAATGTTCGTATACAACATTGTACACAACCATTCGTACATTCATATAAAACATTTACATAAGTTCATTTATTGTTTATCAAAAATATCAATTACTTTACTATGATTAGCTGGCAAAAATTTTATAATTAATTTGGTCAGCGGACTTCTAAAAAGCATCAACAATTTCACTGGTGTTCAAAATAAACGAACAATTTTTTCCACAGCAATATTTTGCATTTGCAACATTTTGTTAAAATGTTCGTTAAAAAATAAATAAAATTATTATAAACGTCATTTTCAATTTCATACAAATTGTTGCTGAAGTAGAAGTTTTTTTTTTAAAAAGTTGAGTCTTCTTCTACTTCAGCAACAATTTGTTTGACATTGTATTTTTTATGACGATATACTTGTTTTTAAATATTTCAAAAATTTGGTCGGGGTCAAAGGATTTTAGTAGGCTTTGCAGACAATTTTGGTCGGATAATAATCTTTCAAACGGCAACCCTGAACTATTTGCTTTTTATTTTTGCTTTTGCCACTGCTATTGAAATTTTTAATTTTTTTTTTATCAGTAGCCAATGTTTTGTTTCTCGTTTGTGCAAAAAAGAAAATCTCTTAATTTTTTTGTATATTTATTTTTTGACATTTGCGACAAGAAGTGCCAGCCACATAAAAAGCAAACGCTCAAAATAATATTTTCGGCTTTTCCTTTATTTTGCTTTGTTAAAAAAGGCAAAACTAAAAAATCTAAAAATCAAATTTTTCCCTGGCTGGTAAAAACACAGAGACAAAAAAAAAAAGCTGCACTTATACATATGTAAGTGCCTAAAGCAGCCGATTTATGTGCTAATAGGAAATGATCAGCATTTGTGATACATTCATACGTATGTACACACCCAGCGGGAAAACTCAGAAGACCTTCTTACTTCAGGCCTTTTTATTTAATATTTTTAAGTTTCAAAGTATTTTGTTTTTATATTTTTTATTCAATTTTCTATTTAAAAGTTACTAAAGGTACGTTCAGACTGATGAAATATTTGATAGCAAACATCAAGTATTTCATTAACGTAGTGTGAACACAAAATATTTTTGAGTGTCAAATAAAATAACAGCTGATTTTTAGCAAATAAAAGTATTTGCCGTCAAACAAATATTTGTCCAGTGTGAACATAGTGTGAATACAAAAAATCAAATATTTTAGTAATTTTTGAGCAAACATTTATTTGATATTACAAAAAAATTGTAAGAGCAAGCAACGACAAATAATTTTAGCCATGTCCCCGATAGAACCAATTTTTCCTGTATGTTTTCGGATTTTTTACAGTTTTAAAGATTTTTAATAATTATTAAACTTTGCTATTAGCAAATTTTTGCGAATTTCCGCTAATTTAGCAATTTGTAGCAAATTTTTGCCATTTCTTATACTTTTAGGAACTTTTAATCAATTTTATGGCTTGTTTGAAATATCAAAATTTTTCGCGAATTTTCACTGTTTTTGCAAAATTTTTTTTTTGTTCTTTTTCCGACATTTTGTTTTTAACCGAATTATATATTTTAGGGGTTGTTTCCAATTTTTTTTTGCAAATTTTAGCAATGTTTCCGTTAACCATTTGTCTTCCAGTTTGGTTTTTTTTTACATACTCCTGTTCTAACAATATAAGAGATGCTGCTCCACAGAATAAAACAAATAATTAGGCTTCTGCGCGAATTTTTACTATTTGTGAAATATATTTTAATTTTTGAACACTGTCATTAAATAATTATTTGATGCAAATATTTGTTTTAGTCTGAACGCATGGCAAATATGAATTAATTTATTTTATTTGACACTATTTGCCAACTGTTTCAACAAACAAAAATTGTCAAATATTTGAGCTTAGTCTGAACATCAAACAAAATATTTTTTTGTTTAATACTACATTTACACCTACGCAAAATCTAGTACTTACGAGATTTCGAGCCAAATCTAGTTGTTTTTGACTAGATTTCCCATACAAAACCAAATCTACTTCGTGACTAGATTTCGACGAAATCTACTCAAAGTCTAGTAGTACTTAATGATGCAACTATGGTTTTTTCAATATAGCACTAAAAAATACTTCCCTGCACAAGAAAAAATGACATTTAAAAAAAACAAAACAAAAATGGTTAAAAAAAAATTAAAAAGTTTTATAAAATAAATAAATAAAAAAGTGTAAACAAATAAAAAAGACCAATAATATTGATAAAATAAATATCGTTGATTATTAATAAAAGGCAATGCAAATTTTTTAATGTATATTTCTTTTTGTGTTTGTATGTGTAACGAAAAGACCTTCAGTTAGTTGTTTTGTTATAAAAAACAAAATCTCGCTAATGTCAAAAAAGTGTAATGTTAACGCACTAGATTTCGAAGAAGATTTTAAATCAAATCTACAAGATTTCGGCCTAATGTAAATGTAGTATAACACAGTTTGAAGCAAATATCAGAACAAATATTTTCGTCAAATATTTCATTAGTCTGAACGTACCTTAAGACTAAAGTGTTTTTTTTTTTAGTATTTTTAATTTAATTTTATATTTGTTGTGTATGGTAATTCTGTAAATAAATATACATACAAATATGTATGTGTACTTAACTTAAATTATAAAACACTAAACTTTTATTGTTTTTTGAAAATTATGGAAAGGCATATAAGTAGGGATTAATCTGCAGGCCTTCTTGAATGAATGCAGCTGAAGGCCTTTTGATATACCTTTATTAAAAACCCTTCAATGTGACCTTTATTCTAAGGCCTTTTGACATTCGTTCTCTGCCTTCTAAACCTTCTAAGAGCCATTTATTTGAATGCCTTTAAGAAGCTCTGGCGAAAGAAAGGAAAGCGGAAGGCCCTCCCCGCAATGACAACGTTTGTAAAAAAGATATGAGTATGGAATGGAGCTAGCAGGCCTTGTACATCCAACATTTTTGAAGCAGTTTTATTATTTAATTGCTGTGTTTGTTTAGCATGAAAAATATCACTTGTCTTCGTCGAGTGTCTTTTCGCAATTTGTGCCATTAGCTTGCGCTTCGGTTTTGGTTTTTGATTTGGCGGCTTTCAGACAGAAACTGTTTGTTTCATTCCTTTTCCTACAACATAAAAGTGATTGCCGTTGCTTTTTGATTTCCAAAAATAATAATTTTTTTCTTTTGTTAAAAAAGCAATAGTTGGAAAAAGCCAGTGCCCATTATTTTGTGTGTTTATTTTGCTGCCGCTTTTGAAAAGCGTGGGCTTTTTTAGCAGTGGAACTTGTCGGCTTTTTGATTTTGATTTATTTTTAATTAGGAAAAAGGAACAATTTAGCTGCTTTTGCTAACATGACGATAGCATTTTAAATCCTGATTTCAAGTCCCAGGATATTTGCTCACCATACTCAAGGCCCTAAATATTTGGTGCCATTTAATGATTTACCACAAATCCGTTTTACAAGCTTTATTTATGTGATACTTGTATCACAGTTTCCCTTATTTAAATCTAGCTAGTTTTTTTTAGATGTGCTAATGGAAGAGGTAAGTATTTTTGAGAAATGTACAAATGTTTTCAAAGTTTTTTTGCAAACAACAAACATTAAAGTCGCACTTTACATAATTTAGTATAGCCGGCGATTATATTTTCGCCGCCTTCGTTGAAAATGCTTCAATTTTATTAAATTTTGGTAGCCGTCGACGATGTGTGTGATGAGCGTTCGCAACGTCTGCAATTACTCTTCGGCTTCGAGTTCTCACCAAAGTAACGGAAATGTTTTACAATTTTTTAATTTCGCACATTAATTCAAAAACCATCTTTGCGCATTTCTGGCAAAGATGTTACGTTTTTGCTAAATTTTGCAGCTTTTCATGCTTCGTGCATATATTTTGGATAAACTTTTTAAGTTCAACGTTTATTTTCTCTTGATGAGAATGAACCTGATATGCGAATGCTGCTAAACTCAACAAAAGTTTTTTTTTTATAAACACATGGAATATCCTTTTAAAAGATCTTGAGAGTAAAAACCAAAGACTGTTCTTTGTTGAACATCAATTTGGATATCAAATGAAATAAAAAAATAACGTTAGTGGATCGAATTATCTCCAGATGTTAAAAAATTAATTTTATGCTTGCAGCAAATTCATGTTTAATTTAAAAGAATTTCTTCAATTCAAAATTTTTGTCTACGTTTTTTCAAAAATCTTTAAAGGACTTTTTAGATTTTTAGTCAAGACTTTTAAAGGATTCTTACATATCCATTGATATCTGTATAAATATAAAAGACTTGTTAAGACCATTTAAACATTTCCTTAACCTTCCTTTTTAAGGAGATCCATGTGTAAATCGATTTTCTTATGCGTAAAAATTTATGCTGCAGGGTGTTACTACTGTCATTCTTATTTCTTGAAGAATCTCGATTATTAGGTGCCAAGTAATGCCACGAAACCATAAACTTAAGCCCAACAATTTTCACAAAAATTTACTAAATTTTCAGTCTCAAAGTTTTTAAGAATTTGAAAAAATTTTTTTACAGGAAATTCGTAAATGCAAAAAAAAACTGCATTTAAAATACATAATGGCAATTTGGCATCACTTATTGAAAACGAAAAAAAGTCACTCATGTAAGTACGTGGTGGCGTGTAATCAATAAGTACTTTATTTATCAAGTATACGCGCTGTATTCGTGTTACTTGGCTATATTTTGGCCTACAACGTTGAATTGATCAAATGCCATTTTATCCGTGTAATTGTAATTTAATTTCTGTAATAATCTTTTAGGGTGATTTGAATTTTTTTCATCTTAAGTGAAAAACTGAAATGAAATTTTAAAGTTTGGCTTTTGGCGTTCTCAAAGGCAGAAATCAATTTTTAAGTGCATATTTTACTCTTTGCGGCATTTGTTCTTTTGTCAAAAGAGCATTTTTTGCAAAAGTGCTTTCGCAACGAGACCCGAAAGAGGGTATTTTGCGCTTCTACTTACTGATCATCGTAACACATTCAAATATTTGAGTAAAAAAAAGTTCTTTTTTAAGAAATAAACATTTAAAATTCAAAGCAAATTTATTTTTAACTGATTCTAACAGTTATTTAAAAAACTAAGTGCATATTAATACGGATTTTCATTTGCAGTTAATATTGTCCGTTGATTAAGTTAAATCCTTCTTTATGCAAAATTAAATAAAAATGCAATTTAAAATAAGAAAAAGTTCATTTAATTTTTACTGTCAAAAATTCAACCACGAATTCCGTAAAAACAAATGAATTTCAGTTATTTTATGTAATTTAACTACCAAAAATTAGTTTTAAATTAAAATAATTGCGAAACCAATTCGGTCTTCTGTAAACAAACGATGTCAGTACAACAAAAATGAAAGAAGCGTGTGTTACAGGGTATGAACACACAAATGTTCTCTCTCTCATTAGAAAAAAAGCGGACAGGTGTCTGTCTAGTGTTTTGTTAGAAATTCGGCTCTTTTGTGGAGTAAACGTATATTACTGAATTTAATAAAACAACTGAATATTTCTTTGATTTTACGAAATATTCAGTTAACTTTTTGATAGTTATTTTATATAAAATAACTGAAAATTTATTTGTTTTTACGAAACATGGGTTTGAGTTTTTGGCAATAAAAATTAAAAGAAGTTTTCATTAAAAATAAATGAAAAATAAGTAGACCGGTTTTTAACTAAATGTTAATTTTTTTTATAGTACAAATTCAGTTAATTTTACGTGCAGAATATCCTGAGTGAATCAAACTAACGATGTACGTCAGGTTGGCTTATTGTCTGTCTGTATAAACCTTGTACAGACTCATTGATCCTCATAAGCATCGAAGCTCTTGAGAATGGTGAAAATCGGTCTACAATATCACATAGTCCTCATGTAAACTTCTTTTTGAAAAAGAGAGTTAAAGTTCGGCGCAAAAATTATTTATTTAATTTAGAATTCGTCTGTTAATTTGACTGAAAATACCATACAAATGCCACAAATGTAAATAAAGCTTTCAAAGTCAAAAATTTCTTATTAGTGACATTATTGATGTATAATTTGGCTGCTGGTATTTATGTCTTGGCAACATTTTGCAATGGCAGTCCTAGATATGACCTGTAAAATTGAATCCCAAATAGAGAACACTCGAAAAATCCTCGTGGGATTGGTTATGATACGGTGGGGTTTTTTAATTTAATGAAATATATTTAATTTGTTATCAAAGTAATTTCGTGGATAAACAAAGAATTTTTAATTTTCAAGATTTTGTTTGTCGTGCTGAAAATTACTGAAAATTATTGTTGAAGGGATAAGCTATTCCTATTCGCATTTCACAAGGTTGCTTAGGCCAGATCGTCAGGAAACTTCAGCCAAAGATTTTCATTTTGTTATCGTGTTCGGGTACGCGTCAGGCGAGAAGGGTTGGAACCACCTGAGAGCCACAAAAACAAAGAAAAGGAAGCTAGTCGGAAACCTCGCTTGTTCAATTAGCCCGTAACAGAAAAAAGCATGTTAAAATAGGGTCACCTTAATCAAAACTCTTTTTAAAGAAAATTTTTAACACATTATGATTTGTTTAACCATATTATTGTCTCCTACAACCATATTATGGTTAAGATAGTCCTTTATCAATAAGCCACAACCATATTATGATTGTCTCTAAACTTGTTATGGTTAAACATGACCATAATTTGTTTTAAAATTAACAATAGTTTTTTCCGCTTTTCCAAGAGCAACATGCTTGCGTTGAAAATCAACCATGCTTTCATAAGTGTTAAAAATATTTGTGTTATTTTTAACCATAACATGTTCGGAGGCAACCATAAAATAGTTGTGGCTTCATGATGGTGGACTATTTCAACCATTGTATAGTTATTGGTGACACAAATATGGTTAAATGAAACATAATATGTTGAAAATTTTCTTTAAAAATAGTGACTTAACAAAATTATGTTTTTCTTACAACTACAAATAATGTTGGAAAAATTCCAACCAATTGAAGTGGGGAAATGTAAAAAAAGATGAACTCACTGTTTATTGTTGTTGTTTTTGTTAAAGCTTTGATATTGTTACAAGTTGCTTATAATTCTTATTCGCTTAACAGTTTTATTTGTTTAATATCTTTAGTTTTTCTAAAATCTTTGGATGAAGTTTCCTGACAATCTGGCCTAAGCAGCCAGTGAAATGCGCATAGGAATAGGATTCACTATTCCTTCAACAATAAATTCAAGTGTTTTTTTTATCAAGAATAGAAATTGGGAAGTTAGCACGTCTAACAAACTCTTGTTAATTAAAAATTTTTTACTCCCAGAAATTACTTTGATAATTTTTAAAGAACTTTTTTAAATAACCCTCGTTTTGATATGAGTATGAAAATTTCTATGAGTATACTAATAGTATTTTTTGTTGTAGTTGTAAGAAATATGCATGGCGATAATAGAAATAAAATATATTCATATGCAACTTTTAGCTTGCATCAACATGCACTTAAAAGAATTTGTCAGTTCTATTCATACAGCAGATAATACATGTAAAAGTTTGTTTTTATGTATGTAGTAAATGTATAAATACTAATGTCGGGTTTTTCAATAAGAACTTTGTTTTTTAATTGTAGCAACACCAACAACATGATAGTTTTGACATTAAGTTTTCTGACACATTCGTAGTAGATGCATTGGCAATTGTTACAATGAATTTAATTTCGCTCGAAAATCGCATTAAAATAATTGAAATCCTCTATGTAAATGGTGATTCTATTAAAGTTACATTACACACATCCAATGAAACGATCAATTTATTGCAAACCAAATTTCCCGATCGCATAATTTCACGAACATCAGCTGTTAAGTAACCAGCCAGATCGTGCGATTTAACACCACTGGATCGAATCGACTACAGCCTCAAAACTCAAAATCCGTGATGTGATTTTGCCAAAAAGTGATTCAAAACTGTGATGAAGGGATCAACATCTGTCAGCGTGCTCGTGGAGGACATTTGCAAATATAATTTTTAATTTATAGTTGCCCAGCTCTTTTCTCTTCGTAATACAGTTAGAATTTGAATCATATTGATCTAAATTTTTGGTTTTATTTTGTTAAAGAAAACAAAGTTCTTGTTGAAAAACCCGATATATATTTTCAAGAGTGCATTGTATAACTTATTGTCATTTGACACACTTTAAACATTGTATGATGGGGTAAAAAAAAGCTAAAATTAAATAAAAAATAAAAGATGTGGCCACATACAAGTAGTAATAATTTTAGATACACTTTTTTTTAACAAAATTCTTTTGTAAAGAACAAATTTCAAGACTACAGTGCTACATTTCAGGTCCTTTAACCGCTTTATGATACCCCTTTTGTTTTAACAGAATATAGTTAATAGTTAATTCGGGAAAACTTTTCAAAATATGATTAAAAAAAATGAACTTGCAAATTTGACTGTAATGAAATTTAATTTAATGAAAGTTGAATTTGATGAACTTAAGCCCAATTAAGAACATCAAATTTTCAATAGAAAACAACGTACAGTTCAACGAAAATAACCACAATACTAACTATTCCGCACCCTAACATATAAACTATTATACCAAAATAAAGTTAAATATGTCACATTTCAAACAAAAAAAAAAAAAAAACAAATGTTATAGACTTTGGACCGCTATTTTAAAATTTGACACACTGTGCGGCACCAGATAATTTTATCCTTATATTTTTACACAACGTATGTATATCAACAATACAGCCTGTGCCTTGACAGCCTGTTCCTTGACATTTTTTTCGTAACTACAAGCTTGGAGCTCTCTTATATATCGCTCTTTTATTGCAAATAGCGCCTTACAAATACCGGAAATTAGGGGTTTGGCACGAAGCTAAATTTTAGTATTAAAAAAAGGCGAAGTAGATAATTTTTGTATCGAGTCCCCGCACAAATATCCTACCGATATTAATAAGTATGATAACGAAAGAAGAGCAACAATGTTTGTCTAAAAGTCAGGTATATTCTTTATATGCAATGGGACATTGGGTCATCTGGGCCGATTATTTTACCCTGGCCTCCAAAAATACAGATTTTTTTAAAAGAAAGAATCGACTTTTAATATTTTTTTTTGTAATAAGATCTTCAAATACAATTACAAATTATATTTAAACTAATTTGTCCAATCAATAGTAACTTAGGCTTTCAGCACGTTGCAGAGGCCGATTTGTCTGATCTAGCGTAACGAAATTAATGACTAAAGTTTTCCTAAAAATGAAAATTTTGCTGGAATAGAAATCCAATAAGAAACCAACTGAAATATTTTTTTTAAACTTAAAAATTAAAAATTTTTCAAATTATTCGAATGTGTATTCCAAGTCAAATTTAAATCTTCAAAAGCTTTTATACTTTAATAGTCTTATATTTTAATATTTTTCAGGAATATTTTGACTACCAGAATTTTCGTTTGAGGATTGTAATTTGACTTGGAATACACATTTCAATATTATGAAAAATTCCAGAGTTGAATAATTTTATTTGAAATTTTTTTTTATTTTTAATTTCAAGACGTATTTAATAAAGTTATTCCGAGTCAGTACTCCAGTCTAAAGCGGACTTTTCTGATTCTTCAAAAGCATCTTTCTCACTATCTAAAAAAGTGTATTTTTTTGAAAAAAAAAAAAAAAACGAGATGGGTTTCTGCATAAACTTGTTATTAATGGATCTGATGAAATTTATAACGCGTTCATAAGATCATCCATGGTATTTATTATTTATTATTAAGCCGAAAACTTCTGAAATCTTTGTTCCTGGCTTCCAAGGCATCTTCCGACATTATACCAATAGGAGGTGGTACACATTCAATTATATCAGCAATATCTTATATTCTGAGCTTAGCATGAAGAACCATGAATATTCATTTACAAATATCTTTGCGGTTTGTAAGGCCTACTCACGAAAACTGCAAGTATTTACCGCATACCCGGAGTCCAAAGAGCATAAAATAACACCAAGTCTTTTAATTAGATTTCCATTTACGCCGGTTATGTTTAAGCTGACGCGAATCGCTATCATAAGCCCATTACAAGTATTGATTTCGACTAGTTCCGAAATTTTGGTACACAGACGTTTTGCGTGGTTTTGCAATTTCCTTTTGTTTTCTTCCTGCCTGGTTTCGTCAAACCAAACTTTGTAATTATGCTCGAACCGTTCCCGACCCCTATGTAGAGCCGTTCATGTAAAAAAAACATCGATATTTTTTCCCATTCGTTTAATTATTAATTCACAACGATGTTATCCGATGTATCAATTAAAAGAACATCGATATTTGCGATGCATCGTATTGATTCTAATTGGCACTGAAAAAAAATTGTTAAATAAATAATAGTACATTTAAATACTTTTTATTCAGGCTTTACAAAATCAATATTTTGTTGACCCTCTCTGCTTGCTAACTGCTTCTTTTCTGGGACAAAACTAATGAAGCCTTTGAGAAAAGCCTTTTAGATGGCACGAAACTGACAACCGTTGATAAATATTTGTATGATATATTGTACAGTCTACACGTAGAGAAAAAACATGGTTGAAGAATAGGTAACAAAAACATATTATGGTCCCTGCAATGGCAACAAACAAACTTTTGTTGTTGTTAAAAAAAAGTTTTTTCACGATTGATAATATTTTGTTTCTATTTAACAATAAAGTGTTTACCTCCTTTGAAACTTCAAATATGGCTGATGTTAACAATATAATGTTTAAATCAAATAAAACAACAACCATGCACTTAAACATATTATGGTTACCTTAACCATATTATTATCACGGTAACCATATTATGGTGAAATTCATCCATCCAAAAGCTATAACCATATTATGGTTGCCTCCAAACATGTTATGGTTAATATTTAATTCTAATAATATGTTCGAAATTATAATATTTTAAAACATTGTATGATTAATTTAAAATTTAAAATAATATGTTTAAAAAGCAACAACATTCTGGTAATTTGCATTTTACTTGGTTTGCTAAAAATCCTCATTAATTTTATTTTAATTATTGATTAAAACAAATAAATTTACGTAGAAAAAACTAGTAGAACAGAAAAATGGTAATATGAAGGTCGTCACAGGCTGGAAAATGAGCCAAAGTGGATTTATTTTTTTTATTAAAAGTGGAACGTAACACCTATCAAGAATATAAAATTAAATAAAATTATAATTTGACACTTAACAACCAAATTGAAAAAATGGATTTACCATAATATGATTAGCATTCTCCATATTATTGTTAATCCCGACCATAATATGGTTACTTTTCTCAAAATTCTGGAAAATTTTGACCATATTATGGTTAATTTTGAACATAATATGTTTAGTTTTGACCATTATTATGGTTAATATTGACTAAAATATGGTTAATTTTGACCATATTATGGTTGATTAAGTGAACATTTTTGTTGATTTTAAATATACTATTGACATATTTCAACATAATATATAATAGTATGTTGCTCTTAGAATATGGTTACCTCCAACCATATTTTTTTTCTACGTGTAGGCAATAGAATTTTGTAGTCGGCCCACACTTCTAAGGGGTTTTCAACAAACAGACTTACCGGACTTCGCAAGTAAACGGAGAGTTCATCAGAAAAGTTTCCTGCAGTCTTATTTGTTTTCTAATTTTTTTTCAACTTATTTGTGGTGATTACTCCGAAGACTAAAATTGTCCAAAGTCTTGTCTGAAATATCAGAGTCGGCTTTCAAACATGCAAGTGGATTTTCAAAATGCATTTTTTCAAACCGTGGATCCAACAATGTGGCAGTATCCAAAAGTAAAACTTTTTCGATAGCACCCATTCGTTTATATCAATAAGATCAATTTTACGTACATACTTCTTTTTTGAACAATGGTTCTTTAATATACACTTTTATTAATATTGGTTAAAAATTGTACGATATTAACTTCAATCCTGAAATACTTTAAATTTGGGTGCAGGGTATCAAATATTCGGCAGAGCTGAATAAAGCACTTTTTCTTGTTTTGTGCTTGGTTAGATGCAAAGTACATTTTATCTATGAAAATTAACAAAAGAGACCAAAAAAAATGTTCACGATCTCTAAATTTTGTTTTGTTTATTTATTATTATTTTTTGTTGAAAAAACATGATTGTTTTAAATCTTACAGGCGTAACTTAACAAGAGCGGAAGTCGTTTTTTGTTGTCAAAAATTATGATGCCCATACAATTTGTATGAAGCATCCCTAAATAGCGCTGCGTCAACGCTTTGCAATTGGAAAATCCGACTTTGACAGCTCGTTTAATAGCAAAGTTGGCCGCAGTTGTTTATAAATAATGACAATTTAGCTATTTTTTGTCTGTCAATCTAGCGATTTTATTATCTCCATTTATCATTTTTCTATTATATCGTTTAATAAACAAGAAAGTTAACACAACACTTCGTGACACAATTAGCGTAAAAAGCTAAGTGAAGGAAAACGTTCCGCCTTCTGTTTTTGTTAAGTTATTACGGTTATTATGGCTGCCTGTACCTTTAAAGTTAATACGCACTGTTCTTATTTAAACTTTGCTGACTCACTTACTACTTGATAACCAGCCAGAATGACTCTGAACTAAAACATACTGGAATGACTAGTTTTTGTTTTACTTTCTGTTGTTGTTCCTTTTTATTATTTTGTCCATATTTATCTTGGTTGACATGTGTTATACACATGCACACACATTTAAATACATTTAAATAAATCTCAAAACACAGTGTCGGTACAAAGGATAATAATTTTGAATATTTCGTTTAATTAATTAAAAAACTGAAAACATGTCACTTAGAAATTGAAAAAAAATAAACGAGTAATAACATGATGTACATAAAAAAAATATAGATTTTTATTAAAATAATATTTCTCGCAAAATTATTTGAAACAAGTTAGATTGTTATAGCCAGCTGTGCCGAATCTGTGATACCCTCCACCAAGAATTAAAGTTTTACGACACTGAACAGGGAGCTGCGATAAGCCAACATAAATTTATTAAATGTGAGTTCGCAATTTCAAGTCATATTAAAGAAATGTGTACACAGTTTTATGAAAGTATTAGAATTTGTTATGGTTTAAGGCGTACGAAAGTGTATTCGAAGAAAAATTATTATTTGGGGCCTAGTAAAGGGTGGTTAAATTTCAACAAAACTATTTTTATGGAACATTTTTCTTAATTCAATTTGGCTCATTGACTCAGAAGAAATTTGGTACACTGAGGCAGTATGTGAAGCCTGGCTAACCAGCCGAACTAACGACAAAGCCAAACATAGAATGGCGGTAATTAGGGAGATCGATCGAATAGAATTCGACCGGCTTTAACAAGTTATTTTTATTTTACCCAAGTCAAATATTTTAAAATGTAAATTTTTCGAATATCGAATAAACCGGTTATTTTAGTAAGGTGTAATTCATATACGATTTCCTTACTTTTGTTATAGATGTACGCGTAATTTAAGTATTTTTCTAATTGAATTTTTGCCAAACAGACTCTTTATAAAAAATGTCAAAACAAAATGTAACAAAAGTCATAATGTTTTTCGACTTTTGCAATGTAAATACAAATCGCTTATACAAGCGTGTGTTCTTGTAACAAAAACCAAAAACAATTCAAAATAATACAAAAAAAGTTCAGCTTAAAAAGTAATTAGCAATTTGACAGTATTCTAAATACTGTATACATCTTTATAAAGATGTCGTCTCTGGTGATAATATCGATCTGATTTAAAAGACAATGGTGCTGAAAGGGCCCTAAAATGATAAGTTGCAAAGGTCACGACTTATTGATCACTTTTAATTAGTCTACAAGCTTGACATAAATATACGCCAAGTAAAACTTGACCCTGTTCCAAGTTGTTTTTTAGAGACTGCAAATAATATTTTACCAAAATATGCTGCCTAAAAATTAATGGAAAAGTCTTAGTAGTTCACCATATCGGCGAAATCGACGATATCGAAAAATTCTTTAGTTTTATTTATTAAATTACCAAGAACTGAAAACAAGATTGAAGGAATCAAACAATCTCATGAAAGGGTTTAAATTGTGATCAACGAATTGACAGATATTTTACACAAAGAGCATGTTCAAATTACTATTCGTTTCTATAATGCTGAAAGAAAAAAAAATTGAAATATATAATCCTGGATAAGAGGTTTTGTTTGCAACTTTTCAAAAATATGGCTGAAGTTTACTGATTCAGATAGACATGCTTTACCACCAACAAATTAAAACTCATTTAAATTTGGGACAATATTTCAAATAACAAATTTATTAAATTCCTATAATTTTTTCAAGCCAAAGATTTTCAAAATTTCTACAGCTATGTTCACACCTATTAAATATTTGACGTCCTACATGTAACCACTAGTTTTCTTAAAGAATTGTTTGCTTTTGCAAAACGTTTGGCTGGAGCAAACATTATCTAACGGGTTCTTACCCTGTAAATAATAGTACTAGTCCAAACAAGCGTATTAAATGTAGCCCAGGACTAGGACTAGTCCAAAAGTAACCCAAACGTATGGAAAAACATGCTATATTTAACATTACGATATCCAAGGGCAGGACCATATAATCCAACTTTGGATTACAAAGGAGTAGTCTTAAAACATAAACAAAAAAGCATTTGTTTTAACTTTGTTTAAAAACGAAAACATGTCATTAGAAAACGAAGACATGTCTCACTACCAACACTTTTTACCAATGACATGGTCCATGCTTGCATTACATCGGACCAGTCCATGGAGTGGTTCATTAATCAAAATGATTCAGGGGGTCCAATATTATTTGCAGGGTAACTACATCTATATATATAAATATGAAAAATGTTTGTATGTTTGTTTGTTTGTTGGCTTATAGACTCCTAAACTATTGAACCTATTTTAATGAAACAGTAACATCAGATTTTTACAGTAACATCACGTGAGCCCTAGAAATAAAATAGGCTACTTATTTTTTCGATAGGGGCAGGGGGATTGGTACTCCCCATTGGATGCCAATATTAAATATCGCATATCTTAAGAGCCGCTGCACGCATTTTGTTGAACTTTTGGTAGTAGGATCTTTTGAGCCCCAAAACTTAAATAAAATAGCAGCGGGGGAAGTGGTTCCCCCCATAGGACGCCAGTGTTTAATATCGCATATCTTAAGAACTGTAATAGTGAGAATGTTCAAAACATGTAGAAGTCACTCTAATAGTATACTACACTTTTAAAAATAAAAATAAAGCGGGTAGGCGCAGGGGGGAAAACCTCCCATAGGATGCATATATTAAATATCGCTCAACTGAAGAACTATTCAAGGGAGAGTCTTCAAACGTGGTTAAAGCTACTACTATGGTAAACTATAAATTTCAGTATACAAATGGGCGGGGTAGACAGGGGAGGAGCAGTTCCCCTCATAGATGGAAATATTAATAAGAGCCACTGCACGCATTTTGTTGAACTTTTGTAAGTAGGATCTTCTGAGCCCCAAAATTTAAATAAAAAAGCAGCGGGGGAAGTGGTGCCCACCATAGGACGCCAATGTTTAATATCGCCATATCTTAAGAACTGTTATAATAAGAATGTTCAAACTATGTGAAAGTCACTCTTATGGTATACTTCACTTTTGAAAATAAAAATAAAGCGGGTAGGCGCAGGGGGGAAAACCTCCCATAGGATGCATATATTAAATATTGCTGAACTGAAGAACTATTAAAGGGGGAGTCTTCAAACGTGGTTAAAGCAGTGTAGCGAAGCGCACCGGGTTAAGCTAGTTATACATAAACACAATTATCGTCTAAAGCCAAAATTACAAAATTACGTCAGAACCACATGCGCATGTGACTTTTTACATTCCGTGTACTATAGGCTTAAGACATAAAGTTTAGCAAATAAATAGAAATTGTTAAAAATAAAGCAAAAGTTTAATCGATTTACTGGTCACGCTTTTTTTTGGTTTTATCGTCAAATGTTTGTTAGGTCTGAACATATCTATGTATTTTGTTGGTTCCTTACCTTGGTGAATTGTTTTGCTTTTATTCACATAAACTTTTTTATTACAAAAACTTATTTGATTTTTGTATTTTTATGTATTCGAATTAAAACCGGTTAACAGGTTATTTTTAATGTGCTTAACTGAAAACCGGGGTTTTTAAAACAACAAGTATTCTAAATATTCGAAAACCGGTTATTGAAAGAAGTCGAACAATCGATCTCCCTAGCGGTATTGTAATGCTGGGTGTTTGAAAGGACGCTTCTGGCGACCTCAGGAGACCTGTACCAAATAAAATTTATTCGCTTAAAGCAAGCATTGACTAACAAATTCCCGGAAGCGACCTGACTTGAAGCCTTATTAATCCATTATGACAACGTTCGGCCACATGATACAATCCCAGTTAAAACTATTAAGTAAATAGTGGTTGTGAAATTTTGTCCCACTCTCCTTATAGTGTAGACTGTGTCCCGTCCAATTACCATTTCTTTTCATCGATGCTGAACGCTTTAACTGGAATAGGCATCACTTCGGAGCAGGGTATCCGAAATAGGTTGGATTTGTTCTTAGCTTTAAAAAATATGGCTCTTAGTCCATATATTTCCAAAATGATGTCTTAGCTGAATCTTATCTAATAACCAAAAACTAAATTTAATATGTATCATCGAAAAACTTTTCAAAATTGTTTTTCAATAAAAATTTTAAAAAATTTGCTTAATAGAAGGGATAGAAGTGATGACTTTTGAGGCATCCGTAAGGTTAACTTATTTATTGATTGAACGTCATATTTTGGTACCAAAACTTACTTTAAAAGGTTCTCAAATAATATTCTTTTTATTTATGTCCATCTATTCAAATGAATCAGTGTATCAAAAACAATTACATTGCAATTCTTTGCAATATATACACATGTATATATATATATATATATATTCATACTCGTATATATATATACAAAGTCAAGTAAATATTAATATACATACAAAGACAATTCTGTGTTAATATACATATATGAAATATAGTTTAAGGGTACAACTACTCAAAGAATCTTAAAATGTTTAAAAGAAGGCAGCAGAGGAAGTGTTGCCATAGTAAAAAATACCCATAAACAAAAAATTGCATTTGAGACAAAATTCATACATTTATTTATTCATTCATTTTAAGTGAGTAAAAGTGTTTGGGTTGCCTTAATGGCTTCTTGGAAAAACACATACACAAATGTTCTGCTTTCAAAGTACATATAAATAAGACAAAAAGTTGAGGAATAATAAGACTAACAGCTGTTAAGGGTTCTTGGGTTGTTGTCATTGTTGCAAGTCTCAGGATAAGTGGCACTACTTTTTATAAAGAAAGACAAAAATAATGCCAGCTAAACAAAAAACAACATGTGGATAATAGAATAAAAAAAGGAAAGTGTGATTCTGAATAAACTATTATTCTAGCTATGCAATCTAAGAGGAAAAGAAAAAAAAATCTCATCCTTAAATGATTCAAGCAAAAGTTCCCAAATAGGAATAAATTAAAGCCTTCAGCTTCCTTGTAAACAAAAATTGTATGTTCTAGTTCTACGTAATAAAGTTTTTAGTTTAGCTTCAGTACAGTTCTTGTTCATTTCTAGAATTTTTTTTTTATTTATTTTATTTAAATTAGGCTTAAGTTCATCAAATTTACTTTTCATTAAATTATTTTTATGAAGAAAGGATAACCATAAAACAGATCAACAAAAATAATCACAATTCTGATTATTGTTAAAAAGCTAAGCAAGTTGTGTTGAAACAGGCCAACAAGAAAAAGAAAGACAAACAAAAATTAAAAAAAAAACCAAAAAAATAAATGTACTTTGCACTTCAAGATGACAAAAAATGCGAAAAACAGAACCTAGGAAAAACATGTAAATCAATTAAAATAGATAATCATTAAAAAAGCCAATTTCGATCTACTAAGTGTTCTGGGTTCGAGCCCCGGGTCAGTCAAGAATGAAAAACTATCCATTAATTTCATGTTGTTAAATTCGTTTCTTCATAAAAATAGTTTAATGAATATTAAATTTGATGAATTTTAACCTAATTAAAATATCAAAAATTGGATAACAAACCATAAAAAAATTCAACAAAAATAACAATACTGATTATTATTTTATTTAATTTTTTTTATCATCAATAAAATTAATTTTTCTGAAAAAAAAATTCTAGTCTAGCTCCTTGTTCAATTCTTATTCAGTTCTAGTTCACTAATTGTTTAGTTCTAGTTCAGTTTTTAGCGTTAACAAGGTTTCGTTTAAATGTGCTTTATTCCCATTTCACACTTTTAATGAACCGAAATTTATTGTTGATGGGAAAAGCTATTCCTATGCGCATTTCACTGGTTGCTTAGGCCAGGTCGTCAGGAAGCTTCATCCAAAGATTTTAGAAAAACTAAAATTACTATACAAATAAAACTGTTAACCGAATAAGAATTATAAGACCCAGTTTAACTTGTAACAATATCAAAGCTTAAACAGCAACAACAAACAGTGAGTTTATCTCTTCTTACGTTATGTTACAAGCCTGTACTCTTGCGATCGTAATTAATAAATAAATAACTAATAAGTTTACTAAAAAAATAAATAATATGCACAAAACATTGACAGTTAGTCTTTGAATACCCTTAATTTTCATTTTGCTTGGTCCATTTATTTTGCCTGGTAAGACCCAATAATTCTCATTTATTTTTTTTTATTTTTACTTAAGTAGTCATAGTTTGTTTCACAACTGAGCCAAAGTAGCCAGATAAAATGTTTTGTGTAGTAAAAATCGTCAATTTTGTATTTGTATTTATTTTGGTGCCTTTCTAATACAACAAGATACAGTATCTTATAAATTACAGTATTAGAATCCGATTAGTTATTAAAAAAAAGTCGTCAAATGAACTTGCTTAAATCGTCAGAAAAATCGTCGTGACTCGAATAAAATCATTCATAAAAAGAATGAAAATTGGGTGCCATCTGAACTGAGAGATATCGAACACCGATTTTACAAAATGTTCAAAACTGGATATTCAATTGCTTTCGGTTAATTGAGCCCCGCTTGATTAAGTTACCCGTTTTATTGCACTAAAAATCATGGAACGAAATCATTCAGTATAACTATCGTCCATGTTCTGGAAAATGCAGCGTTTTTGAATCGCTTACGATTTGAAAAACGCAAAACGCATTTCAGCTTGTTCTGAAAACCAGGCGATTTGCTAGCGTTCGCTTTTGTTCGATGTTGTGTTTCAGCAAAGAAAACATATGTTTTATCATAACAAATCGTAAACAAACAAATAATTTACAAATTAGTCCTGTGAAATAAATTTAAAATTAAAATGCCTACAGCGTTATTACATGTTCTTAAGTAAACTACTGCGATAAACAATTGACAAGCTTAAAGCTAATTTTTTAATTGCATTTTTTTAATTAAAATCTTGAAAAAATGTAACAAGTTTTTCCTTAAATAAATAGAAAACATATTAAATTGAAATTGTGGGCCATTTCATTTTCTCTTTAAAGTGCAGTTTTAATAAAATAGACCAGATCGCTTAGGTAAACACTAGCGGTTTGAAAACGCCAAATTTCTAGCGTTTTCATTTTTCAGAACACCTGTCTGTCGTTTTCAAATTGAAAACGCAAATTTTAAGCGTTTTGCGCTTTTCAGAACATGGGCGTATATAACTTTTAGTTGAGTTCCCTTTAATTGCGTCACCCGCTAAATTATTTCGCAAAAAAGACCGCATTGCGAAAAACAAGAGCAAATGTTTCGGTTAATTGTTTCTGTCTACTTAATGTGTTTTTGCTCCACAAACGTAAAAAAAATTATTTTGCCATTTTTAACTTAATAAATAAAGAAATGAGTTTTATTCTCTATCTACAGATGGGTGTTTCGCTTTATTGCACAACTTGCTCAATTAGGCGATTTTCACTTTAATTGCGTCGGCGATTCAATTAACCGTGTACTGCTTAATTGAGTTCCCGTTTAATTGCGCCAAAAGTTGTGCGTTTTGAGAAACTCATTTAAGCGGAAATAACTGTGTTACCAAAATTCCAAGAGTAAACTATTATATTTGTATTATGAGCTGCTCATACCCTTGGCAGACATACAGTTTACATACCATGGTATGTATACTACGGTTTTATATACTATTTTATATTGACAGACTTGTAGTACGTATGATAACACATTTATACTACGTACATTTTCGTAGTATATAAACCAGGGGCCAAATTACAGCATTCGATATCGAACGAAAAAACAATACAATTTAAATGGTAATTTCGATCGATATCGAATGCCGTAATTTGGCCCCAGGAATATACCACTTTGTTTCATGGTTTAATTGTAGTTTAGGTTGACACACATGTAGTATACCATGTTAGTTAGTATAGTATACAAATCATATGTCTGTCAGGGGTATTACAAGGGACAGTAACTGTCAACTAAAAATTAGAAAGTATGCAAAAAATACGAAATAATACTCAAAGCCCTTGTAAATTAGTAGAAAAATTGACATTTGAAAAATCGTAAAATTTAGGGTATGCGTCGTCTAATCGTCAATGAGCGGTTTTTGGACCCCAAAATCGTCAAAATTACTTTAAATTGTCAAATCTGTCAGCCGTTATCTGAGTATCGGAGTATGCACACCGTATCCAGTATTTAAATCACGTTTACCCGAACGCCAGCGCTTCCGAAACTAGCAGGTGTCCGAGCTAGCAGCATCCGTAGTTAGTCGCATTTAAGCCGACCTTCAGAATTTCGGTGGCAGCCGGCTAAACCAGCAATAGAGCTATCTGAAGCCGTAGTTAGCCGATCGCACGAAAACTTAGCTTATCTGTACGAAGTAGAGTTAATCTTGTATACAGCCAATCACGGAGGCCACCTTATGCCCCGTACTCGGCGTAGTTTCGATTATCGAATCGTCAGAACCTCAACGCTGCCCCATCGGATCGTTACCGTACGTGCCGTATGCCAGCGCATCTGTCCGTTTTATCGCTGCATCTATTCACCACCTGCAACCTCATAAAGTTACGATGCATTACCCAAACAACGTCGTAGATTGAAGTATTTTAAGCAGATAAAGGTTTCACAAATAAAAAACATATACAAAAACATCTCATTCATTCATTCATTCATTAAATTTCAAAGGAAGCAGACTTTCGAATGAACCCTGGGCAGACTGAGTCGTACCTCAGCTGCGAAAATAAACTGCGTTACGAGTTATAATTAAATTCTGGTTAAGTTCTAGTTCATTTCAAGTTGGATTCAGATTCAAATCAAGTCGGTCTTAATTAATTTTAGGGTTAGTTCAGATTTTTATCTGTACATAAGTTTTTTGCAGCATCTTTAAGTTAGTTGAGTTCGTTTTGTTTATGGACCAGTGTTGCCAATTTAGCCATTTAGTGGCTAGATTTAGCCATTTTTCATCCTATTTAAGCTATGTTCACATTATTTGTATTTGTCATTTGGAATGTCACTTTTCTACCCACATGTGTTTTCATGTGTATGTCAAAATTTGAGTTTAACATAAGGTTTTTAATTTACATGTTCACATAATGGTATGTAACGTACATTTGACATAACCTATCAAAAATAATAAAAACATTTTTAATAATTAATTTGTGCATTTTTTATCTGTTTTATTATTTATTTACTATTTTAATATATATGTATTACAATTTCAATTAATTTTTGCCGCCACAAACAATTTTGTTAATAAAAACCAGCTGATGTCAGATGCTTTGTCACTTGAAAATAGAACACGTTCTAAATCAAAATTGTCATGTGTACTGTACACAGAGAAATAACATATGATAGTGTTTGAAGGGGTTCAGACGATATGTACGTATTTAACATGTGAAAAAGTGACAATCCACATGACAAATACACATAATGTGAACACAGCTTTAGCCTTTAAAAAATGAGTTTGTTTAGCCATACATTTTTTTTGCCGTTTTTCTTTTCAAAAAATTATTTATATTTTATTATAAAAATTTATAAAAGAAAAAAACATTTTTAAAAATTAAATAGCCATAAATTATAATCGCAGCTTTTACAAATGTTGAAAATCGCTATAAACTATGACGCTGAAACATCTTTCAAAGTTAAGGAAATTTATAAAATTGATCAACATAAACATCGATGTTTCTTTCTAGTTGCAAGTATTGCAATAAAGATATGCGGGCGGCAACACATTTTTTTTTTTTAGAAATTTCAGAATTGATTATAAAATTGCTTTACTTCCATGGTCTAATGCTGAAGTTGTAGCCAAGTAAACATAGTTAAAAGTAATATGAGAAATGAGTTAAATTTAGCAACCGTTAATTCGATTTAATCAATTCGGTAAATATTTTTACCATAAAAATAAAATATTTATGCCACCACCACAATAGTGGAAAGGTTACTATGCGTTTGTGCTGACGTTTGTAACACCTTAAAACATTGGTCCATTGCCCACCTTTACGAATCACTTTCTGAGCCGAATTAACGATTTTTGTCCGGGTGGCTGTCCACGTAAACCTAGTGCGCATAGTACAGGTCGCAATTTTGGAGATTATTTGATAAAATTTGGTACATTGGTTCTAATGTGGTGTAGGGTATCATATAGTCAGGGTTGACCGACTGTACTTTCTTACTCGTTTTTCCTTATAGATCTGGACTCAAAAGGTGTTGGGTAAATGTTGTCGTAATTATGATTTATCTTCAAATTATTTAAAACTAATAGGCACGAGTGATTCCTATGAGATGAACAACAACAACATCGAATTAATCGATGATTTAATTTTTTAAACTTCTATCAAAATATTTAACAAATTGATCTTAACTTACAATTTCATCGTAAGGAACTTTAAATGAATTATTTTTATTTTGTTATTGAATTTTACTGTTATGTTATACTGTTATGGACTAAAGCCTGGTACTCTGTTCAAATTTGTGAAAAATGTTGAGCAACATTAATTATTTCACACGAAAATTTCGACATGTATCAATGTTACCTTTCATGCGAGTTTATACAATTTGACGTTTTTATTCCTGCAAAGTATGCGACATTGTTTTGCCTATGTAAACAAATCGCACATTTATTTAACTGAAAATTATTTTTTTATTAAAAAATTTAATAAAAAAGAATATAAATATTGATAAAAAAGTGTTACCGGTTGTGTTATTTTAATTTTTTATTTCTTATTTAATAATCAGTTAATACTTTTTTGCTTTTGCTTAAAATTCCACGTGAAATAAGTGCAACTTACATTATTTCGCAGTTGTAAAAAAATGTTGCCAGAAACATTTCCTAACTTTTTCACAAAATGAACAGAGTACAACTCTATCAACATTATTTCATAGATATTCCGCACAAGTTTTTTTCATATGCGTTTTGACAGCATTTCACGTGAAATGTTGAACACAGTACCAGGCTTAAGGAAGAAGTAAAAAAAGTGGTACGTAAAATTCGCAACATTAGGAATCTCTGGATTAGAATATATGTTATAGTCAGTAGTTCTAAAAAGCATGGCGATGATGAATTGCGACCAGTTAACCTAGAAACCTTTATAATGTCAATATTGTTTATTAACGTTTTTTTTTGGATTTTGTTTTTGTATTTGAATAAAATTTATTTTAATTAAATTTATATTAAACTTTTTTTTGGTATAATATTTCTTTAAAGCTTTTCAAGCATAAAAGTTGTTTTATAGTTTGATCACGTTTTTTTTTTGCTGTTCTTGTAGTTTGCTGTTTTTATTATGATTTGTTGTTAATCTTGTCATTATATTTTTTTTTTTTTTTGTATTTTATCCTGCCTGTTGGGGATTGTAAGTGTCTCATTAAAGCTTGATGACACAGACAAAAAAGGATGTATGTGCAAAAATTAAAAGGGATAAAGTGAAAAAGAAGGCTTAAAACCAAAATTGAAAATTTATTTGAAAATAATATGAAAATCTAATCTACCTTTTAACAGTAATACTTAGGCAATGGCTTAGCGATAACTAGAGGTGGAAATTTATCAGCCGTATAAAATGTCTTCCATTACACTGATCGAAAAGCCGTCATAAAGCGGATGTATTCTGACATCAGTACTATGACAAGTGGCTTCGTTTTTAACCCGAGTGACACTTTTCATCATTGTGGTGCCAGCCTTAACATCACTTGGGCAAATTGTTATCAGGTCAAAAATTAAGATTATTTCATCAATGGGATGACACATCGAAAGCACAGTAATGAAGAATCGGAGTCAGTTTAATTAATGACAAATTGCCATTAAATCGAGTCTGTGATTTTGACTTAAGTGAAAGTGAGAGAACATTATGACATATTAATTTATTTAGATTTTTAGTTCGTATTCCATTATTGTTTTGCATTTGTTTTATGAGTGCCATTTGAAAATAATGTCAGTTAATCTCTTTTAATGACACTGCACTCATCGTTGACATACATAATACTTTTTATCCTTGTGATTTTTATGTTTGTTGTACATGCTATTGTTGTTGTTGGTTTTATTTTATTATTTCAATCGTTTTCTCTCTCCGTCAGCCTTGATGTACGACATTTTTTAATGTTTAATCATTAATTACATTTTTATTCACATGTTTGGACATGTGATTGCCACAATTTTTTATTTTTGGTATTTATTTATACTTTTTTCGTGTGTGTGTGTGTTTTTTTTGTTCTTGTCTTCTTGTCTTTCATTAAATTTTTTTCATTTCTTTATTTAATATTGTTTCCACCTTAATTTTCTTGTGCTTAAGATTAAATTCTCAAAGGACAGAGAGTTAAACGTATGAATGGGAAAATTGGAGAAGTTTAATGAGGCACTAAAGAAAGGGCCGTTAGCAGATTAAAGGAAATAAGGAAATTGAGCTACATATTTTATTATTTAAAAAAAAAAAATTATACTCCAATAGAAATTAAACTGTGCTGAAATTTCTTCAAAATACTTTTTCGTATGCAGAAAAGAAAATATTCTCAAAACTAACACCGAATTTTAACTTTTTGTTTAAGTGTAAGAATCTTCTTTGACTTCTTTTCAGTTAAATTTTTTTTATTTGGCTTTTAAATAATTTCCAAAATTTTTTCCACGCTCCTGTGTCTCGTAAACTGATTTATTATTAAACTGACCTTTTGTCGTGGTTTCTTTATTGTACTTGGATGTACATACTTCAGTTGTCAAAAGGAAAATTATGAATAAACTTTTATTTCTTTCATTCGCCATATCCCCTTTAGTCGTTTTTTCCCATTTATTTATTTAATGAAACTTAAGAAAATTACTGTTGTGACCACATGCATAAATAATAATTTTCTTTTTACCTTTTAAGTATTAAGCAGGACACGAGCAGAAAACTGTAGTTTTGTTAATGTTGTTTCTTTGCGTAAGTGCTTAAAACTTTCAGAAGTGATAAGATAAGAATTTAAGGCAAATATATTTTATTGGCAGGTGTTTCTAGGAGAGAAAGTACTGGAAATAGTTGGAAAACTACTTCAAATTACAACCAATTATAGTGAACACTAGGCACTATACGACTTAAATGATCTTTAGACTAGATCGATAAAATAACAAGTAAGAGTGCTATATTCGGCTATGCCGAATCTTATATACCCTCCACCATGGTTTGGAAAGAACAGAAGTTTATGTGACGCGCAAAATAGAAAGGGACCTAAGGGTAAAAACCGGGTTTGTTCAGGAGAGCCATTTTAAAGATTTAAATACGTGTATCTTTGGTGTACCATCACTTCATAAAACGCGCCTATCTCTGGGAGGGAACACTTTTGGGGCATGGCTCAGATGTTGTCCACATCAAAAAAAAAAGTGAAAATTTATTTGTTTTACCCTAAGGTCCCTCTCTCTGTGTGCTGTCACATATATACATGCATATTTATATAATAAATATCGCTCAGTTTTATTTAATTATTTGCACATGTTTGCGTGCTATTAAAAGTTTAATTAATATGTAGCATGTTTAGTTTTGATCGAATTTCAACATTTGGTCATAACTCGGCATTTTGTAACCGATTTGACAGATTTTTATCCCGACATCCTTAAGAATAAATTTTACTTTGGTAATAAAACTTGGACTCGGGAAGATATATGGTTCCCGAAAATGGGTATTAACATTTTGGTCATAACTTTTTCGTATCTAAACCGATTTTCTACTAAAGACTTCCGATCTTTTGGTATATGAGGGATACACATAGGTCATATGACAGTCAAAAAATTCACGTTTTTATACAATTTTTGATATTTTTTGTACGGGAGGAATCACGCCCCCTTCTTCGATCCCACTGTGGGATGCTGTCTATAGGTAACTTACATGTGTGTACGTTATTTGGTAACTTTGGCTGTTGGCTTTCTCCAGATATACAGAAAAAAGTAATAAAAATATAACAACAACAAGGGATTTTTGGAAACAAATTTGAGGTAGTTGCGTTTTTTTGCTCATATCTCAGCCATTTTTGGACCGATCTGGCTGAATTTCAATAGCAAAATTATAATAGAAATACCTGACAGAAATATACACCAACCAAGCACCCATAATTTCTGGGGGCTTCGGAAAACCCATTTCAACTAACAGACGGAAAAACCGGATTTTAACTTTGCTTTTCATAAGGACCCAGAATATATATACGTTATAGGTTGAAGGATCAATATTGTAGAAATTACAAAAGGAATGACAAAGGTAAATATACCCTTTTACCTTCGGTGAAGGGTATACAAATATTGCGGTTATGGCCTGGTCCATTGTATGGTCTCTAGTCTAATCAATATTCAGGCTAAAAGTCCAGTTTTTAGTCTGGTCTATGTTCTGTTCTATGTTTTGGTGAATAGACTGGTCTATAATCTGGTCTTGAGTCAAGTCGAAAATTTTATGTGTTGTCTGTATTTTTTTGCACGCAAGGGGTGTGGCATTCTCAAAAGGTGTATTGAACCCGTTCTTAAAAACTTGTACGATTTACCAGTGCATCTAAGTACTAAACTATAACCCTTTTATAACTCAAATAGCCAATTGCTACCACTTTGGGAGGGGTAAGTTTGGCTATTCCAAGCTTATACTTTATTCACTCCAATGAAAAAAAACTAATTTGTGCTGATTCATGTTACTGGTCTATGTAGGATTTTGTCCTCTAGACCAGCTTTTTCATCGTATTTACGGAAGAAAAATGGATCCTGGCTCAAGAACAGTCAGGACACACTTAATGTTCTGATAAATACACTCTTTCCAAGCTGTACTGATGATGTGCCGAGGGAAGAAACATCAAGTGGTGTTCGGGATATTTCTAATATCCCCATAAGTGGGATGAGCGATTAAAGCTGCCATCCTTTTTAATCTGCAGGTCCGATTGCGATTATCCTAACTGGCCTTCAGATTGTCTTCATCCCCAAGGTAAGGAAGACAACCCACGCTAAGGCTAATGACTTTGGTTCAACTAGTCTATCCTCCTTTCTACTGAAGACACTAAAGAGGATTATAGATATTCATATAAGATCATCACTGCAACATAATTCTTAAGCGTGGGCTCAACACGTCCATAGGAAAGGAAGGGCCACTGAAACTGCGCTTCACTCATTTAGTGGGCCGCATAAAAAGAAATCTGTATTACAAGGAAATTGATTTAGTTACATTCCTGAATATTAAGGAAGCTTTCAACAACGTTAGACCTGAATTGGTCAGCGGTATTCTGCACTGCAGGCGTAACGAATCTAACTTGGGCACCTCAAACATTTCCAGTATCGTGACTAGGAGCACCCCACAAGAAGGGCTACTATAATCACTACTATATAATTGGAATATTAAGGCCATGGAAGCAACGTGCTGCACGACTGTTGTATATGCGGACTACGTGGCATTTGTGGCAATGGGTAAGGATGCTAAACTACTGTCAGAGATTTTGGAGTCGCACTGGTTGCCCTATTGAAATGGTGCCAGGGCTGTAAACTTGACGTTATTCCCTCCATATCGAAACTTTTTACAAGGAAGAACAGAATATCTCAATTTAATAAGGAGAGAAGCAACCAAGACAGGTTGAAGCGTATAATAAGAATGGGGACAATAAAGGTTAGATATGCAACTAGAACCACCCCTTTTAAGGAACTGTTTACAATCTTTAACTGGTTACCACCAGACATTTTTCCGAAAAAGTTGGCTGAAAACGCAGCGTTTAAACTTAGTGCCACAAGGGCATATATTCTAGCGGATGCGATACGAATATTCAAACCAGGCCAAATCACTGCATGGTTTCGGCTCTGGCATTTATTCTGAGCAGTTTAACAGGAGCATTCCTCTTAAGCTACCGGATCACTGCAGTGTCATTTAGGCTGAGATAATGGCCATCTACTCAGCCGCGGGGCACATTTTTTAAGAAGCGCTACGCTTGTCCGCGGAGATATTCACGTTATAACAGATAATAAAGTGGCCATGTTGAAAAATACAATCTAATAAGTACTTGTTTACTTTATACTTTGTACATTATTAATATTTTGATATTTTTTTAATTTTTTGTTTTAAATATTTGTTTTTCTTGTCATTGGCTTTTTAAACCTTTTGTTAATATTAAACAATAAATATGTCTTTCTCTTTATTTTACCCTAACAAAATTGTATATTTTATCTATAAAATGCCGGGAGAGTGTGTCGAAAGTTGCCCCAATAATGACGGGAAACGTAGCGGTTCGACAAAGTATTGCACACAAACTTCATCTCATTCGCAGTCAGAGGTGGTTTGATAAAACTTTATGTGGGAAATCAGGAAAATCAGGCCTATCATTGACGAAGAGGGGATAAGGCGCGCATTAAGGCTGTCCAGACGTAACTTTAGAATCCTAATTACGGTTATAACTGGCCACTGGACCATTGGGAAACAAGGGGATCTCCTACAATAAACTATGTAGAAGTTGCGGTGACGAGGAGGAGGAGTCAACGGAACATCTTCTCTGTACTGCACGGCATTCGAGAGACCTAAGACTCAAACTGTTGGTTCAAAGAACCGTCAGGGACAAAACCTGTTTTTCTATCATTGATTTGATCAGGATCCACTTCATTCAATCAAACGGGTGGCTGAGTGAGACTATTCCCAGCCAAATAATATAGGACCTTTGGCAGACGGTAAAATATGCTAACACAACGAAAACTATTTACCGAATCAACGTAAGCTGTGCTTTATTGCAGCTGTTAATTGAACTAACCTAACCTACTGGTCAACAGTCGGGTATAAAGTCTGGGCTATTTTCTGGTCTTTAGTCTGTTCTGTAGTATGGACTCTAGTATGGTCTAAAGTCTAGGCTTATGTTAAATCTTCAGGGTGATCTAAGGTCGGATTTGTAGTTGTAGTAAGTGGTGTTTTTTTTTAGAGTGTAACGACCAAGGTACAAAAACAAAAAACAATTCTTTTTAGTTGTCAAAAATTTACTACCACATATACAAAGCAAAAGGAAAAAACGTGTGTGTGGCATACCATAAACGTAAACCAACGTATTCATGCACATGTAAGCAAAATGTAAACAACTTTTGACAACTAAAAAGAACATAAACAATGATCATCAGGCTTCTTGTGCAGACCTTTTCAATGGGCCTTGGTAACAACTTTGAATTGGCATCACTGCACCAGCTGATTGTTGATTTTTGGCTAGTTTGTTTTGAAATTTCATTATGAATCGACTTACACCAGAGCAACGCGTGCAAATTGTTGAAATTTTTAATCAAAATAATTCGGGTAATGAGCTGTAGCACAAATTGATATTGATTTTGAATTTCCATTAAAAATTGTATTTTCAATGATGCCAATTTCTGGTTGAATGGGTACGTAAATAAGCAAAATTTTCGGATTTGGAGTGAGAAGAGTCCTCACCTCACATATGGGCGGAGTCATTGGCCCATATGTCTTCAAAAACGATGATAGCAAGAATTCAAAAAGATTGCGTTTTCTACGCACAAAAACATATTTAAGCATTAATTTCAAAATAGTTTCTTTTCAATAAAGCCCGCTTCATTGATATTTAAAATATATTTTCTTGTTTTATTATGATTTAAGCTTGAGTCACTCTATAAAAAATACCCTTTATATTCTATAATCTAGTCTGCATTTCTGTTTAAAGTATAGTGTACAGTCTATGCTTTAGTGTTTACTCTGGCCTGAAATGTGGGAGCTGGGCGCTAAGATGATTGCCGCAGCTATTATGACGAAAATTTTAATGCGGACGTAGAAAATCTTCTCTGTTACTGTTCTGCAATGACAAGAAGGCGACTGGTCGAAATAGAAACCGCTATCTTTAATTATACTTTAGAAGTTCGGGTTGGTTTTACGGTAGAGGTTCTGTTGAGTGAAAATAAATGGTATCACAATATATCATTGGGTCGAATGGTGTTTGTTTTTCTAAAAAAAAGTGTACCATAAGTGTACCTGATTTATAAGAAGTGGTGTATATTTTACGTTTGCAAAAGAACACAAGTTTCGGCATAAAACAATAAAGTACAATTATCTTTAAAAATTTGGAGCCTTTTATGCCGCTAATTTCTAAGTAAAAAAAAAAATACGAGAAACGAACTAAAAAAATAATTTATTTTTGCTGATATACATAATAACAAAACCAGCTTTTAAACTCATGCGCATTTAATTAAAATGAGTATTGGTCATGTAGCATTATTTTCTTTTTACGTGGAAAATCTTCAGAAAAGAACACGATGCACTTTTAAAACAGAACACATTTTACAGAAAAGAGTATAAAGAAATGTAAAAGGCAGAATAAATGCAAAATATTACTCAGAAAAGAAAACGCCATAAGTGTGTCAGATGGATACTGACTGCCATTTCTTCTAAGCTTAATCCGATTTAATAGCTTGTCAATTTCCTCCGTTTTAGCATAAGTATTTTATGAGTGTAACCAAATTAGAGGTGGGTTTTTTAGTTTTGTTTGAATTTTTTTTTTTAACAAATTTTTAATTTACATAAAAAAGTTTTATTTTTTTTTTAATTATTGGAAAACACGAAAAACATTAAAGGGAATTTAATCCCATTTTAATATAACAAGATTTGCTATTTCACAAATTGAAATATTTTTCTCTTTCAGCTGACAACTTTGAGCTTAATATTTGATGTTAGTCATTACCATGATTTATTTATGTTTTTTTTTTTTATTATAAAAATAATAATAAAAAAATATTAATTTACATAATGTTCCCTGAAATTAAATGATTATTTATATGTATGTTATTTCTATCACATTTATTTTATTTATTTTAACTACAGACATACAAACAAACAAAAAGTATGAATTTGCATAATGTATATTAGTTTTTTTTTTATTATGTTTAATGTTAATAAGCTTATAATTAATATTTATAGCTACAAAACAAACAAAAAATATAAAAAATAAATAAAAACAATTTGGAAAAGGAAAAACAATTTAACGTGACATTTTAAAATAATTACAACTGACATCAGCACCCACCAACACCAACACCAACGACCACCAATCAAAACCACTAACGCCTGCCCACATGTCATACAAATTCACCACAAATGTTTTGAAATGGAAAGGCCTAAAACACATTAAAAATAAATTAAATAAAATTTCATGTGATTGTATTGGTGTGCATTGAGTATTTGAGAGTTTATTTGAATTAAATAATTTCCAATTCCATTTAATTAGTCGCCATTGTTTGAATAAATTTGTATCGCCAATGGGTGAGAGGAGAAGAATATTTTAATTATGATAAAAAAAATAAGAGAAAATTTAAAATGAGTTTAATTGAAAATTTATTTTTAATGATTTCAGTAAGTAATTGAATTTTAAGCAAATGGGAGTTATTGTAAAAAAAAACATTATTAATTATGGAGAAATTAAACGAGAAAAAGGGTTGGAATACATTTTTTATTGTAGAAGTTCTTGTCTAAGAAAATTGAGTAATTTTCAGATTAATTCTAGCTTAGTTCAGTTAGTTTGTACTTCAGTTCGAGATCAGGTCTAGCTCAGTTCTGGTACAGTTCAAGTTCAGTTCAGTTCTAGTTCCGTTCTAGTTCATTTCTAGTTCAGTTCTGGTTCCAGTTCTAGTTCAGTTCTAGTTCAATTATAAAATTATATTATATTATATGATCAATAAATGAATTTTGAATTTAACTTGGTTTTGTTTATTTTGATTTTCAAATTTGACGTATACTTAGGTCAACATTTTCATCACATTTTTATTTAAAGGAAAGCAAACATTTTGAGTTTTGCAGACCAGTGTAATTTAAGACATCTGAATTTTTTTCTTATTATTTTTCCTCATATTTGGTTTTATGACTGACTATCAAGTTAAGTTTAAAACTAAAAGAAAGAAAAATAAAGAAAAAATTCAAAAATTAGAGAAAAATAAAAGAATGAACATCATAACAATTTTCAATTAGCTTTAAAAGAGGTTTTTTACAAACTACAAGAATAAAAAAATTACTAACTCGAACCAAAAAAAAAAAAAAAAACTCAAAGACAACCGCAAAATTATATTACAAACATTATGAGTTTTATGAGGTTAAAAGCTTTACTTTGGTATGAACACACATACATACATAATACACACAAAAATAGAAATTTTTTTGTATAGAAATAAAAAAAATTGTCTTAAAACTCTATAAAAAATATAGTTAGATAAATTTAAAAAGTTCAAATGGGACACATAGAAAAATACTAATATTAATAAATTTGGAACTCTGTATAAAAATCTTGTTATAACTTAAAAATTTTCATTTGTTCATTTTATAAAAATTTATTTTCTGATTAAATTTTCCCATTTCAATTCCTACCAACTCAAACTAACTATCATGAAAATGAAAACCAAGTATTTTTACAAAGTGTCCCAGTTTTAATGGGAGAAGCTGTAAATAAATACAGTTTTTTGCCTCTTTTATTTTAATTAGAGACATGAGATTGTTGTTGGTTGTTTAAGGCAAAAATTTACAAATTTGAAATGAAAAGTCTTTAATGCATAATAATAAATTTGTAATGACACAGCACTTAAAAAATACAACAAATGTAACTGAATAAGACGACGTGAACTGAACTAGACTAGAATGGAACAAGAACTGAACTAGAACTGAACTTTAACTGAACTAAAACTGAACTAGAACTCAACTAGGACTGAACTAGAACTGAACTAGAACTAAGCTAGAACTGAACTAGAAATTAACTTTATAAAACTACATACTTATGTATATATCTAATATATAGTTTATTCAACTAATTTTTTTTTTTTTTTCCTGCTGACAAGCCAATGACTTAGCGGGGTTAGAATTAAAAACGTTGTAAAATTATATTATATGATCAATAAATGAATTTTGAAAAAAAAACTAGAACTGAACTAAAACTGAATAAGAACTGTACTAGAACTAAACTAGAACTGAATTAGAACTGAACTAGAACTGAACTAGAACTGAACTAGAACTAAACTAGAACTAAACTAGAGCTGAACTAGAAATGAACTAGAACTGAACAAGAACTGAATAAGAACTGAACTAGAACTGAATAAGAACTCAACTTAAACTAAACTAAACCTGAATTAGAACTGAACTAGAACTGAACTAGGACCGAACTAGAACTGAACTAGTTAGAACTAAACAAGAGCAGAATTATTTATAGCTTAACTAGAACTGAACTACAACTAATATGTATGTACTTTAAAATTCTTCTGATTCATTCTCAATTCTTAGAAAATAATTTTAAGTTATTCCTCAGTCATATTTTTTGTGCCATCGTATAAATACTTAGGCGTTTATGTCGATAGTAACTTTAAATGGAAGTCTCAAGTTGAAAACGTTAAGAAAAAGCTAAGGAAATCAGCATACTTTTTGTATCATCTAAGCAACTGTGCAACATACAGTGTACTTCGACAAGTTTATTTTGCTCTTGCTGAGTCTTATATAAGGCATGGAATTGCTGCATGGGGAAATGCTACACATTGTAATAACCTACAAAAAACACAAAACCGAATTTTAAAACTACTTTGGAACAATCATCGAACCTACACAAACACCCGCAGCATAACAAACAACAATCAACAAGCAAATACATACATCACCAGAATACGTCACTCAAACAACGTTAATACCAACAACAACACAACAAACACTAGCATTAACAACAACAATCTATTAGTAAACACAAACAACACAAGAACACAAGATAGGAACAACACTTACAGCACAATTAGCAGCAGCATCAATAACAACCAACTAATTAACACAAATATCACAACAACACGTCATTTGATCACTGGAAACATTGCAAAAGATCTAAAAGTTCTAAATGTTAAAAGTTTATATTATGCTACTCTGGCAAATGAATTCTTCAACAACAAAGACTATCTGCATGAAATAGATCATGCATATAACACAAGACGTCGGGCGCAAAAACGATATAAGGTTGAGAGATTCCATAACGAGTATGGAAGGAATACCCTTAGAGTCACTCTACCTTCAATACTCAATAAACTTCCAACAAATATATTAAATACTAAAAATAAACACCAAAGGAAAAAACTCATCAAAAACTTCTTTATAAGTTCGCAATGAATACATAGAAAATTTCATAATTTGTGAATTCTTTATAAAACTACATACTTATGTACATAATTATCTAATATATATTTTATTCAACTAGTTTTATTTTTTTTTCCTGCTGACAAGCCAATGGCTTAGCGGGGTTAGAATTAAAAACGTTGTAAAATTATATTATATGATCAATAAATAAATGAATTTTGAAAAAAAAAAAAAAAAAAAAAAAAAAAATAAAATACGTAAAGACTAAAAAACAGATAAATGAGCAAAAATTTTCTTTTAAAATGCCACCATTATTTAACACCTTAATATATATACCCTGACAGGGTATAAAATATGTAGCAGCCTTAAAGTATTCCTTGGTGGTTCTTTTTTTTGTTTTCTTACATGTCATGTATTTAAATTAACTAATATTAGCGAGGATAGTTAAAGAATTATCTCGAAATCACGGTAAAATTATTTAGTTTGTTTAGCTAAAGGGTTTCTAAATCCGCACACAGAAAAAAATATGGTTGGAGGTAACAATGTTTATGTTAAAATATGACCAAAATATGGTTAAAATCAACATGAATTTACCCGAAATCAACTATTATATGGTAAAAATGAACCATAATTTGTTCAAAATTAACCCTTTTTTTTAAAATTAACCATATTTTGGTCAACATTGACCTTACTTTGGTCAATATTAACAATAATAATGGTGAAAATTAATCCTATTATGTTCAAAACTTACCATAATATGGTCAAAAATTTCCAGAATTTGGACGAAAGTAACCATATCATGGTCAGAATTAACAATAATATGGTCAAAGAAAACCATATTATTGTTATTTTTTTTAGGAATGGGCAAAAAAATATCGATATATCAAAATATCGATATTTAAAAAAAATAATCGATATATATCGCCGATATTTCAAATACCGATTTATCAATATATTGATATTGAAATACGTCTATCGAATTCGATATTTTTCAAAGTCAGTCTTCCTTCATTGAAAACTCAAAATTTTAGCCGTTTTTCAATCAATATGTTTTTTTTTAAGAATTGACATCATTGCATGCATTATATGTTTTTTAAGCTAATATGAGGATCTAAAATTAACATTACATAAAATCTAACATTTACAAGAAGCTGTGCCGGATACAAGATGCAGATTGACAGTAGAGCACATAAAACAGAGAGTGCTCCTGATGTCCATATCTACTGATTACTGGTTTGACTAAAACAATCAAACTCATGTTTAGTTAAAGTTTGTACTTTTGGGGTGCAATTCAAATTTAAAGGATAGTTGGTACTTCCATGACTTATTTACTTCCATATAAATTTTTCGTAATTTACCATCAAACAACTACCATCAAACAACTACACCCAAACTTCAACATTTGCTGATAATACAGTTTTTCTAAGCGTACACGAAAACCGTCATGAAGCAGCTTTTTATTAACAGCATCATATATTTGAATTGGAAAAGTGGTCCAAACAATGGAGGATAAATGATATTGAGCAAAAATGCGTACTCACTTTGCGTTGGGAAACATGCTTTCTAATAAAATCAATTATAAAATAAGCCTTAAAACTTGCATGTAAAATATCCTGGTACACATCTTAACGTGGAAACTCCATTTAGAAGAAAAATTAACTCAAATTAATCTAATAGAAATTCAAATTAATTGGCTGTTTTTTAAAAAAAAATTCTGTTTTTAGTCTCGATTGCAAATTTCTACTTCACAACCAAAATAAACTTCTTCAAAAATGCACAGGATCTCAATGTGCCATTAGTGAAACCTTTGATTACAAAATATGCAGTAGAATATTTAAAACAGCTAGAATTGCACTCGGATGCACTAACTCATAGTATTTTAAGTGATGTCGGCAACACTCGCTAAACGAGAAGAGATCCTGCAGAACTCATCCAATTGCAAGGCCTGTAATGGGAAAAAGCATATAAAATAACGCATTAAACTAAAGTTTTATTAATTACGCAGGCTTGCAAAATTTGGAAAAAATCTTAACCCAGGAAACTCCGTATTCTTTTGTAAAGAGAAAAGCTGCGTTAAATCCAAATCTGGGATCAGAATTTCTCATTACTTTTAGTATAAAATCACACGGTATAAATGTGCGAATTTATCTTTATTAATAAACGTTTATACGGATAATTTTCATATTAAATTTGTTCTTAAAACCTTTATTAAATT